>CAJINU010000042.1:0-354414 GCA_905178165.1 Amoebophrya sp. A25
CCCAGCCCGTCGATGAGTCTTTGCTATTGCGCGTCCAAAGCAGGACCATGCGCAACACCCGCAGCTCACGTGTTCCCGAGAATCAATCTCGGGCCCGGACGTGCTCATCGGTCGAGCTGCATATACCTACCAACAAAAGCAGGCGACATACACACACACACACACACACAGAAGCCGCGGGCCATGCTCCGTAGAATCTCCGTAGAATCTCCGCAAACTCCGTAAAACAAGGCTGAGTCCTAAAAAAATTAACTTTTCGACGACAAATTAGGTCCCGGGATATTTTATCATAAGGAAAGCTGTCAAAAAAATGATGGCCATGGAAGCGGAGTAGCTTGCTATATAACTTCCCCACTGTGGCTCGCATCGCTTTCGAAAGCCAACGATAGACGCACACTCATCAGCTTCTGACTTTAGAACGCAAGGCACCACGCTCATGCCAGTAAAATAAAAGCAAATCGATCAAGTTCGAGAATCAAAGCGCAGCAGTCGGGTCGATGGCTCTCATTTTCCATCCATCCAAGTAGAGGCCTTCGAGCAATATAGAAAAAGCAGGCAGGTAATACATACGGGAACAGTAAGCGAGTACCTCGCTCGGTGATATGTTAGAAAAAGCGCCAGTAAATCGCTGCGAGTCAGCGCCATTCTTTATGAATTGCATGGAGAGCCCCCAGACGGGCCCAGAATGCATGGCGCCACAGTTGTGACGAACTTCGCACACGGTTGGGGATCAAGATCAACACGAATGCCACAACAAAGCCACGGCACCCCGGTGAGCTATCAGCTTAACCAGCCCGCAGCATACCATACGCATGCCGTACGCATAAAATAAATGCCAGAAGCATCCAAATGACACGACGCCAAATAAGGCCGCACAATCAAAGGGGGAGCCGTCTCACATCAGCGCGCAGAATTTGCATCATCTGGCTAACGCGTCTAGCATTGCGCGCGTGTTCTCTTGCATTTTTTGCAGCTAGCGACGCCATCGGTGTCGACAGTTCAGCTGATGCACTGCGCGCGACATTAGAGGAGCTGGGGAAACCGGACAAAAAAGCAAAACAAAGAAAGCCACAAGACGCGTCAGAGTTGCGTGCTTCATTGTTATGCCATCGAGGTCAGGCCTGCTCTCTCTTTTGCTCTCTATGCACAGAGTTCAAATGTTCCGCGTTTTCTTCTGCTTTCTTGTCATGTCTTTGCTGCAAGTCATGCCATCAGCGTGCTTCTTCCGGGGCAAAAGATGTCGCACATGCGCCGGCGCCAGCTGAACGGGAACGACGACGGAGACACTTGCGGCAAGTTTCTTTTTGGAATTGGAAACCAAAGAAAACAAAACACCAGCCCAGCAATGCGGCTGGGACGATCTTCACGGGCGCGAGCACTGTCCACGCATGAGCATGAAGCACGGGAACACTATGGAAAATGGGCACTACTGCGCTACCATCAAGATCAACCACAACGCGCCAAGACTTTTGCTGCTTCGTCAGTGTTAACGTATAAGATTCTCACCGCATCGATCTACGCCTAACTCGCGAGCCAGCGAGGCCGTGCTTCTTAAGCACTCGCTTCGCTGATAGCAATCCTAAAACCAGCGGAACCAACCAAGTCGCTCGCCTTGGACTATGCTACTGCTTTAGCCGCTGCGAGATTCAATAAGCCGCGGCCACCAGCTCAAAGCGATAAGCGCTGCGCTTGTTTTACGGTAGAAGGCAGAAGCCTTGCAGCAGTGCAGCACTTTGGCCCCCCTTCAGGCTACCCCGTACGTTGCGCGGTTTTTGTATCGTGGAGAAGCATGGACAAGCTTCCCCGCGACGGTTTCGCCAATATCTGAAACAGCGCAGCCCGCTATAATCTCAATTCCTTTGGCGCAAGCCCGTCAAAGTGCTGGCTTATCGAATCCAGGCAGTCCGTACGTGCTACAAGTTTGCTCTCTATGAATTCGCTAGCCAAGTCCTCCCCTTTAAGTGTTCCCTCTGTGTGAGGTGTTTTAGCAAGTTCTCTCCCGATCGTGGGGCGGTCGCTGTTTTTGTTTTTCTGATTCGCTCGGCCTCCAAGATTGTTCCAATTCTTGCGGCCAGCAGGCTCTTCAAGGTTTTCACTGCATTGGACAAGCAACACTGTGGCAGGAGTTAGTCTGGGCCTCTCGCGTATACTGGTCAACATTTTCGAGCGGGTGCGTTGTTTCAATCTGGTGTGAATCAATTATCTTGCACGCAAGAGCCTGCATCTCCTTCAAAAATGTCGCACGCAGCAACTGTCTGCAGCAGCACCAGACCCGTCGGGTTCTGAACGTAGTGGCCTTTCTTCTGCTGAGTAGCAGTTTTCAACTTTTTCAGCAGTATACAATACTGCTGAGGCTTCGGCTATTGCGTGGCTACTGCATGACTGACCGAAGACGCGGCGCATATCTCTCACGCGCGTCGCGTGCAGTCAGGTCGCGTCGCCTGGGTTCTTTTCAGTTGATTCGTGCGAAGGCTCCTTGCTCTGACGCGCGCAGCCCTTTGCTTGGCGATACTTTCACGCGCGGCGCTTGTCGTCAAAGCAGCGCACTTCTGTAAGTATTCCCTTCAGTTCGGGCCCACGTTCTTGCTGCCAATCGTTGGCGGGTAAGTCTTGCGTAATCCTTTTCGTCTCTGCAGTATTTCCCTCCTCCCTCTTCTTCCCCTTTTTCCTTAAAGTCATGCACTTTGCCAGTAAGTACATCAGAGCCCAGCGGTCTTGTTTTCTAAGTCTAGACCTTATACTTACACGAGACAGCCCGAAGCGACTTAATAAACTTAACAGCAGCGCAGGGATGTCGTCATCCCTGCGCTAGCCTGTGATACTTTGAACTATGTATGTTATTGAACCCGTTGCTAGTACTGGTTCATTGTATATACTCATACATACTTACATCGTCATTTTTTCAGAGACTTTTCTTAAACATTGTGGATGTGGTGGTTGTTGTTGTTAAAAATGTAAACTTGCTCTGGTGGCTCTACGTCTACGCGTACTGCTTCTCCCAGTTCGAAAATCAAAAATGTAGACAACTTGTTCTTCTTCAACTTGTTGCGTCCTCCGCTGCGAGTTCGATTGCAGCGTACTCGGCCAAGCGGGCTATCTTCGTTGCGAAAGGCCATGTGATCTTATCCAGCGTGTCCTGTGTGGTGTGGCCAAACTGATCTTCGGCATACAGGTTGTCCCGCTCGATCAAGAGCACTGCGGGAAAACCAGCATTGAGCATCGATATGTGGTCGGAGCCAAACCCGTGATAGTTCACGTTAAGGTCGAGCTTCGAGGCCTGCGGAATCAGCCGTTCCGATAGCTCGCCGAGCAAGTTGATCAAGTGCTGCTGTGGAGGACCAGTTTTACTTGAAGATGTCTTCGTTCCTGCATGGGACTTGGAGAACCTGCTAGTCGATGTGCCATTTGCTTTACTATTTTCTACTTCCTCTTTTGTAGTTTCGGACGTCGAAGAAGATCTTTTTCTTTTCTCCTGCTCTAGCACGCGGCGCTTGCTCTCAACGAGAGCAGTACCTTCCGCTGTGGAAGGACGTTCGCCCGTTGTCTCGAATATGAAGCCGTTTGGGCCACTAGCGTTCTTTTGATACCCAACCTGCATTTAGAGAGCAGTTATCTTAGTTCTCGGACACAGGAGCAGCTCCTGCTGTAGCGCAAATCAACGTTAAGTCGTTTTATTCTTGCTGTAAAAATAATCCATAAAATTAGAATAAACTACATTCTAAAAACTTGTCGTTGTCGAGATCAACAAGAGCACATTACTAGCACTAGGTAGCCATCAAAATTTCTTTTTGTTTGATGATTAATAGAATACAACTTCCCGCACCAGGAACAGGATGAATGTTAAACACGAAAGTAGAACAAGCAGAAGTACCTGATCCATGATCAGCGCTTGCTTTACGGCTATTCCGTCATCCTTCAATTTCTGCGCAAAAGCAGCACTGCCGTAGAGCCCTTCTTCCTCCGCAGAGAAGGCGACAAAATAAATCGGAAAACGCTGCTGCATTGATGCGTTTGCTTGCTGTTCGTGAAAAAATTGGGCTGCCTTCTTTGCTGCCAACATCATCGCCACTGTTCCACTGGCATTGTCGTCCGCACCCGGTGCTACGCTTCCGAAGGGCCGACTGTCGTAGTGCGCACCAACCACAACTACGGGCTTGTTCGCTTGTGGATGCAAAACGGCAACCACATTCTTACATTGAGACGTCTGCCCACAACTGAAGGATTGCTCGCTTACCTGAAAACGAAAAGTTGAAAACGTGTACGTGAAATGTCGAGTTTTATCGACATTATCTCGACGCAGATGAAGATGTTGTCGGGAACAACAATTTACCTCCTGTACTTGCTGGTTCTTGTTCAACAAGAACAATGCTACATGAAAATCAAAAAACAGACATGATGAATGACCATCACTTCAAATTCATCCCGCTTGAAATAAGGAACCAAAAACTGGGATGTAATGACGGTTCAACTTGTTCTTCATCACAACAAGTCATGTGAGTGTACAGTGAGCCCTGGTATCTCGTGGAAGTATTCCTTGATAAATTGTCGCGCTTGTCCGTTTCCTGGATCGCCGATGTATCTACTACTTTGATTTTCGACAAAGTTGGTCAGGAGTTGCTTGTACTCCGTCTCCGCGAGGTCTGGAATTCGCTGCAACGAAGGTTGCACTGTCGTCAGAGTTTCGGTAGAGAAGAATGACTCAAGTTGCTCCGTTGGCTGGCGCTTAGAAGCGAGGAACCGCGCTGCGTCTTGTGAAATTTTTTTTAGCTGCCCACCAGCAGTCCCGGCTACCCGGCGTCCCATCCTTCTAGAGGCCGATCGCGACGTGAATTTTTTGCTAGTATCCTGCTTCTGCTCCCGCTGAAGCAACACGCCACCCCGTCGATCAACATGAGAAGATGAAGAGACCTCTTCTACAACATCTCCATCATGATGATGGTTTTTCTCGTCACGAGAAGATGAAGAGACATATACAGCATCTTCATCATGATGGTCTTCCTCGTCTATTCTTGGTGCTGCTGCAACTGCGCCTGCAAGTCCTCTCTCTTCAAGATGGTCAAGCCGCTTGGCGCGCTCCTGGTTGTCCGCCTCAGCTTCCTTCGATGACGTTGGACGTGTTCCTCTCAGCGGGCTCCTGATAACTTCTACTTGTTGGTTTGTTGATGTTTTCCCGTGCTCCTCAAACTCATTCAGGTGCTGTACTTTCGCTGTAGTTCCTTGTCCTTCGGGATCGGGATGTAGATTACTTGATGGCGATAGTGTCTGTGCAGCCGACGCTATTTTCCTCTCCATGCCTTTCTTGGCCACGTCGGTGGTGCGCGCAGCTACACCGTCAGCAAGTACAAGCGAGGGCGCACCCGCGCATGATGCAAGGACGAGCGTGGCGCTGGCTTTCAAACCCGTCCTCCTTCGCCGCGGTCGTTCATGTGCGCCCCCAAGCAAAATAGGAATCCTATTTGCAGTCGGCGGTTCATCTTTGGATCCCCCTCGTCGCATCGTCCAGGCGCCGGCGCGTGGTTGCTCCGACAAAGAGGTCATGAAGATTATAGCAACAGTTTCGGTTAGAAATATCGTTATAATTGTGCTAACGCGACGTTTACTTTTTTTGGTCCATTTCTGGCATAGTTTTTGGTTTACTCTACTCTACTTCAATTCCATTTCTATTCCTTGTTTGTTCTCCTCATTGTCATTTTTTGTCTTTTCAGTGAAGAGCTGATGCGTTCTTTGTACCGACAAAGCAGTTTTTGTCAGTTGATTCGAGCCCATGGTTTTAGCCGAGACGAATCTTGGATTGCACGGACACAGAAGAGCAGCAACCGAAATGAAGCTTGAAATCACCAGCCCTAGAACGAATTTTCAGCATCAAACAGATAATGGACCTCGAGGGGGACTTCGTACACCTACACGAACAGAAACAGAATATTGAATACCAGTCCTTGCTGATGCACACGCACTCGCACACGCTATAACGACACCGACGCTAGCACTAGTGACAGAAATATCGACGAACAACAGGCGGTACTGGAGGGGCGAAGGTGGAAGGCCAAGTTCAGACTAAAGTCATTTTGCAGATTGCCTGCAGTTGCAGTAACCGTCTAAGCATGTTCTTTGTTCATGTTTTTTCCACAAACTTCTGCCACTCGGTAAGGATAATAAGATTCACGACAGGATCAAAATCAACATAGTATGCCTCGTTTTTCTGCGGAATGATCGGATTCTTTGAATGAAAAAGGGTGCGTTGAATCAAACAATTCGGCGTTTCGCATCGTGCTCTCGTGTTAATGTGTAACAGAGCGTTGCTTTGCATTTTGCTGCATTTGCGATTCTTGATGTGAAAGTGGAAACCAACTTGCTCAAAAGACATTACTACATTTGATTTCTTCTGATGCTCGGAGAAGGAGCAAAAAGTAAAGATACAACGAATACCTCTAGGCTCTAGTACTACAAAGTCCTTTTGCTCGCCTGCTGCGGTAAGGGTATCCCATTACAACTCGTCAACCAACTGAATTCTCAAGGTTATTAATCGCCGCGCGTGGTCGAGCTGCCCCCGGCATAGTACCAACCTCAGGCGTTGAGAATGCGGTACTTGTTGAGGGGAACATGAAAGGAAACAAACCAGGATCCACTGCTGTAGCTGACGGACTCAAAATTGGGATGAAATTATGCGAGCTAACATGTTCTCAAGCAGCAGCACCGCCACCGCCAGGACCACTCAATATTGGATGTCCGACCGAGGATGGTGACGGCAGTAGTGATAAAGGCGCAGGAGGTGGTGGCAACTGCATGAAATCAAAGTCATCGGACAGCGTTGGGGAGATCGTTTCTCTGCGAGCATGTCCACCACCACCAGGACTCAAGGCGGCCGTTGTTGGTGCTAATGGGTCATCAATCGACTGTGATCGTGGTCTTGAAGAAGATGAATACTGCTCGCCGAGAAATTGACTCATTGCGTCCTGCTCTCGATATTCACTCCTCGACGAATTGTAGCTTCTCGCATTCGTTGTTCCGTAGTTATTTGCCATACTGCTTGATGAACTTGATTGAGCTCCAGGAGCTCGGCTAGGTGTATAACCGTCGTCCCTCCTAGTAGAACTTGCTCCGTCAGATCCCCCTTTGCCTCCGGCAAAGTGCACTAAGTCCTCAGATGTAAGATGCAGTATTTCTGAATTTTTTGCACTAGTTGAGCAGGAAGATGAGCCTATTCTTCTTGTCCCCCCTCCACCTCCTACACTTTCTACAAGGTCATTGGTAAGACCGCGGCTCGGAATGTCGTCCTGGTGTCGGGTTCCTGGTGTCGTAGCATCACCTGTGTACGAAGTGTACGCGTGTATTCCGTCCCCACGCTCTAACAGCGTGAGCGGCTTTCCACCACGTGGTCGGGCGGTCGTGCTGCGAGTACCTCTGGGAGATGACAGCGATGCGACTAGGTAACCTGCTGGCCCTGGCAGCGCGCTGGCCCAATGCGTCATCTCGACAGAATTGCTGTCTTCGTCGTCACTGCCAATAGCCTTCTGGACTCGCTGCGTGTCAACGTATATCTTCAGAACCATGTAGAAAACGACAAGAATGACCAAAAAAACAGCGATCTGGCGTAAGCCGTCAAACGCACTGGGAATACTCCCTCGGTCGTAGTACTCTCGTCCTGCTTTACCAAGAAGGCTGTGCTCCTGTTTGCCACGCGGACCCGCTCCATCTGCAGCGGCGCTTGCAGTCGTGCTCGCAGATGGCGTTGATGTTGTCAGAATTAGAACTAGAATGAAATGATGCCCAACTGTACTAACCCCGTACTAACTTGAAGTTGAACTATCTAAGACTAAGTGTAGGTCAGAATTAGAACTAGAAATAGAATCACCTGAAAATGAGGTCTTCAAACTTCAAAAATGATAAAGATGAAGGTCTACTTACTAGTACTATCTGGATCTTCTTCATATTCTGTTCGTACTCTGCCTCTCCATCTATCTAAAATATGTTTATGCTAAGCTTCACCAAAATGGCCTTAACAGTAGGTTGCGCCGTGCCGTCATGTCCGGGCTTGCTGTGGCGATTACACTTGAGAGTCCGCCAACAACTGAGCCGGAGCTTGTTTCCAGTCCGGGGACTAGTGAATCCATACGTTGTTTCCAAATGACCTCGTCGCCGTCGAGATAGATTCGAAAATCTTGCATGCGCTCCGATGGTTCGCGCCTCCAAGTCACTATGTGGAAGTCACCAACTGGATTTTCGACCAAATGTGGCTTTGGCTGGACCACTTGCGGACGGCCCACAGCAAGGACTGAGTACTCCGTCTTTACTGCGTTAGCGCGGACTACTCGACTCAAAGGGAAAACTATGTTCAGATTCACCTTGTTTAGAGGTGCCGCGTTGGTTTCCGGAGTCGACGAGGCAACGCCCGCCCCTACTGCTATAGTTGGGGGCGACCTCGTCTCTCTACTGACCATGCCGGGGCTCATCACTGTTCCTGCAGAGGACGAAGATGCTGGAATCTGCTGCTGTAAACCTCCAGGGGATGATGTAGGCGATCCTGTGGCAAACAGCAACCGTGCTTGGAAAGAGAAGACTCCACACTCATCAGGGAAGTTTGACTCCCACCAAAAAAACCAAGAAAGTCGCAAGACCTCGTCTAGCTCCACGACTAGGACACGAGCCATGTCAAGACCTGGTATGCTGTCGTCGCTCTCCTGCACTGCCCACCTTGCCGTGCTTCCCAATCCTGCCTCAAGACTCGGCGAACCGCTCAAATAGCTATGCACAATGCGCAGTTGAACGTAAATTTTTTTTCCTCTAGAGGTTTCAGACGATGACCTCAACAAGCCGCTACTGGAGGATGAGGAGGAGCTAGTAGCTATTTGCTGCTCCGCGATGCTGCGCCACCGAGCAAGATCCTGTTCCGAAAACTCCAGCTTCAAACGTCGCACTGCTGTTGTACCTGAAAGCGTTATCACCTTCCCCTCCAGATCTCGCCACGGAACTTTCGTCGGAAAGTCGCTTTGCAGTTTTCTCCGCTCGGTGTCACGCATTAGTACAGCTTCAGGTGTTCTGCCATTCGAGTCAAAGAGGGCTTCAGCCAAAGCCGTGGAAGGCAGCAAGGCCGCGCCCTCCTTGTGTTCCGGCAAAGATGAGAACACACTATCGCCAATCTGCTCTGCTCCATTTATTCTTGTCGTCGCTTTCTCCAGTAGCGCAGCACCCCTTGAGCCCACAGGGCAAGCCGCGGGAGCGCTCTGCACAGCACTCAATAGCAGCCCTCCTCCGGGTTTTGGTGCCTCTGCAGCTAATGACGAAGATGAAGATGTAGAGACTGCACTCAGCGCCAAGAAAAAGTGAAACCTCCGACATGCTGAGAGACCGCGCACACGGTGTATTCGGTGAAACGCTAGCCAGAGTTTTTGCTTCGGCTGCAATCCTTCATACACTTTGCTGTCCCTGCTGCTCCACAGCGGCACTAGCGGAATTCCATTTGATTCCACACGAAAGCCGACCTCCGCACCGTCTTGAAAGTCGCCTCCTAGTTTCAGCTGGAACGAGTACGCTTCAACTTTGGCCAGTCCTCCTCCATCTGACATACCTGACTGTGGTGAAAACCATTGGCCCGTTTGCAACGAGTCTGGTAGTTGCACAAACACTTTCTTTCTCCCGTCATGCAGGTCGGTCAACAACACATCCGCGTGAAAAAGCGGGGGCGAAGGGAAGTGCTCTGCTCGCAGAGGACCATGCAGGGGCGCAGAGCCGCCATGGGATGAGAAAAAGTCCATCGGCAGCAGTGTTGCTGCTTGGAAATGGCATTTGGATCGAGGGTGCAGATCACGTGCCGCGGACACGTCAATCAATGGCATCACACCCACATTGGCTCCCGCCTCTTTGCTGGCGCTAGAAGCCACTAGTGCCTGTCCGGTTTGCGATGGGGGCATGACGTTGCTATTCCGAAACGGATCGGCCGCGTTTGCTCCCCCTAGTGGTGCTGCAAGGGCTGCTAGCCGTAGTTCGTCTCCCAAGGGCACGATTCGGATCTCCATGTGTCCAAGCATCTGACCGGCACTTGTCGACGAGAGACTCGCTAATGACGCTGTCGAAGCCTCAACGTCAGCTGGCAGATTCCTCGGTGCCTCAGACAATGTCAGTCGAACTTTGTACTGCGCCGGACCTGGCAACTCCAGATTGAGATTTGCGTTGCTCCCGTGTGCCTCCGCCATCCAAACGCCTTCAAGAGTCACTAAACCCAATTTCGTCGCGTAGCGCGCAAAATTCCTCGCCCAGAACGACAGTTTGACGACTGACGGTCCTGCAACTTCGATGTCCCACGCTTGTGCGAAATGCTCGCGTTCCGAGTCGACCAGTGCGTCCTTGCTATCGAAGATGGAGGAGCTCACGCAAGACATGATTAGGCTATCGGCAGCATCATTTGACGCATCGCTCGTTACCCCGATTGATGAACCGCCCGCAACATTATAAGGAGGTGGAGCCGACGATGACCTCCCTCGTCTGCTATTTCCGATAAGTTGTGCCCACTGCTGTGCCATCAGTGGTTGCCACAGATTCATTACCGCAAGCGACGACGGGCACGCATACGGTTCAACGTTGTCGTCCTCATGTCCGGCTGCGATGCCTATCGTGAGCAGAAAAGGCTGCTCCATACAGGCTGCAGCCGTCTCGCTAGGAGAGCAGTCGAAAAATATCTTCAACTTCGTGTCGCTATTGTCTTTTAAGTGCAGAAAAACGTGCGGCATGAACTCTTGCACTGCGTTCGTGTCCGGGCTCATAATCATCAGTTTTCCGAATTTCAAATTTATAGGCTCGCTCTGTAAACGAATAGACCGCGCAAACGACTTGGTGATCGTCAGGGTACTCCCCGTATGCTTCACATGCAGTGGCACCGAAAATGTCTGAAGAAAATGTTTCTAGTGAAAATGAGCAATGCAAGCAAGCTAAATGTTTTGCTCTTCGCGCGTTGGATTTGGCAGTACTTTAAACCACCTACCACGCAGAGAAAGTGAAACTGAAGAAAGGACGATTGAAGAAAATATAAATTTTGATGAACTATATTAGTTCATATAATTCAAGTTCATCAATAGAGGTACAGGTACTATTAACACTTTCAGTACCATTTCCTTGTAACGATCAGCGTGCACCCGGTACCCCTCTAGTTTCTCGATAGCAAAGAGTTCAGGATATGCTGCGACTTCTTGGCGCCATGCGTCGAGAGGTCCTCCGGGCTCTGCCACAACCGTCAATGCCGCGTCTAAACAGTAAGCTCCACTAACGACGACATCGCCAAAGCCGTCAGGTGGTTTTCTCAGGATCTGTGGCACAGTCGGTGTTCGCAGCACGAAGTAGTAAGTGCCCTCAGGAAGCGCCTCGTCCGTAAAGAGAAGTCGCCTTCCACGTATGCGCTTGGCGCGATCAAATTCCTGCCCGTTTTCGTCTTCGATGATCTGATAGAAAGGTTAATCGACGATGCAATTTCGGCATCACCACTATGATGAGGTTGAGGAGAAGGACTCCTGCAATGTCAAAAATACTACTAGAACTAAGCTGGTTTATGGTGTTGAGTAATGTCCTCTGACTGCGCCTCCAACGAGCACTACTCTCCCTCGAAACAATTACTAGAAAACAGAAAGTCGAGTATCGTTTTCGTTGTACCATTTCCACAGGAACAATTGGTGGGTCGAGGCTCAACTCTAGCCGGAGGCGCAAGCCTTGCGGATTTTTCACGCTAAAGGTCTCGCGAAGCATGTCTTCCTGCGCAAAACCAGCGACTAGGTCGATCGAAAGGCTGGCGCGAATGATATGCCGAAGAATGTGACTGTTTGCCGTGCTGCCGTCCAATTGTTCGCCCGCCAACTCAGGCGCATTTAGGTGCGAGATGTCAACTGGGATTCCCTCTGACAAAGGCCGGATCTGCGCCAAGGCCTGTTGAATGCCCAATGAAAATTTGTTCATTTCGGTTCCTTTCGTCGGCGGTGGCGTATTGCTGGCCTGCCCGTTCATCGCACTCATCAGACTGGCCATCGTTTTTCCCGCTGCACTCCCGATCGTCACGTCGCGCCAAGGACATATTGGTAACATCTCCAACTTTGCCGCGAAAACATGCAAATTTAGGTTCAAACAGTTCGCGGAGAGACTCGCAACTTCAGGACGTAAGCGAATCCTCAATCGGCCGCCACCACTCTGCGACCACAAGGAAAACAGCTGTTCTCTTTCTGCCTGTCTGTCTCGACTTGCGGCACTAGACGAGACGACCTCTCTTCCCCCTGTCAACAATTTCCCGATACCTCCCGTGAATGGAGCACTAGTGACTGAATCTTCATCAGAACCTTTTTCATCCGCGAACGAGCCATCTGGCAAAGAGCGCTCAAAGGTTACCCGATGCCCGTCCGCGACACCATGTGCGACCAAAATGCCGTGATCCATATGTCCAGCGGGAACGTTGATGATAGCCTCTACTGGATCTCGCCCACTCCCGCCGATGTAGAAATCCCCGTCGAGGAATGCTGGACCGCCACCAGTGGTGTACGTTACGTCCACCGGCAGTTCTGGTGCCAGCAGGTTGCACTGCGGAGCCGAAAGTGCCACGTTAGCAATGTCCAAGGCTGTTGACAATGTTGGCGAGAATCACTTTAGTTACTAGATTTACACTTAGAAACTCTTGGTCTACGTTCTTCGCAAATATTCACCACGCTGCTGCGCACGCATTAATTTCATGATGCTCATGATGATCATCGACGAGAAGCTACACAAAAAGCTACAAAAAAGCGCTAGCGCGGAAAGTTCAAGTTGAAGTTCATGTAACAAGTTAGTACAATATTTTGCGCAGTATTTCTTCTCGGTTTGAACGTTCTGGAAGGGCACGTAGATGATCTGAACCATACAGGTCTCGCAACTGAGAAGCTCCATGAAGCCTTGATCGCTGTCGATCGGTGAAGCTATTGGTATGCCTACGCGCGCTTGCTTCCCCGGTGTCGTCCAGACGCCGAGTACGAGACCCGACATCAAGAAGTCGGACTGGACTCCGACACGCAAGAGTGTGTCTGCCGCTGGCTTCTCGTTCAGTGGATGCCCAATGCCGTTGAAATGGTTCCCAACCATGAAGGACTTCTTGCTGTTTCCGACTTTATGCACTAGAGTCAATGTCGAATCAACCCACTGCGGTGCGAACGACTCGCTTACTTTGCGTGCCACCTCTTCTTGCAAAAGCCCGGCCCCATCTGGACCGTTGGCGTCACATCCTCTCGCGTTGTCCCAGACCAGCATGCTTTGCGGCGATACTTGCAAACGGAGTCGCACAGCCTTGCACGTATAGAGGCCTCCGACTGGCAGAAAAGGCGTTTTAATGCGTACTACGTACATTCCCGGAGTGTTGATTTCCGCGGCAAGCATCCTCTGCCGGTTTCCAAACGGTAAGATTACCGCCTCCACAGGTGGAAAGCCATCGGCATCGATCTCAGTGACAGGGCCATCAGGCACATCGGTCTGCAATTTCACGAAATCGGCAGTAACAATTCCGACGGCACCAGATTCTGGGGCTTGGTGTTAGAGCTGGCCAAGAATACTTCTAACTAGAGGTGTCGAATCATTTCTATTGATTCGCCTTTGTCAGCACTGTTGAGTAATGGTCTTCCAAATTCGACTTGATAGTCCAACAACATGATCATGGGGAAGACGGAAAACAACATGAACATTCTAGCCTGTAATATAAGTTGCCATAAAGATACAGGCGCAACAGCGATTTTGTCTTTATATTCAGGCGGATGTAGTGCAAGGTATGCGTGATCTCGAACAGGTCGTTGATTCGTACGCTCTTGCCCACACCGTATCCCGTGCCGCCCTCCGCTGCAACGTCCGTGAAGTCGCTGGGCCAGTTGTGCGTGGCTGCGCATGTGATAGGAACATCACCAAGATAAAGCGCTGTCTGTCGCACATCGTCTAGAGCCAGATCATCCAGTGCAGCATGCGCTGCGTCGCGGCCGTCACGGGGAGGTTTGTAGAAGTCTTGGGTGAAGGCTCCGAGCCAGTGACCGCCGGCCCCATGCCAGTGCTGATTCATCTGTTCGGCGGTCTGATGTGTCCGAAGCGCCGAAAACTCGAAATAAACCTGGAAAATATAAATTAAAATTAAGATATCATCTACGAATACAGAGACATTACAGCGCACTCACCTGATCGATGTATGAATCCACATATCTTTAACCAGAACTACCGCCATCCTGACTGCAGATTCATTTGGCAGTCAGAAGTAGTTGATCTAGTACAACACGCAGTCAATACATGAAATCGTCTGCCCGCCGCTGCTACCGCATCTGTAGATGGCCCCGGCGTGTATAAGTATCGTTCTAGAGCAGCTCCCAAGCAATCAGGAAGTTGCGCTGAGCGGCTTCCTCCAGTTTTGGTCGCTGCGTGGGTGCGATCCGCACGCGCAAGTGCTGCGCCAAAAAGCTCATCTTGTATTCTGCTTGTGCTCGGTCTCGAAAGAGTGGATGTCTGCGAAACGTCTTTTGCGAAAACGACACGGCTGGCCTGACCCACATGCACGAGAATGTGCAAAGTTGCAAAATTGTCACTGTCCGAATTCTGCGTTCCCGGAAACGAGCTCACTGTTCGGTGGAGAAGCTGACCGTGCTCCACGATAGTTCCCGAGATTCCGTCGACGTGATTCTCGCTCCACGGCATGTCTTTGCCACGCAGCAAGGCGAGTCGGTAGTGCACACCCGGCACTAGACTCTCGATCTTTGCGCGCAAGATGGTAACACCAGTCGCGAGTTCCCAATTCACGTAGTGCAAACTCATCCAGCTCAACTGCTTCAGGTCCTTGACGCGATTGCGGAGACCGCTTTTACGAAAAAATGCGTCGTCGGCTAGATGCGCAATGTCCCAAAAATAATAACCTCGCAGTGTGTGGGGCTCACTACTCTTGTTGGCTCCTGCGTTAGGATTCGGGACTCCCCCAGATGAGCTACTACTTGACGAGCTGGGTTCATCACCTACCCCCGTCTCTCTGGGAGCGCCATTACCCCTGTCGAACTGCAGCACGTTCATGCCCTGTCCAACAATGTCCTCGTCAACATTGTCCAGCAGTGCACGCGCTTGACTAACGGCGCCACCCGTGTACGCGTTGCAAAATTGAGAAGTTCCGTCCAAGTACGTGTGCAGATGGCTGTTTGGGACAACAGGATTAACAAATAAACTAGTACTGAAAGTTTTTTTTGTCCCTGCTCCAACCAGTGCGAGACCGGGCAAACCCGCTCCGGCAGAAGCACTACTACCAGTATCAGCGGCTAACGACCAACAGCGTAGGTCAAAACGAATCGGAATGCACTCAACTCCACTGTTCCATCGATACACTTGTGCGGGAGGCTGAAACTCTAATCGAGTTATGCTTCCACCCGATGGCAGTTTGTTGTCCTGCTGCAACAGCAAGTCTATCAATTCGCACCTCCTATAGGGTCCGTTGGCACCAAGTTCGAACTCACAATTTACCTGATCTGATGCTGACGTTGCTGACGAACCGCCACCTCCACTAGTGCTAGTAGAGGACGCTTGCACCCCTTCCTGCAAAGTTTTTCCAGCAAACTTCGCGAAAAACCAGGGAAGCTGGTCCGTTCCCTCAACAATGACATTGCAGCGCGTTTCTACGTTGTTGTTGACCTTGCGAATGTCCACACGGGAGTTCATGTCTGGCGAAAATCCGAAGAGTCCGGAGTGCGAGAAGAAGCCTTGATGGTCTACAGAAGGCACTACCATCGGAAGCTCACTCCACTTGCAACCCAGAGACTCCTGCGGCACAGGATGAGTTCCGACTGCATCTCCAGCTGCAGCTACAGTTCCTTGTGCGAATGATGAAGTCGTGGCACTGTGAAACTCAGCGGCAAACGCCGCACCTCCAGTCAAACAAATCATGGTCAGCCCGGGAAAACAAGGCGATACCAGTTTCCGCAGTGTCCTTGCGGTCGGTCTAGTCGAGTACTTTGGTCCTGCAGCTGGATGTCCTTTGTAGTTGCGGTAGGGATAGGGTATTGATGAGTATTTACTGTTCTTTTTATCTTCGTAGTCGTAACAATGTCCACGTCGCTGTCGACTCTTGTTCCTTTTGTTTCTCGCCGAGCACGTCACAATTTGATGTTCTTGCATCGATGTGGGTACACAGCACCACGATGGTGCACCCGTTGGGCTGCAGCTCTGCTCCCGTGCCTTTGCAGGAGCAGTAGCACACATGGAGTGAAGGTCCGTCATTCTCTCGATCCTTTCCGGTCTCAACCGCTAATATACCAGTGACCAATGAAGACGCGCTCCGCTACAAAGTGGTTCCGCTACAAAGTGGTAGTAACGATATTCTCGAAGTAGAAAAATGCCAAAACCGGGTCTTCTATCGTTTCGCACCTCTAAGTGCTCGCTATGCTCCGAGCCTTAGATCTTGTTACTCATGTCAGGACTTCATCCTGCCAAGAAGTTGAACTTCTAGTACCGCAGTATCATTCCGCTTCTCGCTGTTCTCTCATCACCTTCGCGCCCGCAGAGATGGACGCAGCTCCGCGTTCTTCCTTGCCACGACATTCCGCTGCCGAACCATCCGACTGCATCTCCGGCGTCGCCGGTTTTGAGGTGGTGACCCAAGAAAATCTGCAGAGCCGGGAGAGTGGCGTCGACGTCCGTCTTTACTCGTCTGATTCCTCTTCCTACTAGTAGCATTGGTTTGCATTTTCGCTTTTTTGACATTTCAAAACTACTGGAAATAACACCATTGCGTTGGCACTGTCACTTAACCAAAGACAATCTACTTCTAGTGGAGGTAGGGCATATATTTCATTTACGCTTCGACATCAACACGTCCATGTCTGTGCAAAACCGGCGACCATCTAACAGAGTTACTTCCGTATCTATCTTTTTCTTTAGTGATGATAGGATGGGAATGAAGAAGATTGAATCTGTCCAGTGAGTACTTAATCAGGGGGTACGTCAATCGCAACTCGCCCCAAAAGCACACTCAATCTTTATTTTTTTGGAGTGCGTCTATTTGCTTTATTACATATTTGTAGGTTTCTTGGTCCCTCAAGCACAAGCTCAAGGTAAGAGAACAGATAACATGGCACACGCACTTTTTTAGACAACCGACACGGATACGAATCGCTGCCGCTGCGATGTGCCCACGTTCTTGAGCAGAAAAATGTCTCATACACATCCTTTTTGATGTCGCATGCAGCTCCTGGCTCAAAGGTGTGACCTACTGACGATGAGCTATTCTCGACTGACTGATTGACTGATTGACTTATGTACCCACTCGTGGGGTGTCGCGTCTCTAATTCGTTGCAAGACTGTCCATTATTTCTTCTTTCCTTTGTTGCATCTGTTTTCGTGCTTCCTCAGTATGTCAACCCTTCTTGGTCTCTGCATCAGCGTCGTTGTCTTCTCATCAAATTCAAGCTTCCACTTTTTGCATTTCATGCGTCTGATTACTGATATGCGTTTTTTCCTCATTTAGCCACTGCTCCTGCTCCTCATCTACGGAGATCTTCCGCAATCTAGCGGGTGGGCCATGCGTGTATCTTTTGGCCTTGGGTTTGTAGTAGTGCTGCCCAGGGCGCAAAATGTTTCGAAATGCGCCAACGCCAGGACTATCGCGCCCTACGTGAGAGCCTACAAGAACGCGCGCTATCTTTGCAATTCCACTCTTCTTGTGCATTTTAGCGTGCTCCTTCGTCGACCCTAGTGACGTGGAGAAGACCGCCTGGCAGCTGAGACACTTGTAGCGCTCCCTATCCTTTTCGCCTGCTCTCGTCTTAGGTCCTACCTCGTGGACCCTCCTGGATGTGGCGCCTGCCTCTTTCTCAGCCTCTTTCCTTGCTTGCGCAAACTCTTCGTTCTGCTCATCCTTCGCTAGGCATACCATGGCGCCCATCACCTCATCGACTACAGGAGGACAGTATAGGCACCCACCTTGGACATGCTCCACTAGTCGCCTGCTGATTTCCTCCCGAGTGCCAACATCTCATCCATCTACTTAGATCATCCGCCTCCCACTCGCATGCCAAGCAACATTCAGAAGCCTCAGGCCTTCTCTCTTCCCATATCTCAGCAGCTGTGGAATCCGAGTCCGCACGGAGCAGCAGCATGGCACCCTCGTCAGTCTTCGTAAGAGTGAGCACATCTGCACCCGGCAAGAGGAGCCGCTTGGTCATCTGTAGTGGCTGTCCGATATAAGGATCAATTACGTACTCCGCAGCTGCCTTGGTCCATATTCCTCCCTTTGACCATCCTCTTACCTCCTGGCCTTTGGTTCTCAGGATGACCGACGCGAACCTTGACGACATCCTTCTTCGTCTTCAGCTCAAAGCTAAGCGCAGCAACTCTACCGCCTGCAAAAGTTGCAGAGTCTGAGTCAACCTCAGCGCCCTCTTATAGCGGGCGGATCTCCAACCCATTTCCTAGAGGAAGCAGCATTGCACTAGCTTCCTCCGTGGTTTTTAGTTCGACTTCAGCCCTTTTCTCAGTAGAATCAGCTCCATAGTAGCCTGCATACAACTACCGCGCTAACGCGGAGCCCTTCCTCCTGCGCTTGTCTGCTCCAGAACTCCTAGCCTGGTCTTTCGTCAACATCCCAGCGTAGAGCGCGGGATGCTCGCCATTGCCTCTCCCTGGTGACCAGTGCCCCACGGTTCTTCGAATATAGTCTGCGCGTATAGCTGCGCGGAGCATTGCCTTTCTGTGCGCGTGCTCTTTCTCTTCCTGTTTCGTTGGCTTTCCATCGGGGCTACTAGTGCCTAGAGGAGCTAAAATATCTCGTAGTAGGCCCAATGTCATTCCGCACTTGGTCGCTAGATGCTCGACAAGCTGCCCCATCAATGAGTCGGCCTGCCTCTCCCTGGGTGGAAGTACCTTATTGCCACTGACACTCTTGATATACTCGCGTGGTCCCTCAGTATCGTCTTCCATGTTCTGCATCGCCTGCGATCGTAGTACAACCTTTACCAAGGACTTGCCTTCCGCAGTCTCACGCTTTGGCCAGCCTTCCGCAGTCTATGAACAGCGCCTCACATTTTAGCTATGCCGGATGGCATCTTAGTTTTGCATTGAATCAGCCCACGGGAACACTCGCCAAAATGGAAACAGAGGGGAACCTAAATCGGTGTCTATTTGAGGGAGCCGTGGTATTGTTGTTGTAAGGACAACTCCATCAATGGCCGATGGCGTCGGTGTGTTTCTTCCTTATCAAATAATCTCGCTATTTAGCCTGCAGCTAAGAGTTTTCAACTCTACAAGGTCCGGCGGAAGGGCTGATGTGTCAAGCAGAATCTCGTCCTCGGAATCAAATACCACATCGTGAAGATACAGGGTATAAGCGGACGAGAGATATTCTCGTTACAGAGAAAGAAGGCGCAGTTTACACATTGGCACATTATTCGTTATTTTGCGTTACAACTTTCTTGATTTTATTGGCGTATGCCACAGTATAACAGAATGATGGCTGCAACTTTGTCAATTTTTTGGGGGCGATTATCTTTATCAACATCTTCTGAACAAACTGATACTGACTGTTTTATGCTTGAAATTTTGGTGGAATAAGAATAAGGAACAACCATTAGTTCGTTGTTTATTTAGGATATCAAACCGACCCTCTAAAGGTATGCGGCAAATGAAAAAACTGAGTTTGTGCCAGTTTTGGACAACAAGGACGGGGAAAAGTAAACAAGCGCAAAGGCAGGGGGAAACGATGGCTATCCCAGCCCAAAGAGAACCTGTTGCCACCAGTAGACCCCAGAAGGAGACTGCAGTCAACTCAACAGGACCGGCATAGGGAGGGCTGCAGAGCCTCCTTAAGAAGACCTTAAGCGTCGCTGGACCTAAGCCACTAATTAGTAGCCAGTCTTGATTTGCGGTCTACTATTGCGAGCCCTGACGAGTTTCTGCCTAAATCTAGAAGTGCTGTTAATTTAATATGAAGGCCCCAGGTGAAGGAAGAATGTTGCAGGTTAATCCCGGTAACCATTTATGTTATAAACTCCCAGGTGGAATAAGAACAAGTATGCAATGGCGTTTTTCAATAAATTTCAGTGCCGGCACGACGTACTTCTAAATCTCGTCCATATTTATCTGCGGATGCTGATGTTTTCACTTCAGATGCGACATCCCTCGATTGTTACTTTCACACTCCGATTGCGATTGGCCTTGGCGAATCTGTTTAGTATCGCCGTCCCTTGCCTTTGTTGCTTGGCTTCATCTCCTTTCCTTCTTTGCCCTTGCCTTCGTCGTTGCAAAAACGGACCCTATCTTTAGCGCCGCCATCCTTCGCGGCACCGGCTTTTGTATTTCCACCTACAGCCTTAGCCTTTCCCATCGCAGCTTTGCCCTCGCCCTAAATCAGGTTGATCATTCTTTTCTAGATCATGCTGGTGCATGGCGCCAACGGCTAATTATAGGCGCCGTATTGAATGACAAACGATTGGGTCAGGGTCCCCCATCTGAAGACGCCGATGTTGATGAGTCCTTCTCGTTAAAGATCTCGACAGCCTTAGTATTCGAGAAACGATCTTTCTAACAAAAAATAATAATAATCCTCCTCGTTAAAGACTCATTTGGGGATGCAAAAATATTACTTAACAGAATGGTATAGATAGATAGTAAAGGCCTTCGCATATACCTGAGCCAAGCGTCAACAGCATTACCTGAAAGGGCGCGCGCGTGCATCTCTTCCCGTCTCCGTGCTTCCCCCAGCCGACTTTTCCACCACCACGTCGGCCGCGCTGAATACGACGCGATTAATTACCAAAATGTTTGAAAATATCGACAGACAAGCTGCAGCTGATGTAAAAATCAAGCCTCAACAAGTGCTACTATATTTTAATATCATCACTTCTTGTTTGCCGCCATTTAGATTTAGAGACAGTCAAAATAAGAACGAGGACCAGAGGAAAAGATCGCACAGCCTATTTGCATTAGCATTTGCAGTCATTCTTTACCAGTTAGTACTTACCAATACTTCATGCGGTTTGCCCTTGCCGCTAGCTGGATGCTGGTCACCATGCTGTTCTTGACTCTGCATCGATTTGCTACAATGATATTCGACGTGAATTTTTTGGCCCAATTAGAAAGTGTTGTTTTTTGCCTGGATAGCGGTGCTCACGCTGCGAGAGTCCTTGAAGTAAACGAATCCCAAAAGCTTGGTGGCGACTTCCTGGTACGTAGAAGAAGCTGGCGGACGCAGCTCATGACCTGAGGTGCTTGCTGATGGTGCCGAAGAGGTCGAGGATGAACGGCACTCGATATGATGTAGCTTAGCACTGTGCAGGAGTCCACAATCCTGAAAGTGGAGTAACAGTTGCGCTTCGGTCATTGTGCTGCGGACATTGCTAACCGCCACAGTTTTGCAGCCATCTGGGATAGGGCGTGGCTTCCAAGGCCGGCAGTCCGGCTGATGGTACTCCACAGAAATTTGCCAGTCAAGCAAAACCGAGCTCGTCCTTGTTACTGCTATATCCGCAGCACCTGTGGATTTGAAGTGGACGAAGCAGACGAAGACGGAATCAGGATTACTGTCTGCGTGGTAACCCGTAGGCTTCCCTTTCTCACCGTTGTGATTCGTCTTGCCGCCGCGCTTGCCAGTGATCCAGCCTGTTCCTTTTTTACCACCATGCGAAGGTACATGCTTGCAAAAAACCTTGGTGATTTCGCCGCATTCTGCAAAGTACCTACGGACGATCGCGCATTCTGGAACCTCGTCATTCGTAAATACAGCGTGCGGCCGCAGTGGGTTCAATCCGAAAACTTTCACGGCTTTGGAATTCTCGGGCAGTAGCGCATTGCTCTTCACCGGGTTAGAACGAGTCTCCGGCGGCTCGCATTGTCTGAGGCCCACCGATTTTGCACTGAAGCCGCTGCAGCCATTTTCCGAGGCCCACCAATTTTGCACTGAAGCCGCAGCAGCAATTTTCCGACACATTTGCGTCTGAGGACGCGCGCACGACCGGCGTCGAATCGGAGCGAGCGGAGGAAGAAACAATATGGCAAGCTGCTCGGTTACGCTGCACAGCATTCGATGGAGAGTCAGCCGCGGGCTGATCGTCCAGACGAAGTTTTTTTCGATCAGCCTCGTAACGAGGCCGATCCGGAGATTTTGACTACGCACTGCGTTTGCTCATTTTGCAACAAGATTCAAAAAATCGAGAAGGCTTTTCTTCGTCGTCCGCGCGCTATAATCAAGTCGAATTCCTTCTTGAGAGGGAAAAGGAAGCCGCGAATGGTTGAGTTCTTTCATGAATCTTTACCAAACGTAACGGCGTGTAAGTTCTCACGTCGTCGCATACTAGTACTAGTAGATGATAGAAACTTGTTGACGTACGAGAATATCTGAGGATTCCTGTTATCTGTAGGCGTCTTGATGGAGGGAGGGTATTTCTAGTTGTCTGAGACGTCCTGGTCAAGGTCGCAGTTACATGATGAAAGTGGGTACTTCGCGCGCGCATTAGGATTGGCCTACCTCCAACCGCTCCAGTCGGCGGCGTGGGCAGCTGGCGCCATCTTCTTCATGGGGGAGCGATCATCATTCATTGATATTCGTTCACATGTGACCGAAAAGCTACCAGTACCATTTCACTCATTGTTTGCGTTTGCCTTCTGCTCGTGGCCTGCTAGCAGAAGAGGCATTCGTTCTGCTTGACCATCCTGCAAATACCTTGCTCAAAGAATAGGCGCGCACAGGCACAACAAGCACCTACGCGGCGACTGAGAGTGCTTCCATCAAGCCGGTATGACCGGCCCAACACAAGTAGTCGTCGGTCAGAATAATTCGCGCATCTATGTTCTCTATGCTGTAAGCAAATGATTGCAATGTTCATCTTCAGTGAAGGCTTTTCATCATATGCATATGCGGTTCCTCGCTCACGACATCGCGCATCCATATCGTTTCATTCGTTGTCCGTCGTGCCTATGACAGTTCACATCGACATATTTATATATTAATCATAGCCTTTTGGATCTGGAGAATTAATTAGCGATCGATAAGTCAGCTTTAACCTCGACAAGGTGAATAGCCAGTAACGGTAAACACTACACTATCGATGAACGATAATATTACGGGATAGTATGCCAATGTCTGATAGATTTGCTTGTAAATATCTTGCTCTAGTCTGGAGCCTGATTTTGATGACAACGTCTTCACTACCAACCTGATACTGATTAAGATTGAATGCTCACACAAATGTTCGTCCAACATCAGAATTACAAAAGCAACGATCGATCATGACTATGCGTTTCAACACTAGGGAAGGAATCATTAGAACGATGGGTAATCATGCTCTTGGTGGAGACAAAACCTTATGTGTATCGTGCGTGAAGAGTCTATGGCAATACCTGTGACTGTGTTACGAAGTTATATATCCGACGTGAAGAGGTGTATGCCAAGTACAGCTACTCCGCAGAGCTTCACCCAGACTTCATCTTCATGTTGCCGGTTACATGATTTGCTAGTACTACCAATTTGAAGGAATATGAAGCTCATCTCGTCTCTGCAACGCTTACATTTGTTTTTGTTCGTCCTTCACACCACGATACCACAGTCGCAAGCCCCAACACGCGATCAAAAATACTAGCTCTGCTCACGTCAATTCGCGTAGCAGCGGGGAACCAGACTTAACCCTGGATCTCCTTAAAAGAAACGATCTTCTCTTTGTCCATAGACACCAATACGGTAATCAGGAGCGATTTGCCTGGTAATGTAGGAGAAGAGGATAAGAGCAGCTTAGTCAAATGGCATTGAGCCTCTCCCTACTGTACGTTAAGGAATACTTGTGAAGTCGCTGGCTTAATTTGAGAAAGAAGTAGAAGTAGTACTAGGAGGAGGTACTCTGACTAATACTAGTACTAGTGGTATGTAATTAAAAGCAAGAAGAACAACAAAAATGAATTACACTTACACATTATAGCGACTCATTCAACAACTAATAATCGAGATTGTAATGGAAACGCTGAAATAGAAGAACCGAATAGGAATACAGACTTGCGATTAGGCAAGAGCAACAACGTTTATTCGATAGCGTTAGTGACCCTAAAATAGCCAAGTCAGTACCTTCCTCGAAAGCAGCTAGTAACTTCTCGGCCTCATCTTCGTAGTTACCCGACGAGTCTTTCGGCAAGTTCAAGTCATCCTTGGTATCACCGTTTTCCAACAACACCGACACAGATCCTGCATCAGTGTCAATATCTAAAAGCTGATACTCGACACGGTTCACGTTCGGAACATCCATATTGTGCGTAGACGGGCACAAATCCTCATACTTCTTATTCGTGAAAATATCGGTACCTGAAATTTTCCAATTTGAAATCGCATTTTCATGATGAATCCCAAAAAAATTGATTATATTCATTTTTTAATGAATCCGTTTCCAGTAAAGAGTAGGTGCTGAGCAGAAAGAAACGTGTCGGAATCAGAAATTTCGACGCATAGCCAAAAAATTTTGATTTTACTATCTTGTTAGATTCAAATGCATTTTCAGACTCATGCACTCATTCGAACCACGTAGCAACTCAGAGCTGCCTGGTCCCGTAGCGACCCGAGTAGAGGCGCGGCAGCTATATTTATACGACCGACTGGTTCCATACATCATAAAACCGTAGAAATCTGATCATTCACATGTATCGTAATTTAAATTTTGGATTTGCTGGGCTGTCCTATAAAGGCAACCAATGAAAAGAAAGTGAAATACCAACGATGTGGCACTTGGCGTGTCCGTGTTTTCCCGTCTTCGACACAGAAATTTCGACGATTTTACCTGTAGTGTTTGAGTTACTAGTCGTACCTCTTACCCAAGATAGTAATTTTATGATGCTCTGATTGGGGCTGTTGTGTGTAAGTTGAGCGCGATGATCAAACTCGCTTATAATTGACAGGCGGCACGCCGCAAAATGACGCAACAAAATTATTCGGCATGCTCATCGATTTGTTCAATGTATCCCCGGTCCTGAAGCAGGCCGTACAACTTTCACGAGCAACACATTTGCCCGGAAAGAATAAAATCAGTGCGGTTGTACATGGGTTTCCCTTGAGCATGCAGTGTCCGTTTTTGCGGAGGGAGCCAGCCTCAGCCGGATAAGTCAGGGAAGCGCCTGCGGCGGCCTTCTCGAAGGTGTAATCCTCGTCAGACATTTTCCTTTATGGATGGTGCTTTATTTAACGTTACTGAAGATGAGTTTTGTGCACGCGCTTTCAGGAAACTAAGTGCTCTTCCTACTTGTAATTACTAGTCTGATGGTCCTCCTACGAAGTTGTAACAGCCGCGACAGTACCAGTCTTTATCAAATCTTTATCTTATTGATGAAGATTCGATGTCGTTAAGCCTTCCGGGCCACTTCCTCTTCCACTTCCTGAAGTCAAATCTATAAAAATACGGTGTTATGGAAAAATAGAAGGGTGGTGATCCACCAAGTTCGTGTGCAGAGGAAAATTAATCTGCTCAAGATGGCACGTATGGCCTGGTGTACGAGCTTCATTCGCTATCAACCGCATTTGATTCCACCAGATCTTTGTAAATGTGAACTCAATACAATTTAGCACCAGCAGAAGAAGCCGGTTGATCTTTCCGAGAGGCGAGCGTGTGAACATAACGGAGTATGAGATAGATTGTAGGTTTTTCAACGATCAAGGCGGAGATGAGTAAAGGTGATCTTCTTGTATACCTTGAGAAAATTTTGAATGTTGACACTCCGGAGACCGTAGGACGCCACAATCCTTGTTGAAGGGAAAACGCCACTTGTGTTTTGGTATTCTTGGTGCTTGGTGGACTGTTAGCCTATTAGTAATAGTATCGCGTCGTAACCTGCTCCAAGCTCGTATATTTCTTCTCACCGGGCGGTTTATCCGCAGTTACCCACTTCCCACATGTTTTTGCACCTTATAGAAGCAATAGTTGACAATGACCTCAGGGTCAGGCAAGCCGATATTTTGTTCTGCAACTTGGGTTATATTCGTGTGCCTTCGCAACAAGAATTACGGTACTATTCCGCTTGCATAGTCGGCATTCCGCATCCGGCTACGACTGGCAAGAAGCTTCTATTGGAGGTCATGAAAGAGCAATAGAAGTTCCATTTCTTTGAACACTCTGTTACCTCCGCGAACGCTGCGCATAGGTTATTCACCACACAGAAATCATCACGTGCACGATTGAGCTCCCTAGGCGGCGATGAATTTCAATTGCTGCCGCGATGTAATTATCGACTCTTCAACATCACGATCGATTATTTGCTAACTTCATTTTTGCGCATGGGTCCAAAAGATAGATCTATCGCAGTGACAAAGGTTGCTAGTTATATTATTCTGTTCGTTATTTTTCTTTTGATCCAACGATGTTGAGGACGAAAATCGTGCGCAAGAAAACCTAGTGCATCGCGATACCCCCTCATGTTGACACAAATGATTGACGCCGTTCGTCGTTAGATGGTAGCTGTCAATCATTTCATCTCGTTACCGCAACCCCGCACCAGGCTTCAGTTTCCCCACTTCATTTAGATCTTCTCGAGTGTTCCGCAGCCAAGGAGGTCAAAACAAGTCTTCATGGTTTGCCTGGTCAGTTCGATCAATAGGAGGCGGCTTTTCTCTTGTTCACTACCAACGACCTTGCAGTCGCGATAGAATTGCGTGTAAGCACCTACTAGATCGTACAAATATGTGCACACATTGTGCACATGCATGGAAGTGAGAACTAACTCCAGGACGTCTGGAAACTTCAACACTTCGAGCAGCAGTGCACGTTCGAGCGGGTCTGAGATCTGGAGCGAAGACAGCGGCATGCTCTTCAACAAATCTACTGGTGACTGGTAGCCCGCCTTCCTCTGGATACTGCAGATTCGAGCATAAGCATACAGCAGGTACACTGCAGTGTCACCCTTTGGATCGAGCATGCGGTCAAACGAGAAAATGTAATTTGAAGTGCGGTTCTGCTTCAAGTCGAAGTACCGGACGGCGGCGTACCTAGGAAGAAGCATTCAAAAAAAATGTCATGCTAGCTAGACATTAACACACCATCTGTTGGTTCCTGTGTGACGTCATTTTGTTTCGTTACGACAATTGTACAACTTACTATTCAAAATCAACGAAAAGAAGTGAAGTATTCAAAATACCCTATGATTTCCGCCGCACCGTCGACATCGTACTCGGTGGTGTCACCGTTTGCTTGATCCGCTGCCCTACGTTTCTCTAACTCCGTTTTTGCTCGCTCTTTTGCCTCGTCAAGCAAGTCCTCCAGCTTTCTACTATGAAAGTCCCGAGTTGCGAGGCACACTTCCCATCAACTGGTCACTACAGTAAGATCAAATATTAAGGCGCCGAGAACGAGAAGATCCACGCAAGTCCACGGCATCTTCATTTCTGATAATCAATATCGATTACCGTACTAGTAAACTTAAATAACTCCCTAAACTTGATCATGGTTAGAAAATGTGACAAGAAATCTTTCTTCCAGTAACCAATCGATCTAGGGCATGCACGCGCCTCGCAGTTTTTTCAGGCCATACACTGTCTCTCCAGATCGTGTTCGGAATCGCCTGCCATCTTCTCCCAAAACCATGCCGAAGCTCATGTGATCCAACCGGCTTACTCCCGGTCGATGCCATCCCGCCTGCAGTGCTGCGTTGAAGACGGAGTAAAAGTGGTTCTCTTGTCCAATATCTGTGACATACACGACCCAGTCGGCTCGCGATGTAATGAGCCTGATAGTGTGTGATGAAGATGTGATGCTTTGCCTGATGTGCAAATTTTTGCATAACAAATGAGTACCTAGTTGCAACTCCCTAGTACCATCCGTGCAGCGGGAAAATACAACACGTCGTATTCGCTTCTCAAAATTAAGGTCCATCAGGTTGAACGTCTTCTAAGATGCAGCTGCGGTCATGATCTCAACATAGGAGAAGAAGATAATGATGTGTGGCTGTGGTGCACATCAAAATGGTATAACAAGGGCATGATCTTGAATTTCTATATCTTCTTGACTTACCTGTGATAAATGCATGCCAGATCCGTAGAGCCGTAGCCGTAGCCACCATCAGATTTTTGGACCATGAGGGGGACATCGGGGTTGACGTCAGGGACCTCAATGACTTTAGCACCGCGGGACTCGACAACAAGTCCCCGCTTCTCCAATTCCGTAATTACGGTCGGAATCATAGCGTTGTAGTATGACCTAAGTTATTATTGTATCAAAAAGATGATTAAGATGTTAGCCACGGTTTTGTAAAAAACGACAATAAAGAATCTTGCTCAATCATCAAAGAACATTTTCATCAAGTCTGATGTTCTTGGTAGTACGAAACGATCGTGATCGTCTTCTATCTTTTTGATGACGTTAGTAGTAGTACTGCTATCGTTAGCGTCACAAATACAAAAATTAATAGAATAGTGTCAACATAATAGAATTACTCGCCGCGTTCGTGCACGGTAATGTCGAGACGACGGTATATGCGCTCGAAGCTTTTCCTAGAGATGTCGCAAATGACCTGCCATGCATTACGATGGAAGGAAGAACCGGATTGAAGTTCAACAACCGAAAGCTGCGACCTCTTTTTGAAGTCCTCATCATCATCAAACCTCTTTTTGGACGCCTTGTAAAAACTCTGCAAATCGCCGATATTCGGCATATTCGTAAGGAAGTCTGGATATTTCTCCCTCATGTACTCGATTAACATACCTGTTGGGAAACAATCAGACAGATGCATGCGAAATAAAACAGTACAAGAAGTAGAAATTTGCCTTGTTGTCGACGAAAAAGATGAAGTGCTATTTCAGGAACTAACTGTAACTAGAACTATCTACTGCTTCACGTGTACCATGAGGTGGCATAATTCCAAAAGCACAACGATGTGGGATAATAAAGTTCATGTTTATCATCCTCATCAATCACTATCTCTTCTATACTCTTCATCCATAAAAATTCTACCGAACTGCGTTCCCCAGTCCCCAACGTGGTTTAGCCGCTCTACTTCGTGCCCGCAGAATTCGAAGACGCGGCAGATCGCCTCTCCAATGATAGTCGAGCGCAAGTGCCCTACGTGCATTTCTTTCGCGATGTTCGGAGAAGAGAAATCTACGATAATTCGCTTCGGCATCTCTGCCTTGTAGCCCGTACCCTTTTGTAGAAGCATTAGCCCCTGTCCGTTAATCCAATCCACGCTGATTCGCACGGAGATAAAACCAGTTGGCGCTACTGTCACTTCGGAAAACATATCTTTGTTTGCTTGGAGGGACACTAGCTGGGCTTTTATCCTTTCGGCGACGTCTTTGGGTGTCTTCGGCAAGTCGCTGCCCAACACATCGCTGTCGCCACGATACCTAGTCGTGAAAAGATTCATGATGATCATTATGCATTTCCCTTGTCCTCGATGTAGGTCTAGTAACTACTGGAGAAACTGAAACAGAATGAAATACATAGGAGTACGACTTTCTTTATTTACGTTTACTTCTGAGTAGAATGATCATGATCTCAAGACGCTTCAAAAGACTAGTACAGCAAGTAGCAGTAGGTGCCTTACTGTGAGAACAGATCCATAGCATTGTTGCATTGGTAGTCGCCAAATCGAGGCTGTGAACAGGGCACAATTTTCGCTTCTTGCAGCGGGACCTTCGGAAACGCGCCTCGAATGGCATCCCCGAAACACCTCTTCAGAAGGCTCTGGAGAGATGCCGACATTTTTTATGATCTCGTGGTGGTTTTGATGATGATGCGATAAAGTTTAATACTTTTTTCAAGTTTATGTACGTCGTTTACATTTACTAGTAGTCGTTCAGAAAGTACATGGAGGTGCAAATGTTCAAATCATTGAAGCCGCGGCCTCCGAGGGATTATACATCGACATCTACTTGCATATGCATAGAAGAAAGTGACACTTAGAACCGAAACCTGCTGGCGATGATGTAGTTGTCAAGGGGTTCCTATAAGTATATTGTGGGTCAAATTTGTTCCCAATGCAGCAGATGCAACACGTAAGACTGGCATATATTCACTACGAAATTGATAGAAGGAGCTCAAATTATGCAAATACATAGCCATTAACAAGAAGTAGAACCGTTAAAATTAATTGGGATAAATCATGCAGAACAGGATCGAGATGGAGATCGTTCACTTGTACGTGCTCTACAGCTGGTTCAAGAACAATGTGATCGTGGTACTAGCAATTGGTTGCACATCAAAAAAGGATCCAGGAGCACATCATCACGTACTTGATATGTTGAGCAGGCTAATACCGCAAGTGTAATTTGTAGTTTTGGGATCATATCCACCCCTGTGTTTCATTGAATTCATGATCATCATTTCATTCCCCATATTTTGTTTCATCTACTTGGTGGAAATTTCAACTCCAAGAAATCAAACCTACTCGATTTGAATTTGAGCGTGATCTCCAATCACTCGGTACTCGAAATATGTTGACGTGCGTTGTACCGATCGCGAAATGACACCAGGAAGAGGGTGAACAAAAATGTCCTCCAAATAAGTCTGCGACGCTCATGATCATGATCTTTTTTTGATGAATTCAAATTGATATTACGATGCAAGAACGCTTGTTTTTAAAGACTTTTTTCATTTTTTGTCGATACTATTTATGTATCTTAAAGATCGTATCGTTACATCTTCCTGTGTCGGCCATATCGTTGACACTCACAGGTGAGAGTTGTCTTCGGCATATGATGCGTTCAAAGCACAAGCCGGCAAGAGTTTTTTGGCAGCGGCAACTCCCGATTCACATACATCAGCACCGAGGAACTACACATGCCTCCCTTTGATGTGAGCAATCAGGGAAGACATGAAATAGCCTTCGCCAATGAATAGATGTCAATCACTGGTGGTAAGAAAAACCTAGCAACGACCACCCATGGTGTGCAGCTGCTGTTCTAAGTACGAAAGTACTATGTATTTTCAATTGATTCTAATTTCTGTCGTACAGATGGGGCTGATACCACCTGATAATCACTGAGCGCCGTACCATTTTCAGTGGCACGAAAAAAAAAAAATCGTCGGAAGATGGTCGAAGTCAGAAGAATAGTAGTATATCATAAATTCCACGTTGCACATGGCAATGGCAATGGTAAAATGAATTATTGTATTCTCCGACAACATCTGCGATCGACATTTTTGAATTGACATAATTCTTACTTGGACTGCACACTGAAACTTTGTTCAAATAGAACGAGAATTCGATGAAGCCACAACAATCGAGGACGATGCATTTGTAGGTTACAAGAAAAACAAATATACGTCCATCGCCCCGGGTAGTTGAGTCAAATGCAAAAAAAAATAGAGTGTCAGACTGAGTGAATGGCAGACTGAGTGGAAAAGGGAAAACATCATGGACTGCCCAAATAATAAGAAAACCTCGAAAACCGCAAGGACAATCGCAGTCATACAACTTTTCTCAACTCGAGCACCTCCTGCTGCCCGCTTCTATTTTACTACGACAAATACGCCAACGATAATCACAATCATGCAGACTATGATTGCTCAGCTTGCTTTTATACTGGAATCAAACGGATCATGCAATTAAGACACGAGAGTCTTAATGGTTCTGGTTTGTCTTTGTTTTTGCTTTTGTCAATGAATCATAACACAGGTTCGTGACCTATACTGCACAATATTGAATATAGTTAGTTGAAGATTGACCTCTTATTCATCCACGGTTCGTCTAGCTCTCAATTTTCTAGTTACTACTTAGTTCGAAATTATCAACCCGCCGCATTGATAGCGTCGATCAAAAATGGCGATACCCGATCGGCCGTTTTGCGCAGGGTATCAATCACCATCAAGTTGCAAGCGACGAACCCATCACTTTTATACTCGACGCCGTGCTTCTTGCAAAACGGCAGAATTTTTTCATCGCGAAGCCGCCTCAAATTATGGCGTGGAATGCGCGGAATCAAGTGGTGCGAAGCTTGGAACTGCAATCCACCATGAAACCAATCCATCCATGGAGGACAATCTGACAAGAATTTTCGAAGAACAGTCCTTTGCAGCCTCTACTTATCTCTCCACAAAAACTTAATTAAAGACACTCACTTGCAGTCCTTTTTTTGAAATTGTCGAGGCTGATGTTGAAGTCGATGAATATTCAGAACGACAATCACAATGATATCTATTCAAGCACTAATAAATAAGTACCAACATCGATGGTTCCCTGCAACTGGAGTTGAATGAAATTCAATTTCTCGTTTTTCAGCGGATTCCCCTCCACCACTGGCATCGGAAAGTGTGATATTGTGATTTGGACATGCAATATTCCCGCTATCGCGTGTGACACTAGCAGGAAGACGACAGTTTCGTCCCACGAATTGAACTTCGATAGCAGCAACGACATCCAAGACCAAAAGAAGCCTAGAGTTGCGAGTTCCTTGCTACGACTCTTGCCACCCCACCGACGAAAGACGTCATACGGCGTCAGGCAAAGGATAATCGATTGCAAATAGAGATTAAACCTGTGTGACGGGATGCGAAGAAAGAATTGCATTTTTACCGCTGGTGTCGTTTTCTATCAGTCGATATTTGGATATTGATCTACTTACCTGAAAACCCATGAAGATACCGTCTTAGATCATAGATGATCTTGTTCTTTCCTGTTTAACATTGCTGGCCATATTCCGACTCCTTAGATGGACTGCATCTGTAGGGACCACTGTAGACTCACAGCCTCAACATCAGAGAAATCCGGAGAACTCGTAACATCATCAGCAGATGAACTGCATCAGTACCTTGCCAACGCCATAATCGGATAGTAGAGAATATGCTGACAGCGCAACGCGATCTGCGCGAATTTGTCGAACTCGAATGTCTTCATGTGAAACTCACTGAAGACGTTGTTGAAATATTTGTCACTAACACAAAGCATAGGTAGATGCTGGATGTCAGGGTCGTACTCCACGCTGTTCGTCACCAGGTGATGCACATTGTGCGTTGTCTTCCACCAGCCGCCACTGATTCCACTCATAGCATTACCCCAGAATAACCTGAAATTGAATGTCGAAGAAGCAGGTGATGATGTTGCTACAAGTCATGATTCTCGACGAGCTACATTTCTAACAATTAACATCACGGTTTCCAACATGATCACAAAAAGTTTCATCTTCTAGCTAGGTGCGCGGTGGAAGAGGAACAAGTGAGCAACTACAGACCAAGAAAAACTAACACAATTCTGTGCGGAAGAACAATTTACCCGAAGATCTCATCGAGGAATATGGAATGGGTGACGCCATTATGTCCCAGGTCGTGGCCGATGAAGGCGACTTGCTGAAAATAGATTCCCAATAGCACCGCCGATAGGATGACACGAACGAAGTAGGACTGCCCGTAGAGCGCACAGGCCACGCTGCAGCCCAGAAGTGTAAAATATCGAGCTACGAGACCCAAGTAGAAACTTGGCCTTGACTTGAACCATGAAGGATCCTTTTGAAGCTCATCGACAAGTTGAAGAAACTCCTTTTCCATCTTGCTTTGCTCCGTTTCCACATATCCTACGTGCCATCGCTTTAACAGAGGCTCAACAACCTCCGGTCGATGGTTGCTCACAAACGGAATCTGGTATCAATAGTAAATTGGTGGAAGAAGATGTTAATTTTTTTCGATTTTAAACAAGCTCGTAATATTACGATCATGTTGCACGACCAATATCTTCCGTCGTGGTGCACGTACTAGATGAAGATGATCATGATTTCTTCAAGAGAAAAAGTTATGACTTTCATGAACATCTCTTCGAAATTATCGGCGAGACCACGTCAATTTCTATTTCTAATTTCTATTTTATAGAACAAAAAACTACTTAATATATAAATCTTATTCTTAAAAAGTCCTCGTCCTTGTTACCGAAATATCTGCGCCTCTTGCGTCCCTGAGTAATATTTCTCCTCCAGGATGGCTTTGCATTGCCCAGTTTTGTGGTATTTTGTAAACTTTCTGGCGGATGATGAAGAGATAAACATCGTCTTTTTCTTTTACGAGTTCCGCAACTTCTTCTCTAGTATACAGCCGCTTCATCCCCACGTTGGAGTTGGAGGAAGTCAAGTTTGGGGACGTCGATAAGGAGCTCCCACCTCCGTCTTCAGAACTGGTGCTTTGCGATGTAGTAGATGGCGTTCTATCTTGTTTTGTCTTCTGAGATGACGTTGTTCCTGCTCCTGCATTTGTGGTCGGACCCGCGGACGCGCGTTTACGTGGTATATCTTCCATTGTTCGAGCCTGCGTAGCCGTCATCTCGGGAAGACACATTTTTATTCTTCCGCAATGAAAGAATCAACTTTCTCTAGCTCTGGTGTTTGTGTGACGATCAATCAAATGATGTGTAGATAATGTTGTTGCCACAAGTACCCCTGATCCTGACCTTGAAGAGGAGGTTGAGCAGCAAATAACAGACACTAGCAGCACTCACACTCGTGAAGATCACAGCGCATAAGCCGAGGACGCAGAAGCGCAAAGCAAGAGCAGGAACGAGCAAGAAAAAAAATGTCACAGTCAGTGGTGCTCTTCTAGAATTCATTCATCATGCTATACTTCGCACTGATTCAGATTCTGGAAGCATTCTAAAGAGATGATGTCGTGTGAGTAAATGGTTATTATTAATCGGTATCAGCAAGAAAAGCGTGCGTGTTGGGAAACAGATGATAGAACAAGTAGAAGGGGAACAACATCAAAGTAAGACTGTAAGTACACAATGTGGGGTTGCGCAGGGATGTAAAGAACATGAGTTGAAAGCGCTGCTGAAGATTCCTGTGGTTTCGGTAAGTCAATGTGATTATGAGAAATCAGATATTTAATCTGTTTAGTGTCTGTCAGCGTCTCGAAAAATACGCGAAAAACGATGTCACCTCCGACTTCCACAATATCGTCAGTCTCAGTCTGTCATCGTGAAAGAAAATAAACGCCCTCTTCGTCCACACCAGAAATAGACTCTACTCCCAGAATCAGAATGTATCTTCAGAAATCAAGAACCACTCTTTCATCTTGCTCGTCGTTATGAAATCAACAGTCTCACGAATGTCGCGTTGCAACTCGCACAAAAACGAAACGCGATGAGCCTGATACTAGTATATATAACTAAAAACCCCTGTGGTCGGAGACACTCGTCACATCAACTCAAATAAAAATAAGTCAGTTATGAGTAGAGACAAATATTCTCCCTAATCCTGATGTTTCTCATTCTCACGCAACTCACTCGCCTACTTACGCCAAACTACAGCTACACCACAAAAACTGATAAAACTATCACTGCAACATTACTCGTGCTTCGTCATCAACCAACGAACGCAGCACAAAAAAAAAGATCCAACCAAAAAAAGATAATAAATCAGTCAGTTGAAGGGGATTTCTATCGCTTCTCGTTCCGATATTGCGCGCAATCACGATGGGGACTGCAGCCAGTTGCTCGCAGCTGAGGGAGCAAAGCGATATTAGTCTAGTGGAACGAACGACGACGACATGCGATGCGTGCCATCGTCTTGGCACGATTTGTCGATGAATATTGATAACAATGAACTCAATGCAATTCGTCTGGACAGTTTTCTTTTTTTTGTATCTTGAGCGAGTTCCGTAAAGAACCCGCCTACATATTTTCCGCGTAGTTACCAGTGAATGGACAGTGAATTTTGCAAACCTTACAACAGCGCTTCTTCTGATCAGTCAACAAGGAAATAGAAAGAACACATGAAGATAGCAAAGTACTTAAGCAGAATAGATACGAATACATCCACTGCCTTTTCTTGTCAGAAGAGCACACTTCAAACGCGAAAAAAATAAGTATCTTAGGTTTCAACTGATTCAAAAGGATCTCCACGTCTACCTCTCTTTCACCTGTAGTACAGTTTCTATCGAGCCTGAGAATCGCCAAATCTGGAACAGAATGTCTAAAGCTGGTCGAGTTGGTGTTCGGTGGTCGTGGTGGTCGATGCTTGCGCATCCAGAGAAAAATTCTTATTAAATAGCTCAATCTGCGACACGTGTTTCGCGTTTGCCTTGCATGGGAGCCACAGGCGCGGCAAATGCAGATAGACCTGGTGCTTCACTTACGCGGCCAGCTGAAGCAAGTGAATCGACGGAACTCTGAAAAACAGACGGAGACTCGTTCTGTGATCCTTCTGGACGTGCAACCGCAACAGGCGAACATGTTTCAGGTTTTACTCCATTCGCTGCACCGGGGGCTGCAAAAGGTGGAAATCCAGCTTGTAATTTACCGGTCTGGGAAGCCGCAACAGGTGGAGACCCAGCTTGTAATTTACCGGTCTGGGGAGCCGCAACAGGTGGAGACCCAGCTCGTGATTTAGCTGTCTCGGGATCCGCAGCAGGTGGAGATCCAGCTTGTGATTTAGCGGCCTGGGGAGCCGCAGCAGGTGGAGATCCACAGCCAGCTGGCGACTTACTGATAAGTGGAGCAGCAGGAGCAGGTGGGAACTCGTCAGCCCCCGCGTCTTGCTCTTGTCCAACCAGCTTCTTGCATAGCGCCGCTCGCACTTCGTTGAAGACCATTTCGAGCAGCTTCAGCGTCTGCTCACTCCTTGCTCCGCCTCCTTCTTTTTCGTGATCATGAAGAGCGTCTTCGGTACTTTTCGAAGATTCTACCAGCCTCCGTCGAATTTCCCTCTCGACGAGATGCTCCTGTTCTTTGATTGCGTTGCTTTGCAACCGGATTTGGCTGCGGATTTGGAGGATGTCGTGCTGTGCGTCCGGTACTTCCTCTACGAGTTCGGAACTGCGTAAAAGCAGGCGCGCAGCATCGTCCAAAAGTCTCTTACCTTTTGCAAGAGCCTCAGCACTAGCGTTGACATAATTACTGTTAGAAGATGACGGAGTGCACATAATTGCATTTTACTAGCTTTCCCCACTAGGATGCTAATAGACGCAAAGAAAATCCTATCCTTAGCCAGTGCCAGCACAAATCAAACACAAACTACTAGTAATGAAAGAGTTCTTCAACCTCCTGGCTGGTCTACTGATGTACGGACTTAGTTCTTGATCAGTTGCAAATGTCAACTCTAGAAAGGCGTTGATAGAACCGATGCCGCCCACCTGCTCTCAGGACGCCCAAACCACGTAAACCAGACAAGCTATCTACTCTAAGCAGTTGTAGATGAAGCAGGGTGAAGCAATCTGTTGTATTATTAAAGTTAAACCTTATCCTTAACCTCCTCCTCCAGGGGGAATCGATATCAAAATTATGGCATTTTTATCGCAACCCCCTGCTGAGAGTAGAGTAAATAAACTGAAATTGACCTAATAAGTGTCGTGAATCATCATCTTTAAAAAAGCCTACTACAGTTTGTAAGTAGTATCTATAAGTATTTCCTGTAGTTGCACTTGCGTTTGAAGACCATAACTCGTTGGGCGTCCCCGGCTTCCCGTTCCCTGGGACTTAATACAACTGCAGGCATCGGGGAGGCGTCCGCGAAGCTGGTGATGGAGTGTTCTTGTTTGGGTTTGCTTTCGTATTTCATCTCTGGTTCATGATGTGCTGCTCTGTCTTCGATGGTATGCTGCAGCTTTTCTCTAGGTGACGATCCACTACGTTCATCTCCATTTGAAACGTTTTCGTCGAAGTTGTCCTTGGACATGGATATGGGGGGAACCTTCGATAGCTTACGAGGTGGTGCTTCAAAGCTCATTGATCCCTTCGTGTCCTTAGGATTTACAACTGCGGACATCATTTGGATTTGCGGTACTGCTGCTGGAACTGCATGCTCCACTACAGGTACGGAACGCTTCGTCGCTAGGTTGCGTTGTTCGTCCCTTCCCTCGCCAGCTTCATTACCCCTTGGTGATTCCCGGTTATTTTTGATGAGGAGTACTGCAGCAGCTGCGGCCTCCTCTGCCTGCCTGATCCTCGCCATCACATCCTCGCCATCACTGCTTTCATAATCATCGCTGGACGCCTCTCTCGCTGCCCTTTCCGCTGCGGCTTTTTCTGCTTCGGCTTTTTTCCTAGCCTTCTCCTCTGCCTCCGCCTTAGCCTTTGCGGCCGCAGCCTCTTTCTCTTTCTCTTTCTCTTTCAAGGCTTTCTCTGCCAGCCGTTGCTTCTTCTGCTCCTGCAGTTCTTTGAATGTGAGAGCAGGCTTGAAATCCTCCGGGGGTGCTAGGTCGGCAAGGGCCTTCATTACCGCGGACACTTTATTCGATGCTCCATCATCGGCGGCTGGAAGGCTCAGCCCTCTTTTCCGTGCAGCCTTCTCTTCTTCCAGGCGAGCTTTAATTTCATTTACAGATGATTTCGTCGAAGTCGGGCCCGGGTGTTTCTCAATCGTGACTTTTGCGGAGGCACGCCTCGACTCTCTGCTAGGAGAATCTTGAGGATCGTCCAGGCAGCTGTAGCTATCTCGCTTCTTCTTTTTCTTCTTTTTCGCGTCGATATCCTGTAATGGTTCGCCACGCCAGTCTCTCGCTGCGTCTCCTTGTCGTGGAGCCCGTGCCGCCAACGTCTCCAGCTGAATCACGTGCATATCAAGCGATTCACGTCTTGCGAGAAGCGACCGCCGCCCCTTGGTGTCCGAAATACTGATGATCTTCAGTTCTTCGTTACTTTAGAGATTTGTAATTATACTGGCTCTGGCGTAATCTTAATCATATTATATCCTTCCTGCTGGTTCTCGAGAAGCATCTGAGACACTATCATTTTGACTGAATAAAACAGTCTCAGTCCGCGCTGCTTCTCGGTCTCAGGGTACTGGTCAAGAATGAACTAACAATCACAATATGGATTCAAATATTTGGGCAAGCCTTAATTGATAGCTGCGATTGCAGTCTTCAAAGTCTGCACCATCTCTCGCGCGGCCGCAGCATCTTGATTCTTCTTTTTACTCGACTTTTTCGTCTTAGAGCAAACATGGACTTTTGTACGCAACATCGAAATTCATTCTATCCACGACGAAAATAATAAGAATAGAAAAGATGATGTTGAAAAATATACTTACAAACTGAACCGGTTACGCAAGAAGTGGAAGACATCTTCAGCATTCTACTTGGTTAAGTACTCTGTTCAGCATTTTTAGCCACGACCACGACCACCTTGTTATTGTTATAATTCTTGTATGTATTTATTACTGCAAATGCAATCGTTGCCTTAATACTCTTCTTGTTGGAATAGTCATCCATACGTGGCGTCGGTTCGTCATTCATCCCTGGCTGAGAGTCTGCGTCAGCGCTTTTTCTACTCTTTTTCTTTTTGCCGTATGATCGAAGAGTAGAGGTATCTTCATCTCCGAAGCTCTTTTTCTTCTTGTTTACGTTGTCGTCCCTCTCCACCACGGAACCAGGTTCCACATTGCGGGGGACAGTCCCCTTTCCAAACGACGACCTGGCCGAAGTCTTTTTTCTCGCATCGCCAAAACCAGGAGATGATGGAAGATTCTGATCGACACCAGAAGCGAGCATCTTGTTGACGTTTAATTGATTAAAAATTGACAGCCCTAGTAGTACTCCTCGACTACCAGCAGCAGGGAGTTGACGTTTCTGCTTGGAGATCAATATTCATCTTTATGTTTATGACGAAGTCGATCTTCCATATCAGTCAAATTAGGCAGAAACCATACCATGCATAGTATGGACATGTAATTTGTTACAACTTCATCCTCCACAGAGCATAGACACGTGCGACGTTATTTGCATCCGTTCTTCAGCGAAAATAAGTAGAAGATGTTGATGGGCTGCAAGTAGAAGACGAAAATAAAGAACAACCGCTACAACACTTGGACCAACATCGATCTTGAAGTTAATCATAGTCGCCCGAAGAGGCTATCCCTATCACAGCTGTCGTAGCACTAATTCGAATATCTATGCTTGTTCATTCATTCATTCAACTACAAAAGAAAATTATGATGAGCTCAACCTCGAGGGTAATCAATGGGCGGAAACTCTTCGGGGGGATGCATGGGAAGTCCTTCTCGTCGTCGATACATAGAGCGGCGACAACTGCGATTGAGTTTAGATTGGGAATTCAATGATAGAGCTTGCGGAATTTTTCTACGACCACTAAAGCAACTACATTTTATTCAATGGTCGTCTCATTACAACGATTGTGCTCAAGCTCAAAGTCATCAAACTACTTAAACAGATAAGACGTTGCTTGACACACTCAGACTATTGTAAGTAGCCCGCACGCTCCCGCTCACAAAACAGAACAATAAAAACGCACTCGCGTTTACTCTCTCTCTCTCTCTCTTTCACAGAGCGCTGCAAAAAAGAGAGCGCTCTCACACAGAACTGAATTGAACATGGTCCAAGACGTCGAGTCACTCTCGCTCTTTTTAAACAGAGCATCATCATCTTCACAGACACGACTCTCGCTCCTCAAACAGAGTTGAGCATGAAATTATTAGGAGGTTGGAGGAGATACTCTCGCGATGCTCTTCTTGGTCTTGTTCTCCTCGATGTTTTGTTCTTAAAAGAGCAACACATGTCTCATCGCGACTGATCATCATGAATGACAACGAAGACACATTCCTTTCTACTTCCGAGGATGCTTGGACAAGTAGTCAAATGCTCATAGATAGAAATAATCGCAAGAAGACGACAAGTAACGCTGTGCTGTGTTGCGGCCACGTACTTACTTATGGCCGATCATATACATAGATGTCGTGACGATAAGTGTCCGCCGGCATGAACGTTTTCCTTTTCAGTAATAAATAGTCGACTAAATAATTAAGTTGTAAAAATGGTAATGGAATTATTCATAGGCAACCAATAGATACAATCTGTATCTGGAAAGGTGCTGGGAATCCGAATTCAAAATTTTTAGCGGAGCAAATAAGAATCAAGAGAAAACAGGAAGAAAAAGAAAAGAAGAAAAATTGCACATCGTCGGATCATGTTATGTTGTTGTCACCAGCTTGATGGTGCTAACTAGGGATACATTTTGAGCGACCATCACGTCGAACTCGATGTCGCGTGTCCATGCGGTTACCTGCTCCCGGCGAAAGACCGATGACAGCACAGTATCAGTTACACTACTCACATGTTTTTCAGTCCTAGCGTTTTTGCGCTCTGGTCGCCACGCCGTTTTTCTCTCGAAGCTACTAGTCCCAGGTCGATAGCGGTTAGTCGCTGCTTAGTTAGTACCGCAACGAAATACTAGAAGGAAGATCACCGCAAACCCGCTAGTGCGCGCGCTCTGCAAGCCCGCTACAGAAGGTGCGACATTGTCATCATGGTTCCTGACATCAGTGAAAAATCGATGCATCCGCGCGCTTCCACCCAGGCAGACACGAGCCCACGACGAGGCGGTCCGAGGAAACCGCGAATGCAAGGAGATGTCAATGTCCTCAACTCCTGTAGTGACCGAGATAGCATCGACGTATCGGGCGTCGCCCGAGACAGTATTGTCGATGGCGGCGGGAGGACGATGGAGCCGATAGCCAATTATAGCAGAAACCCGAAGCCACCTTCGTCGTGACTTCACCACGTCAAGTCGATATTTTGTTGATGTTCTTGTCTACTTTCATCAGATGAAGCCGGAAATGACTTCTCCGCATCCCAAGCAAACCACCGGACTGCTACTCAGGGTTCCTTGCAGTAAGTCGTAGCTGACAAGCTGATAAAATTCGAGGAGACAATACGGACACTTCGTCTTCTGGTCTCGCGAACCCGTAAATTTCTTCACGATGTAGGGGTTGCGGCCGACAGTTTTCGAGTGCAGCATATCCTCCAACTGGCTCCCATGCATTAGGAGAAAAAGACAGGAGGTTCTTGTGCTCTCATTGTACAACTGAAGTGCATATACGTGATGGTCGTTAAGAGTTTTACCATGATGCTTCTAGTCACGACTATTTTTTCTTCTACTTTTGGGTTTCGTTTCGAGAAGACGGCCTACTACTTTTTCTAGTACAACAGGAACAGGTACACCTAGTACACTCTAACTATCTCTACCGTTGGAAGAAGAGGAAACTACAAGGATTAGGTTTTCAATTCATCCTCCCTGCATTATAATGATCTTCTTCATCTCTTTCTCACACTCGTCCCTTATAATGCGTCACTCGTATTCCATCTTTGTGAAATTCTGCTGAAGAAGTATATCAGCTAAGTACAATCCCGGCCATAACTTGATCACATTTGCTGAGAGCGCGCTTGATTCTTCACTCCGGCCTGTCGAGGAGTAGGCTTTACTGTCCGAGGGTGCAGACGTCCCTCCTGCCCCCTCACCACCGCCACGCGAACCGCTGCCACCAGAATGATGTGACCGCACCTCAATGTCGGCCCCCGCATCTTCATCACGGTTTGCGAGAATTAGCACTGGCCAAGGGAGGGAGAGAAAAGGGACAATGACAAACAGGGACGCACATCACGGTTTGCGAGAATTAGCGTTGGCCAAGGGAGGGAGAGAAAAGGGACAATGACAGACAGGGACGCAGATCTGGTGTGAGTAAGAACACGCTTAAGTGTTCTCCAGCGAAGACCTGTCTTTCAGTTACGAAGTCAGTTTCGCCCTTGGACCACAATCTCACCTATGAATACACGATACATACCAGAGTATGGACAGTATCTTGACCATCTCCAAATCTTACTCTCACTCTAATCAAGGCTGTACCTGTATGTGCTTGTTCTAACCGGAGGCCGTAATTTTGTTCCTTTTTTCCGACCTGGTGATGCTGCTCCGGAGCCTTTCTGCTCTTCCTTCTTTGCTTTCCGGGTCATTTCAGCTGCTTCCTCTGCTATTGTTTGTTCCATCGCCGCGATATTTTGGTCCACGAAGTAGTTGACATTCGCTCGCAGTGCGACGCATAAAACAATGCCCGCCAGTCCCAAACATGCCAAAATCTTTAGCATTGCTTCGAAATCGCATTGACTTTTGACTTCCTGACACCTAGACTCACAGACCGCAAGCGTGCCGTCCGCCGCTTGCTGTACTGCAAACTTGTTCGCGCCTCGCAGACCTGCTACCGATTCTGTCCAATCTGCCATGCAACTCGACATGCAAGCGTCATTCTTCTCGGCACATGTTCCGAGCTCGCTGCTACCTGTCGAGCACGTGCGCAGGAAAGTGCAATGAAGATCTTTAATCATGTCACGATTGCGTCTAAGAAGAAGCTGATCCTAGTGCTAACCATGCAAAGAACAAGAAGATGAGAACTAGTTGATCTTCTATTAGAAGACTTCTACGGAACTAAACAGAATGAAAAAAAAAATCATTTCCTACCTTGTAAACCGAAAAAGCCGATCGGGCCTGCAAAGATTGCGAAGAGTGTGCACATTGTCGGAATGGAAGATATCTTCTCCAAGAGCATCGCTTCGTCGTTGATGACGCGCGAAACATTGGTGCCCATGCTATTTGGTGAAATTTTGGTGGTTTTGAACTTGGCTCCTTTCACCTGATTCTGCGGCTTCTCCTGCTGCGTCGTTGTCCCCGTGCGCATCGCTGACGTGGCCGCGTCCGTATTGCGCGCAGCGCTCTTTTCGGTCTTCGCCTTGCCCATTTTCTTGGTTCTTGCTATTAATTTCAATACTTGTTGTTCAAAGAAAACTTCTATTCCTGACGTACTTATATGACTTTGAAATCAGCAACAAATTTAAGTTTATTCGTACGCATCGACTTCACCCAAGGAAATATTTTTTTGGTGAATCTGTCCACCTATCGTTAGTTGTATCTCTAACCCTATCAGTGGTTCGCTTCTTCAAATTCATGAACCTCAAGCTGCTTACTGTCAAATGACTGAGGCAAATAAAGTTGCCGAGAAATGCCTTGTTGTCCCGAACACGAATATGAGAAAAGAATGAGTACTTAACTTCTTTTATTTTTTCCGATTCCGTGTTTCATTACGTAGTGGTTGTGGGAGAGTTCCGATCTCGTAAGAAATAGTACCCGTACTCTCACTCTCACATCACTCTTGCGAAACTTATAAGTAGTCGAGTTCGAGTTGCTTTTGCTCGTTGCTTCTCTCATAGTCAGTAACTCGCTTTAGGTTTCCTGGCGACTTCTCAACATACAGATGCGCGGCCCGATTCCTCTCGATCTCGTAACATGAGCTATCTTCATACTTATAACTACAGATACAGAAAGAGAAAAGTAAGACCTGCAACAATGTTGATGAACCAAGGAAGACCAAAGACGCAATATTTATTTCTCTAAATTAAGGAATTCACAGAGCCTATGACTTCAACTTGAACGTGAAAAAACACCGACAGACAAAATGCCCACAGAAGCAGACACACCAGAGTGCGAGCGGAGCTACAAGCACAAGAGAGCCTTCATTTTTCCGTTTTGTATTTTTGTCTCCTACGGGTGTTTCGTGATTTGGATGCCCCACAGGGATTTTGCATGCTGTTGTCCCTGTTGCCGTCGTTCATGATGACCGTAGAGCCGTGGTCTGCCAGTATTTCTATGATACTGGCAGCGCTCGACAAACCTTGAGGTAAGCAAAAGTGCAGGGTGGAGCTACTTCTACTCGAGCAGAACTCACGCAGGTGCCCACTGCCTCCACGTCCACTATCATCCAGGCCAATTCCTGATAACTTTCCGTGCGGGAGCGACGAAGTGACACGAGGAGGCGACATCTTGTGCCTACTCCTTGACCGGCTATACGCGGCCGCTTGCGCATGTACCCCCAGCCCCGGGCACTTTTAGGATCCAATCGCGCATAGACAGTGCAGATCAAAAACATCGAAGACGTAATGACATGCTCCGTATACCGAAGAGATCTCTGGATCGTCACTGTTTCTCCCGGACACATCATCACGCGGCGTCTGTGCACGTTGTTAACAGACAAGAAGGGCCAAGGAAGCAAGTCAGCAACCACTAGCCAGCAGAGAAAGGGGAACAAGACTCACCATACGAGTCAAGCAAGCGACGCGCAAACGTGGCAAAGGCCATCGCAAGCTGAATTTCACAAGTCTCAAAAACGCAGTTGCTTTAACGTAAGTGCATCAAGAGGCGCAGGCGCACCCTGTTTTTTGTTTCTAATAACTAGCTGAAGCGTTCCACTTCGCTGCCGTTAAGCCTTGAGTTGACTGACTTTCTCGCGTGCTACTTCTCGCGCGGCCCTTTCACTTTTGTCCGCCTCCCCCTCTACCACTCGCAGAGCTTTCGCCTTTTCAGGGTCCTCTTTCTGTGCGTTATTTGTGGCAGTGCTCTCAGCGTGTTTAGATGAGTAAGTGCTTAAAATCAAACTAGATAATTAAAATGCGCAAGTATCTAATAATTTATTAGGTCTACTCCTGCCCATGAGGTCCATCCTCCTAAAAAGGAAGACGGTGCTCGCAGGAGGGACTCTTCTCAAGTATCTTATCCCTCTCAGGGGTGCCGGCTCACAGAGGACAAGAAGAAGACTCACTCGTAGCCAAATTACTATAGCCATAAGGTTGATCGTCCTTATGAAGTTGCCTGCGTCTTAGCTTAAAAGAGTAAGTACAATGCTACTACTAATGATCAATCAATACGCATCACAAGACCTGCAACAATTATCATTCCGATTCCCATCTACACTCCGACGTTAGCAACAGCATCTCGATCACTCCTGTGCTGACTACTCTCTCCGTTACTTGTTGAACCACTGAGAGCTGAGAGTAGCGGTGAGGTGGTTGTATGTGAGAGAAAACTTCTGCGATGTGAAAGCCCTATTACTTAGAGCAAAATTCGTTCACTTTCAGTACGGAGGAAGATTATTTTCGTTACTTGCTTGCGGCAACCGAACTCAACATGTCTTGTTCAGTAGGGCATATCATAAGAATGGATGGGGAACCAAATCTTCGCGGGATAAATCGCGAGAGGACTCAACATTGTGACGTTTACGGACAAACTTCAAATTTTAGTGGTCGTTCACTTCAGAAAGATTTTCAAAAAATTTCCCAGCTCTTTCACTACCTATGTATGTATAATTGTGGTTGTTATATAGGCCATCACCAGCCGCTTCGTATCATCTCGATCTGCTACCTCCTGCTGGTGGTGGAGCAAGAGTTACAGTATTCGCACTAGCGGAAACTATCGGGATATCAGTGGAATTTATCCGCAGTTTCTCTGACTTCAACAGCAATTGAATTCCTAAAAGTGTTAGACTCGCGGTTGGTGCACCATGCCGGTGGAAAAATAAAGCGTCGTGATCCCGCAACACCGCGAGTAAATTTGGAGCCTCCGTGTCCGAAACCATTTGTGCTCGAAAGTATTTGCGCCAATCACGAAAACAATGGTCTAACCGCGATAGTTCTGCTGAATACCTTTTCCTGTTATTCGCATTTCCCGCGGCCGCAGCAACCTGAGCCAACTTGGTGAGAAGAAGAAGTCTTGGCTTTCCAAACGTCTCCTGGATTCCCTTTCGAAGAGCCAAAAGCGTCGCATCTGCGTAGATCTCGGCACAACGGTCGTCGTTTTTCCGTTTCACCTCCTCCTCCGCGAGCTGTTGAAATTCCCGCACGGTCGAATGTCATACTTAGAAGATGAGTCATAGGCAAAGCGAGCAGCCCTCGTCCACCCCCTCCTCGTCGTGCTCTTGGACAGAAATAAAGTCACTCATAGTTTCTGAATGCAGTGCCAGAGTTAGTCTTACTGCAACATACTTTATTTAGTTCATGGATGGATAAAGCGCTCTTCCCTTTCTACCCTTTCGAATCTGCTTGAAAAAAAGGGGAAACCACTTGCACTCCGCATATTCCAGACCAGATACATAGTGATCAACTAGCACTAGCCTACTTGTAGTTATTGTTAGTAAATACACTTACTACAAGTTCTATGGTAACCAAGCCTTAAGCTTCAGGTAAATTGTGACTCTTTGCACGGGTTTGCAGCTCGCTAAGCCAGTCCACTCTGCGAATTTTTTTGTGCAGGTCCGCTCGAATAAATGGACACATTTTGCACCTTCCTGAGGGAACGATAACGTTAATAGGAGCATTTTGTTTAGTGCCTACCGCTAGGGCGGGGCCCGTGACCGGCGAAGAGGCCATCGACTCCGCACCACTTGATGACGAGGAACTACAGTTTGCTATTGCTCCGTGGTCTTTTGAAGTACTAGATGAGCTTGTCGAGAATAAAATCTTCAAGTCGATGCTGGGAATCAATGCAACGCCTTCGTACGTTATGTGTAATCGGCGAATATCGGCCTCGTATTGATAAAAAAGCTCCAGGTCGTCCATGTCTTTCCAGGAACCGTCGGGGTCTGGACCCTGATCGAGCATGGCCTTGCCCTTTTTCATCCTCGTTTGAGCATCAACATGATCTCCGAGGCAGTGCTCTCTCAAACCTGAGACTAGGACTTTCATTAGTGCACGACTGTCTGCTACGTCTTTTCGTGGGATTGCGACCAGCTGATGTCCCCCACGACCAGTAGCTCCACCAGAAGATGACATGGTGGATAGAGTGGGGTTCGAGTCCGCCAGCATGCCTCCAGTTGATGACAGGAGTTGTTTATTCGCAGCTCCTCCTCCAACGGACTCAGTCGTGACATCCCCGTATATGTCCGGCTCACCAGTAGTTTTTTCAGCAGTTTCTGACGACGATTCACCAGCACCAGCGGCCCCTGCAGCTGCTCTACTACTAGATGAAAAAGCAACCGGGGATCCTGGGTAGAGACCATTCGTTCCCGCACTGTTGATAATCTCAGCCTCTTCTGTTGTGAGGTCCAGAATCCAGGGATTCGTTCGCAGCATGTGCCGTCGGGAACGCGCAGACAAGCCGATTAGCGTAGTAGCAGCACTTCTGCTACTTATACTTCCTCCACCCGAAGATGATAATGAAGCAGGGCCAGGAACTACAGTATCTTTAGCAGGAACAGGATGAAAGACATCGACACAGACGAAGAACTCCGGATAGTAAGCGCATATGTCAGGAAGTTGTTTCTTTTTCCAGCCTTTCACTTTCACGCGCAAGTCTCGCAAGGATGGTTGGAGAGAAACGAGTTCCGCTGGAGCGACAAATAGGTCGGGCACCTTGAAGAAGAGAATTTGGATCAAGTGAACGAGAAACGCCATTTTTTCCAGTTGCGGCCGTTGCAGCATTACCGGAAGATTGCTAAAGAGCGCAAATCTTTGCACCGCTTCCTGCCTTCGCTGCTCCACCGTCGCACTAGTAGGCCCGAGGACGCCAAGTCGTTGCATTTTCTCTCGTCTCGCGATCGTGGAGCGTTCTTCACGAAGGTGTTGCTGCGGCAAACAAGATGGCCCATGGCGCCCGACTATACCAGCGCCTGAATCGCCCGTCGTGTTAGATCCGATGGACCCACCTTTACCACCAATCACATGACCAGGAGCAAGGTGAGGCCCCTGTCTTCGGCCATCATCGTCATCAGATTCTAAGTCGAACTCGTCTGCTGCTAGTGCCGCAGATGGACCCTCCAAAGCGTGGTCACCAGGTCCCAAGGACGACATTCCAGGTCTGACAACTCCTTGTTTTAACGCCTCTTGTCGGAAATCTCTCCCTCGTGGCGCTGAAGACGACAAGCCTGTCCCCGTGATTGGTCGAGCACCTCCTCCTCCACCTACACTAGCGGGATTAGGCAGAGCCATCAATGTCCTGAGATCTACCCCTTGTTGTGCACTGCTGGCGTTGATGCTAGGAGTTCGCCCAAAATGTTCGAACAGGGAATTCGATCCATGACCGTCGCGGCCACCAGGACGCGCGTTTGCAGTCACCTTCAACTTCAAGTTCAAATCCTCGTCCTCGCTCGAAGAATCCGAAGGCAAACCTTGACGTCGCTTACTCTTCTTTTTGGCTTAATCTTAGAAAGTGAGTAGTCCTGCTAATTTTGGCCACGAGTTCGTTGTAAATGTAAGTACGTGTTCGGTTAGGTTAGGTTGTGAATCCTGCACAACGAGTCCGCCCGGCACTTGCTCTAACAGTAAGAATATCATGATAAAAAATAGATGAGCAGTACGAATAAAGCTAAACATGATCAAGATACTGCTATCTCGGACCAATCATGCATTTTCTCACTACAATATTTTTTTGAATCTGGTGTTTCACTTTCATAGTTTTGTCATCTTCTAGGTGGATCCTAATTTTTTGTTGTCTTTTTCTGGCCGGCCGCTGTTGCGAACTGCATTCGCTTCCTTTCCATTCGTCGTTGTCGAAGAGCTGTCGCATCGCTGCTGTATGGATTCGAGTTTACAACCAGGACGCGGCTACCATCCTCGCGCACCTCGATGCGACTGTCTTGTTCCTCCACCACACTAGAAGACAGTGGGGGATCTAGAAGAACAGAAGTTGTTGTTGTAGAAGACAGGACAGGGCCGTACCTATCCATCACATCGGCTGATGCTGCAGTTACGTCCGGCTCAACTCCGCCCTTCTTAGCCGCTTGATTCCACCAAGCGGGCACTGCAGAGGACGCTGGCACATTACCGCTCGACAATGCACGCGCGTTATCATGCTGCCCGGCGCCAGAGTGCGACAGATGAACAGAAGCTGCTCGAGTTGAAGTGAGAGCAGGAGGTAGCCGCTTGTTCTTGTCAGGGCCGCAGTATCTCATCTGTGACCTTGCCATTTCATCGTCGGAGTCAGTGTCCGAGAACTCGCCGTCGCCTACGTGAAATTCACCCGCAGCTGCAGCTGGCGTTTCTTTAGGGTTCCCACCAACGACCGCAGGAGCGACTGCCCGTCCTGCTCTTGCTGGAATCGGAGCTCCGCGATTTGCATCTTGTCGTCCTCGTTCTTCTCGATCATGAGGGATGCTGAATGATGATGATCCCTGAAGTGGTTGTTCATTTCTATGGGCAAGGTTTATTTTCGTGCCACAATTGACTGAGACTGACGTATCAGGATATGCAGAAGTTTCGATATTTTTTTCGTGATCAACTCCCGGTGGCGACGCTGACGGAATTGGCATCTCATCTACAGTCTGCATGTGCTCTCCAAAAGGATTCGATATTGACGAAGAAGCCTCTGGCGCATCGTCTTCATTTGTGGTCTGAAAGAAGTTTTCTATGTGGTCCACTTGCCTACTGGGGCTAGAGGGCTCGAAGAAGTCTCCCAATGCATTGTCCGGGTCCTCCTCTTCCTCATATAATGACGTCAGACCTGCTGCTGCTTGAGACTCTTCTTGATCGGGCGCATAGTAGTTTCCTGGTACTGCAAGTGGTAGAGGAGCACTAGTGGGGCCATCGGCAGTAGCGCAGTAGTCAGTGCTGGAACCATAAGAGTATTGCTCTGGGTTTTGCTTTTGGTCACTATCTGCGTGTGCTAAAAGCGCTCCCCGTTCCTGGGCACTCATACGGTCGTACTGATCGTTGCTGCATGCTCCTCTCCCATGTGATAAAAAGTGATCATGATGGTGCACATACTCATCGACTTGAGCAGCCGCGTGTTCGTCGTTCCGTTCTTGGACAGGGAGATTATCTTTCATTCTCCATTCATCTTTTCTTTCCTGCTGTTGCTGATTTGCCATGAGGGCGGCAACAAGCTCAGACTCCGACACTATCCGTCTTTGCTTCGCAGGAGGTCCGGCGTTTTCGCTGGTGTCGTCCACAAAGCCCATCAACGACTCAGCTTCCGGTGGGGGTGGTGGCGGCGTTGGTGGCGGCGGTGGTGGCGGCGGTGGTGGCGGAGGTTCATGCGCGGCGTAAATAAGGTGTTGAGCAGCTTTCTGCATAGAAGTTGGGCGTACATGTCCTTGCGCAAGAACTGGGTGCAATCCACTTCGTGTCCCACTCGAAAAGGACGGCGCTGCATGACCAGCAGACACTGGGAAAACATGACTCTCAATTCGTATGTCGCCGTAATATACTGATGATGGCACGACGCCTGCTGGATGAACAGAGGACGAGTGCGCCGCCGGATCGGAGCCTCCAACAAAATGCTGGGCAGGAATTCTCGTAGGTACTAGACCGGTTGTTGACATCAAGTTTCCATCCAGACCAGTAATGATTGGGCAGCTCCTGGGATTCTCCATTGAGGGCGCCGCTGTCCACCCTGTCGTCCCAGCAGATGTTCTTGAGGAGTCGGCGAGGCCTTGAAAGTCGCCAGAAAGGAACATTTCAGCTAGGTCATCGTCCTCATCACCACTAGGTGCACCGCCCTCAAACATGTCCATTTCCTCTTTGCTGACGCGCAATGATTCAGCTCGGGATGGATTGTCTGAGGCCATCACTTCAGCATTTTGCTGTTGCCACGCCGCGCAGAGCATCTCCGGGTCTACAGTGAGAGACGAAGATAAGGGTAAACTGACCATCCTGATTGCTCAGTTAGTTATTCATTGAATTCGTTCGTCCTCGTCGGTGATGAATGACAGACTTACTACAAAATATCGATTAGCACACATCATCATCCTCGAGATTCATCGTTACTTGTATGTAGTTCTACATCATCAACAAGTTCAAGAACTCTGAGTAACTATTAAGTAACCACGACACGATCAAGAACAGGAATATAATATCAACATATGCTGCCAGCACCTGTGCCATCTCTGCGGGCTGCAGCTCCTGCCGTGCATTGAGCGATATTTTTAATGTCGTGTCGCCAGTCGGTCGCTCGGATAAACATCACGGGGATCAATAGGAAAGAGCTAAATTAAAAAAGAACAACGACCCCGCCAAACTCTCAACCTCCACTTCCGAACCCAAAACTCTTCCACTTCTGACTCATGAACTTAGGAACGTAGAAACCTAAGTTAGGAACTTAAGAACTGAGGAACCAACTCACGAACTTGCGAGGCTTGGGAATTGGTTAGATCTGACTTCACGCAGATAGGCGCGAAAACCTACGCGACAAAACCAAAACTCCCACAATTTGAACTCCAAAAATTGAAAAGACGCCCGGTGATTGGTTAGATCTGACTTCGCGCAGATGGGCGCGAAATTGAAAATTTACGCGATAAAGTCAAAACTTTTACGGCTTGAACTCTCAAAGTTTTAATTTTTCAAAAATTCACTGCGATGGATGCCCAGAAGTTTCGCAATTTTATAGCACTCCAAGGAGGGCGCAAGCTTAAGCCCTAAAGTGTCAAGCTGAAAGCCCACGCCTGAAAGCTCAAAGCTGAAGAATCAAAGTCGAAGCAAGGGAGGTTCAAAATCGAAAGCGCAAAGCCAAAAGCTCAAAGTTGACAGTTCAAAACTGAAAATAACTAGAAAGCGCGAAGCTGAAAGCACCAGGCTAAAAGCCCAAAGCTGAACGCTTAAGATTGAAGGCGGCGCCTCAATGTCTCACAGTTTCAAGTTTGAGACTGGAAATCCAAAGTTTTTGACTATATCCAAAAAACGAAACTTCGAAAATTCCCACCCAAAGTTTTTGATTGTATCACAAGTAGAGGAATCTCGACAAGTTGCAAACTCGACTGCTGCAACTTGCACGAAAAGGAGGCCAAACCTACCAAAAGAAGAGCACACCGACCACAAGCCAACGACTTCGGTCGGTGCCTTCCCCCACTCAGCTCTTGCTCCAACGATCAACGCCGCCAAACGGTTGTCGGGCGGGGGAGGAGCCGGGGAAGCGGAGTCTCGCCGAGGTTGAGGAAGTGCGTGCCGGGGGTGGATGATCCTAGGTAGTGGGAGGAGTTCTACCGAGCGCTCAATTCTAGTAGTATAAGTGAAAAGATGTTGTCAACATATTTTCATCATTTAAGCCACACTCTGACTTTCGTGGCGAGATCCTGGATCAATGGATTTCTGTTACAACAATCATAAAAACGATTCGCGCTGGTAAGACTACGATGAAAATTCCTTTATGGTTGTTGACGGCGTCTGCACTGAGAAGAAGAGAATTACGATCAAAAAGGTCGATCGTCTTCAAAAGTGAATGGAACACAAAGATCACTTTGTGGTTGTAGTTGCGGATCAATACCTGAGACCTGGTAAGCGGCATCGGTGTTTGATCATTTACTTGTAAACACAGGAATTGTAGACGACGACAAGAACCCATCCAATGTCATCGATGTCGACGTGTCAAACATGAATCACGTGGGTAAAAAAAAAACAATGCATAGGTGAAGGTGTGCATCCTTGAAGAACCTAGTACACATCCTTGAGTGACGAACCAGTACAGCCAGAACTCTTTTTTAATAAAAGAAGAAGCTAAATCAGTATCTATAATTAGTGTTCATGACGTCAAATCGAAGTATTGTAAGCGGGGAAGCTGTTGCTGATGCGCTCTAAAAGATAGTTGCTTCGCATCTTTTCGTTGCTGAGAGAGCCCCTCTTCTTGGTCCTCCTTTTCGCTCGAGGACGAATCGTAGTGGCTTCCACTGCTATTCCTTTTGGTTTTCTTCGCAACAGCATGAGTTTGTCCAGCTTGAGCAATACTTGAAGTGAGATTGCAGCTGGAAAGATCCTCCAAAATCCCCAACTTGAAATGCAGGTCGCGCTTATCAGGACGATTTACGGCGTGCAAGAGCACTCTGAAAGCTGAGTCCCGGTATGCAGGAAGGGGCTTCAGCAAGGAAAAGTAAGTTTGACGGTAGCAACTGGGCACGGCACTCGTATCGTAGGTATCGCACTGAAACGCCAAGTCTGTGGACGACTGAAAAAACTCTAACCTGAAGGTAAAAGCTAAGGCGTCGACCCAGTACGGATCTTCTTCACAGTCGTCGTCTTCTGTACCTTCATCTTGTTCTTGCCGTCCACGGCGTAGAAAAATCTCGGTCGCGAAATTTCCCCGAGCTGAATCGCGGTCCATGGTGTAAAAATTCAAGCTGGTTACAGTGGTCGCTGGATCGGACCATACAGCAGCTTCAGAGGAGAGTGCATTCGAGTGCAGTGGCTCCCGCAACGCAACCCGCTGTAATGGCGAAAAGTCAAAACCATAAAAGCTAGACAAATCTGGGGCGTTTGCTCGAGTATCGTAATGAAAGTCGCTGTGATTATACGAATCTGATGTTGAAGATGCGCGGCCACACGCGTTTCCTTCATACGCAATGCTGGCGGTATCTTCACGTAGAGTTGCTGACATCTGCGCATCCACGTTACCACAGCTCTTGCGTCGCCGCTTACTTGACAAAGACTTTCCCGCGCTTCTAGCGTTATAATGATCTTCGTCAATATCGCTTTTAGCCTGCCGCCGCCACCAATGTCTCCGCCTCCTAGGTTGGTTGTCCCATTCTAGCTCCCATCCGTCGTCTTCAGCACCATGGTCTTCATCGTATTCGATAGCCTCGTCACCATGGCATTCTGCGGCTTCTTGGTGTCGATGGTCGTCCTTTCCGTTACCATCCGCGGCTCCTCGTCTCCAAGAAGTTGGTGTGCTCCACTCATCTGCGGATACCACGGCTCGTACCTGCAACTCAACGTGATCAGGTATCAACAATCCCGTCTTCTTGTTCAGAAACAAGTCCCGAGCAAGGCAGACGTCCTGCAAACGACTCTCGAAAAAGAGGCAATATCCAAAGGGTATCGAAAGAATGATATCTACATGAGCTTGAGCACTTCCTAGAGCCTTGAGCGCATTCTGTACCGCCTGCTGAGTGCCCGGCTGTCGCAGACTACCCGTCACGAAATGGAGCTTGCAGCCATCATGTTGATTCAAGTTAGGCTTAGGGCAGCCGCTTGTTGTACTAGCCTGGCCCTCGACCTCTCTATTTTCGGGTACTGTGTCGCGATTTTCACAACCTCTTCCCCAGAAGCGTGGTTGAGAGCCGTTCTTCTTGGCTATGTCGGCGGCCACTTGGACAACCTCAGGTGACTGCTCCACTGCCACGACGGCTGCTGCCCCTGCATCCAGCGCAAGCATGGATAGCTGACCAAAGCCGCAACCGACATCGAGAACAATCTTGTCCGTGAAAAGATGCTCGTTCCGTCGAATCGCATAAGAATAAGCGCTATTCAGCTTTTCATCCTTCAAGATGCACTCAAACACGGAAGATCCGCGATAGGAATCGAAGAAATAGTCCGCGGAAGTAAACATCACACTACCTTCGCCTTTGCATGGTGCTCCAAGTGGCGACGTACACGTACTGCTGCTCGCGGGACTAACATCAGGACTGACGTCAGTCGCACGACCATTAGGATTAGTGGACTTCGACATCCTGTTTCATCAAAATGACAATAACGTTACAGCTACAGGTCGTGAAGATAATAAATAAAATAACTGATGAAAATAAAAATTTACAATGCTATCATGATAGGCTAACTGGTGTAATACGAGGTTGTGGTAGTTGCTAGTCCGAAAGTGAAAAAATATTCAAGCTTCAGACAATTCCGATTCGAATTCGATGAAAATTGAGAGTTATATCTATAATTACCAAGGGCAAGGAAGTGGAAGGCTTACAAAGAAAGGGTGAAGGACAGGGCAGTATGGAGGTCGTCGGGTAGCCATCAAATCTGCATCTGATGCTCAGACACTGGAGCAACAAGCAATATTAGGGAATGAAAATCCATGTGGCTAGAGAAGCTACTACAAAATTCGAACAATTATGCGCCGGCACTCAAAATACCAGGCAACCACGTTGTATAGAAAACAACTTTTTGGAATTCCACGGCTCTTTTTCGTTATCTGTAGCTACGTTCTTATTTTGTTTCTCCTTAACCTTTTCTTCAGTGTGGTGTCGTTAGTTCCTTTAAGGTACGTCGGATCTTCATCCTCGATCTTGTGTGCTGAGATAGAGCGAGGACCTCCACGGGTGATCTTTTGAGGCTGTCAAGCACATCAAGCTGATCTGTATTCTCTACCTGGATGATGGGACACCTTTACAGTATGCTGCTCGTTGCCGTCTTATCACGGGAATAAAGAATAGTACCTGATTAACTGGCACTGTTTCTGCTTCTTGTCAGAGTTGATCTCGTTCTAGAACTAGATCCTTTTTCTACTTTTCCACCTCACGACACAAAATAATCTCCGCTCAGTTAGTGGATAGATCGCATCGCAGGACACACATGATCCACCTGGAAAGCATAAGCAACTCCGTCAACACTTAATAACGAAAAACAACTCTTTGAGAACGCGAGCAGCCATGAATCGGCAGAGACTGAACATATTCATTCGGTAACAGCCTGGACCTGACAGCTACAACTAGATACTGGGCGTTAGTCTTGAGCTGCACGCAAAGAAATGAAAAAATGTTCAGAAGAAGGACTCACTCGATGACAGAAGTTGTTGCGTCTGTGCTTGTGCATCGAGTCACGCGTGGTTTTCCATCTCCTGCATGACACTAATACTTCCCGGCAAAACGAAATCCAGCGTTATTGAACTGCTTTGGTCGGCCAAGTTTGTTGGTATTTGCGCTTTGTGGATTTATCTGGTGCAAGAGTTGAAGAAATGGACGAAGTCATTTTCGATCTTGATAGAGCTCTGATATCGGTGTGATAGTTGTAAGTCAATAACGTCGTCATGGCTCATCCAAGTAGCTACTTGCTTGGTGCTGAAGTTAGACTTAGTCGAATCCAATTGTACTACCGTGATAAAAAACGCTACACGACTAGTTCTTGTGCTTAGGTTTTGGTAAAGGGACAGCAAAGTACATGTATACCGTATTGAAGGGAAGCTCCTTTCGCCCTCGTGTCATTTCGGAAAAAAAACCCTTAATTTCCGAATATATTCCTTCAGCTACGATGATTGGTGTCTGGTACACGTCGGTCATCATGATGGCAAGACCTGCGGATTTTGTGAAAAATGAACGATCATCTACGAGGAGTAGCACTAGTAGTTCTAGTTCTATAGTGTGAAAGGCGGAGACAAGTCCACATATTGAAAGCAGTATTGATATTGATTCAAGCAGGAACAGGTTGAAGTACTTAGATAAAGAAATTCCAATATGACCCTCTGGTACCAAGCGAGATCTTCTTCGGAAACTTGCCCGACATCTTGTGGTCGCGGATAAGGTAAAAATCCTAAGTGACACGAAAGCAGATTTGCTTTGCTGGCTTCTTCTACCTGTACCTTCTTTTTAACACCTCTAGTACTATGCGACTATAGAACAACAGCTCTATTTTTTATATATTACGTCGTATGCTGAGTTTTTATTTTTTCATCTTAGAGAGTACGCATTGATTATACAAGAACACGAAGAGAGCGTGATAGGTGTCTAGGTCTACTTCTACGCATTCATGGCGCACTAAACATGAAGCTTCTTGTTCTTCATGCAAAGCCTTTTGCGAGGCACTTTTCTCATGGCCATGATTCGTCTCGATTGCGTCTGACCTTCTCTCATGTCACATTGCTTGCGCCTACCTCTTCCACTGCCATCTGTGCTGGTGGTGTTGATCTGCATCGTCATTTCCAGGAGCGCGACAATCAAAAATGCTTGCGGAAACTATGAAGACCCATTATTTAGTTTGATGTTTCATTGACTATGCCTGGAATAATCGACTGGAGGGGAGCAACACTAATAAACACTCTTTTATTACATCAATTTTCTTCTATCCACGCATCTTTCTGTTTTTATTACGTCTTGGAGTTGGACTGACAGGTTAATATCAATGCAAGGAGGTCGCGTGGCGGACGTCCTCCTCGTGTAGCACCCGAAAACAAGAACAACTACTAGTTGTCAAAGCCAGTATATTCAGGTTGACTTCATCTTTCCCAGTCACTGAAGATGAAAAACTTAGTACATGCACCTTGATTATAGTTGTACTGCATCTGCAACTACACCTTTGCTACTTACTACCCGTATTTCGAGTTACAGATATGGTCTTTTTGATGGGTGCAACTGTGCCCTGCTGAGTCTTCTCCACAGCTTTCAGTGCAGCTGCCGCGCTGGCGTGACCTTTAACGTAATTGTTGTACTGCGTCGGCAATCGCGTATTTGGTACGAACGCGGAGTTGATGGCAAATTGCGTCGCACATGATCGATTGACGTAACTGGGTGAAAATAATGGAGAAGGATTCTTCTTTTAGTTGCGGATGAAGATCACCATCGCTGCACGTACGCTGGTCGTGGTCGATCACCCTAAAAAGTACAACAACCGCCTTCAGAGACAGTAGAGAGGAAACCAGGAGTACGCAAAAAAAAGCATGCTACTCGAGTAATTCGTTGTCCGCGAGTCTCTCTGCGAAGTAAGTTGATGCTGGAACTGAGGAGAGCTGCCACCCAGTCAAGGGCTCGTCCTCCGCCATCATATACCAAGATTTCCGGACGTTCTTACTCCCACCTGGCGGTGCTTGTCCTTTTGCACTGGGTTCTCTCTTAGTTCTCGGCCTAGCCGTGCCTCTACTGCTTCCTCCACCCGCAAGCATTCCAACCCCGCCTGAAGAGGCGGGACCGCCTAGTGCAGTTGACAGACCATCGCCTCCTACAGATGTGTGTGCGTTGTTCGAGTTCCCACCCATTTCACCACCTGAAACTACTGCAGCGTTCCCTGCTCTCTGCCGCACACTGAGCGAGCTCCCGGGAGCTGCAACCGGCGGCCGCGTCGGAGGCGACTGATCGAACGATCGGATATTCATTTTCCCGAAATTTAATGTGAACCAAAGCGGGAATGAGTGAGCAAGAACTTTTCTTCATGTATGCTGAGCTACCAGGCACATCACAACCTCTAGTACAGCAGATCTCTCTCTCTGTTCGGCACACCACAAAACGACGAGCATCCTCCATAGTAACATCTAGTACTCAAGTACCACGATTTGGTCTTGCCATTCAATGTACGTCATCTTTGCCTTTACAGTCAATGTTCGTGCGCTCTTCTTGTTCTTGCTCGCTCTCGTGTCATCCTTCCGGTAGAAGCAGTAGCTGTCGCGCCTGCATCAGTTACATCTATGAGATTTTTCCTCCTGTACACATAGAGTGGAAGGGTAACGATTTCTCTTTCGTCCCTTCTTGGCCTCATACAGGGTATCGTCCGTGAATCAGATCCTGTTGAACAGGCGTCTGCGCTTTAGCCTGCAGAAAAAGGAGGTGTTCGACACCAAAAAAAACGGCGAACAGCTTCCACCTCTAGTGCAATATATTTTTTTGGCTTTTTCATTGGCAATGGAATTGACCGACATGAGGTTGAAAGATGTTTGTTTCTAATCTGAGAACAGACAGCGAGATACCCCTTGCAGCAGCTGTTTCAGATTGTCAAGTTGCAAGATCTAGTCCTCGAAAATTACTGTACGTCGAGGCCCCGTACCCATTTCTGCAGTCCTACAAAAAATTCTCGACCCCCAATAATTCATACAGACCACGATCTCTACGACGGACACAGACAACATGATGAGTGAGGCCTGCCTCTTCCTTAGGATTGATCGCCCTCCAGAAACCCTTGCTAGTCTTACTACTTGTCACCTTCGAACAAGCTACTAGATAAAGAAATGCACAGACAAGCAGTAACTGTAACTTACGCCACCCCTAGAAGAATTCAATCGTTTACAGCATGATCAATCGTGAAATATACCAGAACAAGTACTTATTCAGCAATGATCCTTTTCATGATACTCGACTTTTCCCTAACCAGTCATGATTTTGATTTTCATCTTCGTCAAAATTAGTACCTTAACATACCTTCCCCGTAAAAACCGTAGCTAGTGGTGATCGCCTAACATATTCTTGCCATAGCTCCTTTCGAAACCAACCGGTTCTATTCGATGCGAGTGGATTTGAATACTGTAAGACTGTTTCACCAGAATGAAGAATAAGCTCAAGATATATCTGCAGCTACCTACAACCTCAGAAACAATCTCATTCTTGTAGTCACCTATCCGAATACACTCGACGTCCAAATACTCTCCTGTGGATGTTTGACGCGTTCGTCTGTGCTCCCCAGTCCATTAGCCAGCATTAGTCTCAGTACTCATCTTCAACTACATAATTCCGTGTGGCTTCATCTTACTTTACTGTTGTTTATGTCCGGCACCTCAACAATACCAATCGTTTTTTATTTTTTTTTATTTTTTTTGCAAGAAAGGGATATGATTTCTATTTGATATTATGATCGACAATCAACACGAATTTTCTGAAGGACTAGAAGTAGAAATGGAAACTGGAAGAAGTAGAATGTCACTTCACGAATTCATGAACTCTCGAAGAAATCATGCAGTTTTCTGTTGTACCACTGCATCGTTTACGTACAGCTGCTGTAGTCGGTCACCGTTCCGGAACCGAGCCACTAGCAGACACCATCATCTTCACCTATAAAACGACTTCGAATCTTCACCTTGCTCTTCATCCGTGAATCTGCATGATGCCGAGAGAGGAGAGAGATTCAAAAAAAGATCGAATTACATCGTATCGTTTTAGTTGTTGAAGTTTATGAGATATGGCGCACCTCCTTGCACCAGTACAATCTCGACCTACAACACCTGCAACCGGTACTCGAGGCGATCGAAATTTTCCTGGTATCTGTTGTGGAGGGAACTACAACTCAGGTCGATGCCCCAGCACGACATGCACATGAGGGACGAGGCCGTAATAACATTCATATTTCCGACTACGAATCAAAGTACCTTAGAACCCTCAAGGATGATAAAGAGAACTTCTGAAAATAGCTAAAGCTAGTGACACTGTTATTTGCAAGATATTGATACTCCCGTTTATAGATAAAAATATTGCAAAAGAACGTCATCAAACATTGTTCTTCACCGTGACCGCTTCTCTTGGTTACAACATATCAAGACATGATCACTACCACCAAATTGCCGATCTCGAAGCACCTATCAAGACTAAGTTCCTTATTGCTCAAGAAGACCCCAACTAAGTTCCTTATTTTCATAGTCATAAGTTATAAGTTGAAGGTTGATGTCACAGTTTCAGAACGTGTCTACCAGTACGGGGAACCTCCTCCGAACCCCTTGCCGCCATCATAGCCTCCGCCGAAGCCGCCTTTTCCGCCACCGAAGTCGCCGAAGCCACCCTTACCGCCGCCATATCCACCACCGAATCCGCCTTTTCCGCCGCCGTAGTCGCCGAAGCCACCGCCCTTGCCTTTGCCGCCGAAGCCCTTGCCTCCACCCTTGCCCTTACCCTTCTCGCGCGGAATGCCGTCACCGTTTCCCGTCACGTTCACTGCGGCTGTCTTCTGCTTCTGCTCATCCCAGAAGGTGTCGTAGAAGACGGTCTCGCCCTCGTTGAGACTCTTGAAGCCATCCTTGTTGATGGAGGAAAAGTGCACGAAGAGGTCCTCACCACCGTCAGCCGGACTGATAAATCCGAACCCCTTGTCGGAAAACCACTTCACTGAACCTTGCTGGGACATCTTGAGGTTGTTCTTGTTGTCTACTCTATTCCCTAGTAGCGACAAATAAATTTAATGATCAACGAATATGAAATATGATGATTTAGCACCAGGTAGAGCAGCTGGAAAACGAAGAACCTAAAAGTGCGGTTTTTGAAATTGGAGGAAGATTCGTTTGGATTTCGTGGTCAATCAAAATATTTCTTGACAGTCTGGTAACATGATCATAGGAGTAGCTGCACTAGGAAAAATAAACAGTAAACCGAACGTAAACAAGAAAAAGAAAATGAAGCAGTCATCAAGTGGAAGTGGTCCGTTCGCTTTCATTTGAGTTGACTTTTCGTGCACGCAATGACACATCAATACTTTTAAGGCAACATTTCACTTTCCACTTTCTCGAGATATGAGCACATGCATGTCCCCCTCAACACATTTACTGAGAAAACAACGGACGACGGACAACGATTTACCAGACCTTCGTCCAGAAAATTTGTGAATGCAACAACTGTACTTTCTTGTACGTGCGAAATTTTGCGAGCACCTTGTGGCGCATTACGTTGAATCCTTCCTGTGGACTCAATCAACCGTGGAGCTGCAGCAAGCAATTCTGACGAAGTGATAATATGTTATCGCAGGACCTCCTGGTTTTTCATTGATCTTGCTCTAATATCATCATCATGCACCTTTGAGATTTGTTCTGAAAGCAAGAGGGTTGTACCGCTCAATCTCAATTGTCGTAAGCTTCTGCGTATTTACATGAACAATCGCCACAACTAGTAGAAGCTTCAAACTGAACACAGACGCTACATTGCAGGAAAGTACGGCCACGGCATTGCCGTCCTGTCGGCTACTCATTGAGGACTCATAAGGCATGTTGTTGTTGACGTTGGGCGAATCATTTCGCATATCAAATTATGGATGCTGTAAACAAAGACAGAAGACACGTTCATTGTCGGTCAGGCTTCATGTACCATGTCATCACCACTTTGTTCCAAGTGCTGCACCCTGCACGTACTTTAGATTCGCAGACGACTGAAGATTAGTTGTGGTCATGTTGTGGGCAGCTATAGCTGTATAGAGGCATGTTCACAACTTCTGCGAGTCGTGGTAGAGGTAGTTATGAAGACAAATTGAGCAAGAATTATATATTTATACTGTACAAAGATACACATTATGAGATAGGTCATACCTCATCGGCATCCCGATTTACGTCGTGCAGAAGCCAAGAAATCCTGCCCACATCCGCCGTGTCTCTACTAGATTCAACATGATCATGTGATATACTCTCTCAAATTCATTCCACTGTGCTCGGTCAATGACAAACTCATTTCGAATCTACTTCAGTTAAGTGTGTATTTGGGTTTTTGATGCAATGGAAGTATTCGTCGTGAATAAGATGATCGTCATGTGTAAGTAGGTCTAGTCTCTTTTTCGAATTCGATTTAATTTCACTCATGAGATATGCTAGATTTATAATGATAAGATGATTATGATCCAGTCTGCTGCAGTCCTGTACATTTTCGAACTCCAGTTACACTCGCTCAATCACCTTCAGTCGGCGGCTCTATCTTGAGAGTTGGCGACGATGCCACCGGATCTCCTTCTCCTGATGCGGCAGGTGCCTGGTGGTCATCACTTTCAATCAGTGCTCGGGTGTATTGTGTAGGCTTTACCTCCTCACCTGCCTCCAGCACTGGCTGCTTCTCGTCTGGTGGCGAAGCTTGTGCAACTTCCCCTTCAGGTGCCGCGGTCTGATGTTGTTGCTCACCACTAATGTCTCCTTGCTGTTCCTTTGGATTGGCCTCCTCTTCTACGCCACCTTTGTCATTCCGCGGTTGACGCTGGTCTTCTTCTTGCAAAGAATCTTTTCCTCGATCTTCTTCGAGGACTGGAGAATTTTCTGCGCCAGCTCGGTCTTGTTCGTGCTCAGTAAAAGTAATTGTAGGTGTGGTGACTACGTTTGCTACGGTTTCTGGCGTTTCTTTTCTAATACCGAGGAAGACACGAATGTCGTCCGGAGTACCCTTCTGCCAGCCGCAGCTGCCATCGCCGAGACCGATTAGTAGCTGCAAGCCCTCTGCATTGTAGCAGGCATGGTAGAGATATGGACTGGTATCCCCAACGTCGGGTCCGTAATAGACTTCGGGACTCTGCGCGAACGGATAGACCATATTCGCAACGGCTGTTCCTTCCCACGTCATCTCCGCGATTTCACCGCTCACAGCAAACCTCCCTTCGACAGGCGTGTCACCCTCGAGCGTACCAGCACGCTCATCCGTGATTGTGTATGCATTCTGTGCGAAAGACGGACCAGGGCCGATAGAGAATGGCAGCCCGTCGGCAAGACGATTGAGGGGCCAGCGGACGCCGAGCTTCAACTGTACAAATTGAGGATCCTGCTCTTCCTGATGCTGCTCTGGATCCCTTCTAGAGCTTTCGTCTTTGTTCTTGGCAGAAGCAGACGCTGTGCCAGCAGTTTCATCTGCTGCCTCAGGATTTTCAGCATCTTCTTCTTCGTCCTCTTCCTCTTGGTTTAGTGCTGATGTTGGATCACTGTTAGTGTCGTCGATGTAAAGCGTGTCTGCCTTTGCAGCGAGTTGCCGCAGATACTCACGTGTGACGCACAGCTGACCGCCTCGCCCATCCTCTGAGCGCTTGAAAATGAGAGTGTAGTCGTATCCCCGCCGCGCGTGTTTCGGCCTTGTCGGGTTGTAGACTAGCTCCACATTCACATCGACTTCCTCTTGTTCACCCTGTGCATCACCAGCACTCTTCGCTGACATATTGGATCCTTCCCGGCCGTTATCGTAGTCTTCACCAACAATCCGCTTGTTTAAGTCGTCTCCTGACGCTTCTTCCTCGTCACGTGGTGTCCAGTCTATCCGAAGCACCCCTGTTTGCGGCAGTGGCTCGCTCGGTCGCCCGCCTGGCATACTGTTCAGCCAGTTGTCGGACCGCAGTATCCGTTCCTCCCGCTTATCCCCTGTCGGACTCAACGGCGACTCGGCACGGGCCATCGCTTTCCGCTCTGCTTCGGCGGCGTCTAAGTCCGCCTGCAGTTCCTCAGCCGACATTGCTGGTGGGACGTAGCCGATCTCTCCCTCTGCGTATGTGATTTTTGTCACTGGCGATGACGGCGGTTTTATCTTGTCCCAACGGCCCTCCTCATCCACTGCCAGCTTGGTCCAGTCGTCCCTGCGAAGGATCGCTTCCTCTACTGGAGGCAGCGTCTTCGCCTTCTGCGGGTAGAGCACATCCGAGACTAGCTTTTGTCGTTCTTGTGCCAAAAAATCGTCTAAGAGCTGTTTCCTCTCCGCTGGGCCGTAGAGAGAGTCAAGGACCGAGGCCTTTTGCGGCACGAAGACGCTTTGTGCGTCAAGTGGACGCGCTAGTTCATGATTCAGCGCTTCGCCCATAGTGGGCCCGTTCCAACCGGAGAGCCCAAGTTCGTACGTTGTCAGAGCTGGAGAGAGAAAAGTTGAATGGAGAAGCAGATTTAGAAAACAACTTTGTCTTTGACTTTGGGCTCATTATTTTTTGTAATTTATCAGGTCTCGACAGCGACAGATACGACTGCAAAGCAACCCAAGCACAACTGACACGAATTTGAATTTGTTGGAAGAAAAGTACCTCTGGCATCTTTTACTGCGGGATTCAGGGCTGTGTGAATGCCCATGAAATCTTCGTAGAGCGCTTTTTGATGTTGACTCTGAACGTTAAGCGCTTCCCGTTTCAGATTGTCCATCTGCACTTTGATTCCCGCTCTTTGCTGCTTGCTCTGCTCCTTCAACTTATCGAGCTCCAACTGCATTGAGTCGTTTGACGCCCTATGAAGCCGCATAATCTGCGACTCTCTTTGCGCTACTGCGTCTGACTGACGTGAACGGGTGGCGTCCCAACGTCCACCGCGATTGATTGGAGACAATCCACGACCCGCACCTGGTACTAGTGGTACTTGTGCTTGATCATGAAGACTCGCGATCCCACCTCCTGATCCGCTGCTCTTTTCTACGAAAGGATCTGCTGAAGAACGGCCTGCAAGCATGCTGCGGTACTGGTCTTGCACGTTGGGGTCGCGCGCAAGCGCGCTTCCGAATTTCGGATACACGTCGGGAAATGTCTCAGGCGCGAAGAAGCTTACTCTTGGCGGCGCACCTGCTTCGACAAATGGCGGTCGACGGCTTGCGTATTGGTTCTCCCACTCCTCGCGCAATCGATGGTACTCCGCTTGACGGCTATCCTTACTTGGAGAGACGGTATCAAAAGGACGACGGTCACTAGGATCGCGCCCCATGGGAGCGGCTTCGCTCGTCAGCTTGGATGGCGAGGACTCCAACCGACCGCGACCGGAAGTTGTCGTTTCGTGGTCTGGCTCCATCTCGGAAGGTGGACTACGAGGTATCAAACCGCCGCGTGACGGTGGTGGTGTGCCATCTGGCGTTTTCGAGCAACCGTTCTCTAATTTCCAGATGCGCCACTCAGCATCGATGTCTATCACATTCTTATTCTTGTTTCCTCCACCTTGTTTGTGGTGTTCGCTACTTTTACCGCCTATCCCATCGTCTGGCGGGTTGTAATTGCCACTCCTAGGGCTTCTTATTGTTCTGCCTCTCGGTGGTGTTTTAACGTATCCACTGGGCGTACGCGGAGAGGTAGTGACCGGTACCTTTCTGTTCGCAGATCTACTCCTGTAGTTGCTTGATTGTTGCTGCTGAGGACCTCCGCGATCGTGCTGATCCACATCACTACTATCATCGGTCTTAATTCTCCCTTCGCCACGACCTCCAGTATCCCGCTTCCCCTCCTGCTCTTCCTCGTATTTTCGCACGATGTCCTCCCGCTCGAGTGCTATTCTTCGGTCCAAGGCCTCCTGCTCCTGTCTCTCTCGCTGTTGCTCTATCTGTTTGCGAAACTGCTTCTCTTGCATCTGCTGTGCTAACGCCATCTGCAGTTCGCGCTGTACGATCTCTTTCCGCTTTGGCGAGCTGTAAACTCCTAATCCCGCAAAAAGACCGGGCCCAAACTGACTACCAGGACCTGCGAACATCTGCACTTGGAAATCATCGCGCGCATTGCGTCCCTCGAACGGGTCATGGCTCTTAAACCTCGTGTTTTGCTGTGCTCTGCGACTAGTCGATGCGACGGACGGCGACCGCGATCTTGGCGAGCCATATCCGGAGTTGTCAGTGTCCTTGTACATCGACTCCTTGCTCATCTCGTAAGGACGGCCAGCAGGAATGTCGCCTGAAAAATGTGCGTAGGAGGTAGATATCAAGGAAGATATTGCAAAATGAAAGACAAACTGCGAGCGTGCAGGCACAGCTGCATACTGACAACGTAGAAAACTTCATCTAGTACTATTAAAAGATGAGGCCTCAACCTCGAAGAGTTGTTTGTAATAAGAGCGAGAGCGAACACACAGTACTGCTACTATGATCAGTCTGCGGAACAACAGGCATGTCGTAGGCAGCTACGACTACAAACTTCATCGATTATATATTCAGATACCTTCCATGAGAGGTTTCGCAACTTGGACCACCCTTCTCTTTTCACCCCACGTGAAGTGCTGATCCGGCGACGCTTGCAAGTGCTTTCGTTCTAGCGCGAGTTCGTCTGCCCGCCGTTTCCGTTCGCCCGCTTTCTTTTCTTCTATCTGCCTTTCTAGTTCAAGTCTGTAGAGCTGCTGTTGTTTTTGAACCATCTCCATCTGGTGCATCTGCGTTGATTTCGGTTCTCGACCATGCAGTGGCGGCAAAGCGGCGGATCCGCCAAAGAGATTTGCTCCTGCTGCGTTTGCTCCTCCACCAGCGCCACCGCTCGTTCCACCTCCTGGACTGGCACCCGCAGCTGCGCTCATCAAGAGGTTGCTGCGTCGCGCCGATGATGTTCGAAACGGCATGTCAGTGTTCTCACCTTTTGCGCGAGGTCGTGGAGAATGCGTCCCCAGCTGGTCCAAAAAGCCACCGCCCCCATTGTAGTTCTGCTGTCCCTGCCTCCTCAAGTCATCCTCCAGCTCGACGCGATATCTGTCGAGAGAATCCCACTGCTCTATCACGGCATGACTAGTGGCGCTGGGCGACCCAGAGGGAGAAAACTCACTACGAGGGGATCCACGGTACGAACCGGTAGCGGCTGTACGGCCGGCCGCGGTGTATGTACCATGCTGTCTGGTGTACCGGGGCTGCATTCTTATCTTTTTCCTACTACTTACGGATACAGATGTAGACGACGACTATCTAGTTATGTAGATGGCGGTTCGCGTTTCATCTAAATGCAATTAGATTAGATTAGATTAGATTAGATTGGGCTCCTGCCTCAGCCCTGCGCCTCAAGCGCCGCATCAGCAGAAATTTCCTTTTGGCTCTCTCGTGAGCCTGCTCATAAAAGAAATTTGAAACGAATTCTGCTTTCTTTGGTGTATCACCATAAGGCCGGGGGTATGGTGCAGGGAAAAATGAGAGGGAAGTTCCAATCCCGAATATATAAGTAGAAGAAGATAAAGATTCTACTTACGAGAAAACGGGTCATAATTGTCATTCTAGCTATCACTGAAAATGGACGAAGAAGCATGGCTGAGAATGAAAAAAGACGGATCTTCTTGGGAACGGAATCCAATGCCTCACCCAAGAAAATTCCTGAACCACGAAGATCTAAATTTTCTCTCTTCTTGCCAGAGCTAAAACCACCGAGCATTTCCACAACAAGTAGTCTTCTCTCATCGTGACAGATTCATCATCCGTCTTTTTGCAAGAGTATGCTTATGTATCTCATCACCAGTGCTGTGACTCCCACCATGTTCGTCATACTAGCACCAGCTCAATGTCAATCGTATCAACAGATGAAGACAATGCCATCTTGTTTCACTCATGTTTGACAGAATTTTATATTTAGAAGGAGGACTCTCCCTGGAGACAGACTTGACTCCATATTATGTACAAGATATCTCTGATATTCACTGGAGCCAATCTCTCGCTCTCCACACAGATGAGAAAAATGCTGGTGGGTGACAGATGAAGACCATGTCCTGCAGCCACGAACATTGAAAACTTAAGCTGAAGTTCGTGAGAAAGTGCATTTCCTGGTCGAGAAGAAGGAGCCCTATCTCCATCACAGAATACGGTCTAACTCACGGTCTAGCCAGGAAAACGTGTAGTTTTGTGCCTGCAAGCATGCATCTTCAATCATAGCCTCTATGCGCCTCCGCAGGATCTGATTGCTCCGAGGTGAAAATAGAGAGATGGAATTGTTGTTGTCTCTACCTCGCACAGCAACAGTATCTCTATCATGTTGACCATCATCCCCGTCTAGCCCCGCATACAGCCGCCTAACTAATCTAGCCACATGCAATGCCTCATCGATGCTGCTGACGTAGAGAAAGTGCTTGCCTGGCTGGAAATACTCTTCGAGCAAGGACCAATGATCGGCTAAAACGAGATGCAGACACTTTCCAAGCGCCGCTTCGAACCCACGCGCCTTCAGCTGCGGCGCTCTAGCGACTGGCCTTCCATGTGGGAACCCTGTGAGGAATTCAGAATCAGAACGCCTCAGACGAAAAGCTTGATGCTTTGCAACCGGTGTGTTGGCATCAGGTGACATTGAGTCTGCTGATGTTGTAGCAGACGGAGTGACACCAATCATCTGAGAACTGAAATCAGCGAAAGCGCGTCTGTCGGAAGCGCCAGAATCCTCTAATTTCTTCGAACGAGCGAAAACATCGTGAAAACTTCGACGGGGAATCATGTCTGTCGAACTGATCGTATCGATTCCCGTTTCTTGATCCTCCTTGTTTCTTGTCTGCGTTCCTTCGTGCATAGGCTTTCTCTCAATCATGTTCATGCCGTCCACCCTATCCCTGGCTTCTTCATACTTTTGTTGAAGTTCCTTTCGAATATCTTGCTCCACATGGAGACTCTCATCCACTGGATCAGTTGCTTTAGGTTCAGCCACGTAGAAGTCCCTGAACAGTGGATTCGCAAGTTGGTCTAAGTGTTCACGCCGGGCCCACTGTGTGGACAGCCAGTCGCGTATAAACCTTGTCTCACGCGGCTCTATGTTCACCAAATTGTGTGTGAAGCAAACGCGGGCCTGACCATACAAACGCAATTTGTATTCGTAAGACGAAGAGTTTTCAGCGTCTTGCATATCAGGTGTAGAAGCTGTAGCAGCTTTTCTTTTCTTTTCCTCATCACCATGCTGCTTCTCTGAATCATCAGGTTCGATTTTCAAACTGACACCCTGTTCTGCAAATCGTGTCTGAAAATCTTCCCCCATATACTTGCTAGCTAAACGCGCTTGATTGTTTCCAAAGAGCTGGAAGACAAGCGGCTTCTCTTCCGAATCGTGAAGATCAATGCTGCGATTATACTGCGTGAGCGTGATTTTGGGAAGAAATATTTCCCTCTGGAGATCCGCAAGAGAATTTCCAGCGTAAAACAGGTCCACCGGTCTTTCTGATAAAGGTAAATGCCGTTCTTGCAAAGCCGCAGGCTTTGCCGTGGGAACAAGGTTAAAGAGTTCGGCATCGTCCGAATAGGTTTTCTCCCGATGCTCGCCCTCGACGTCTTCGTGTTGACCAGCAGGACTGCCGAACCTAAAAACGTTCTTCGTCATCAGAGGCATCCGCAGAAATTGAATACTTTTCTCCGCAGTCGTAATCGAACGACCTGCGCAATGCTGGTCCTCACGACGTGTCATCTGCTCACCAGGTCTTGTCGTGCCTGTTGCAACTGGCTGGTCGGAAACTGGCTTTTCATTTTCTCGTCCACTCGACTCCGGAACTTTGGACATCATTCGATGGAAATAGGGACACAGTGTGAAGACGTGTGTTGGCAGAAATCGTCGGCGAAAAAGCATGCGGTGAGTGGACTCATGCATAACGCGAAGAAAATTGCGTCTAAGCGCACCTTGAAGGAAGCCCAGCAGCGGATACATCACATCGAAGCGCATGTAGAGGTAATGTTTCTCGTAGAGGCGAGGCGCGCGATCACGATCTCCTTTATCAACAGGCGGTGCATTATTTTCTTCGTCCATCGAGTTCGAGATAGGACTTTTCAAATTTCGTTTTCCAACCGCACGTCCATCGTAAAATGAGAAAGCCGCGAGCCGGCCGGTTCTTGCTCCTTGGTGACACTGCAGGTGAAGATGTTGGTTGTCAGTCCCGCCACTTCTTCCTTTTTCTTCGTCATTCGACGAAAGCACGATGCCAGTTCCCACGAAACTCAAAGCTGCATTTCGGTTTACATGTGGATGCCACTCATCGAGTTTTTCTCGCTGAACTGCCAATACTTTCGCGTTGTTGTGCAGGCCGGCCCATGAGAGGCTCGCAAATTCATGGTCCATGAAATCTAACGAACATTCATCGATGGCGGGCATCGCAGTGTGATCTGACAGGCCAGCTGCAATCGTCGAGTCTGGTCTGGAACCATCATGATCCTCTACTAGTGAGGCTCTAGATTCGGCAGGATCTGCATACGGAGCGACGTCTAGGTCACGCAGCTCAGAATTGTAGGTGTGCCTGACTGTATCCCCGAATTTCTGCAAATCGAGAACAACATCTTCTTCAGCAGGACCTGTCTCAGCGACAGCATTTTTCGCCATCGCGTAGCGTTTTCCCCTTGTACTCCAGGCCCACAGACTCGTTTGAGGAACTTCGTAGTCCAATAAAACGCGTTTGCGAAACAGGTTGTTCGTTGTTCGAAGCAAGTCTTCCAGATACGCCATATCAGCTGGAGACGGCGCAGGGCGTCGATTGATGTCGATTGCACCAAAGAATGCTAGCAACTCTTGCTCGCAATAAACCCACGCAAAATTTCCCAGCACCAGAAATGTTCCACCTTGGCTTGGGCAGCTTGCAGCTTCTTTGATGAAGCGAAAATCCGGTCCCCACTCGTGCGAGTCCGGCAAGTAGGCGCACACGAGGGACAGTTCGCCACGGCCGATGAGAGTTATCAAACGAGTGATGTGCTCGCCGTAATCGATGGTCTCCCGGTGTGAAACGTCTAAGCCCTCATGGAAGCCAAGCTGTTCGCGTTGGAATCGAGGCTGCGTGAACCACCAACGAGTTTCGGATCCAGGATGACGAGGCGTGAACCTAAAAGGTATATGTTGGTGTCGCATGAGTGCATGGTGTATCTGCTGAATTCACTAAAATGCAGCTCGGGCCTCGGCGACTCTCAGTCTTGTTCTAGAGGTAATGAACCTGATAAAAAATCATTACACCCCTGCGCCCAGACTCGTTTCTGGCTGCTAGTGAAGATTTCTACTCCTTCATGGCACCACTTCATCTGTGGCGCTATCCGATGGAAGCGCACGGCGATATCGTCACAATCGCTAACCACGAACAATCGTTGTGACTGGGCCCCAGCTTCGTGCCGTCTCAACTGCATATCAGCGAAGTAAAGCTGCGTAACCTCGTCGATCCTGCGGCAACTCCCCGTTCGGAGTAAAGTTGCAGTCCGGTTCTTCGACTCGGCGAGACTTTTCGCCTTTGGCTTTGAAACTGCCGTAGCCGCGATCATGAAAGGGTCGCGAAGCTCCTCTGTCGGAAAATGCCATCCAATGCAGTCGCCGGGCTGGAGAGCCTTGTTGATCTTAAGGTACGAAATCGCCGCCGACGAGGTTGGTTCCTCGTCTTCATGTTCCGAAAGTCGATTCGACGTGCCCTCCCGGTCTCCCTCGGTGGCAGTGCCATTCGCTGTTCTTGTTGACCAACTTCCCCTTCCATGAATTATTCCAGATCTTACTTGTTCAGGTACCAGTTCTTCGAAATGAGACAACTGAGGTGTAGTTACCAGGTTCTCCGAGAGCTCCGTGATGCTGTCCTGCAGATTGAAGAAGACGAGAGCAAACCACGTCTTCAGGAAAAACCGCAACGAAATTGCCTCAATGAAGAGCTGTCCATGCCCTTGATTGCAGAGGTCGCGGCTCCAAACCTTAACACCACCCTGACTAGCCATTATTTACTGTCAAAAGCGATCAGGCTGCCACATTACGACTGCTTCTATGTGAAAAGTGCTCTCACAGTCACCAGATTGAGTTCGTATTAAATGTAAGAAAATGCATCTTTCTCGTCGTATCTAAATTTACGTAAAGTAAAAGTTGTTAACTTGCAACGAAAGACTAGTTCTACATCAACAACTAAAGCGAACACTTGCGCCGTCTTAGCTCTCAAACGACAGCTGCAAAGGAATCATCGTTACTGGATAGATCGTTCTTTTCGGCTATATTCTCGGTATCTTTGCTGTCACTAGGAGTAGCAGACCACCAATCAAATCTGGTTGAGAAGCCATTTATGCTGCCATGTTTTGCGAGAACTCTTTCTAAGAGTGCACGTTCCTCTGCGTGGTATTCGTTCGCGAGTTGCCTCGTCGCGGTGGGTATAGCATCGAACGGCAAAAAGGCTTTGCCGCCGCCCAAGACGTTACGTTTCTGTACGCGACCTTCAGGAAGCCTCGACGCTAGTAGCTGCTCCCATGGCTTGTAGGCTCCAGGAGACGTTTTGGAGTTTTTGGAACTAGACGACGATTTTTCACCTGTTCGAAGCCAGTGTGTGATTCTCGCGATTCCCGCCACTGTCAAGGCTTCACGCATATGAATGACTAGCGTGTTTTCCTCTCCCTTGATCAACGTTGCGCGCTCGATTCGCTCGCGCCAGCTTCCCCACCCGCGCCCCGGAACGCAGTCGGTCAAGTTGTACGCAATCATTTTATCGAAATCCGTGTCGACCAGCTCGCTGCAACGCATGTGGTTGTAGTGGGATAAGAGCGCGTCCACAGGGTCGGAGACCAGAATGACAATCTTAGCATGCTGTGGCAGTCGACGCAATGTGACCTCCGACTCAATCACGCGTGGATCTTTGGCGCCGCGAAGCGTCGTCTTGCGGTCTCGCGTAAAGCCGGAAAGGAGGTATTCGAGAGAAGTTTGGGGAATTGCATAGTAGTTGGACAACTCATGCGACCAGAACATCGTCTCGCAGTGCTCCTCTCGATCTGAAGTTGATGATGAAACTCAAGCTGAAGTGTTGTATTGTTGATGCATATCTTTTTTGTTTACAGTTTCACACTACATTCTAATGTGCCTTGTGCCCCCGTGATGAAAGAGAACAAGTTTCTAATTTCGTCCTTTGATATTGAACTTTAAGTACCACACTCTGCCATTTCAAATCCCGGCACGCTTTCGTGCAGCGCGAAGGCTAAGGAAGTCGTTCCTGACTTCGCGAAGCCGATTATGACAAAATCGATGTCCACATCGCTCCAGTCTAGAAGAGGCTCGATTCGTACTGTGAATCGCCTCGTCAGGTGTATTGGCAAGAGCAGCTCTCGGGGAAATTCCTGTCGAAACAGAACAGCAGGCCGCTTCGTGCATTCCGGTGCTGGAAGGCAGACACCGAAAGCTGTATCGACCCAGCCCCACTCATCGCCAGACTGGGAGTCGGTGAACATGTTGACGAAACGAACAAGGAAATTCTGACCTTTTTTCTTGTCTCGGCATTTGTGGAACTGCTCGGAAAAGAAACGGCGCTTGAAGGGATCGGAAGGTGACGCGATAGCTTGCCATATCGCGCCGTGACCGCGTTCCCGCGTGTAATGAGTCGCAACTGGATATCCGAAATAGTTGCGAAGGCCGATTGGGCGTCCAACTTCGTTATCTTCATCACCTTCACCTTCTGCAACAAAGGCACCGCTAGAGTTTGAAGAACTCTTCACTTTCGTATCCATGGCTGTTGCTTTGTCCTCGGAGGTTCCCTCAGGTTGGGGACGCTCTGCCTTCGACGTGGGAACCGCCATGCGGCCAGTTGTTTGCTCTGCTGACGCCAGATCACTCACCTCAAGGGGGCCATCCCAAGTGTTTAGAAAAGCAGTCACGCAGCCCAACGCTTCCGGTGAGAGGCTCTCCTTCAGTTTTTTCCATTCGAATTTGCTCGCATCGAAGTTGGTCGCACTGGCCACGTTTTGAAAAGAGGACGAGGTTGCAGGAGGGGCTTCGTCTTTCAAAACGCGCAACTGGATAGGCGGAGTTGTAGCAGCCTTTGCCGCCGCCCTCTTCGAGTTTGGAGCTTCCACTGCATCATCATCCTTGATGAACGTTCCCCTTGCGATACTGTATGCAGGTGAAGGCTCGAAAGTCCATACGCGTGGCAAAACAACCTGTTGTTCCCAACTGTACGCCTTCGGTTGATCGTGGAAGTTCAACCACTGAAGCTGCAGAACTTCGGAGCAACAACTTGCTGACGGCATGGATCGAGAAATGTCCTCCAGACGCGGATCCTCGAACATTTGGGCCCACTCGCGTCGTGACATCAGATTCTTTCGCATTCGATGCGCCTTTCTAGCGTTCAGAGGGTATCGCCCTTCAAGTACGCCTGGAGATTCAGATGTACGAGCCGTTCTCACCGCCGTGCGTGTAAAATTTCTGAAAGAGGCCTCAGTGGGAAAGAATTTCTGCGAAAATTCTCGGAAGGCTGAGCGAACGGCAGATGTCGTCGTAGCAATTGTTACGCTTACGGAATCACTTTTGGTATCCTCCTCATGTTGACGTTGGTCACGAAAGCGCGGGCACAAAACGTCTAGTCCCTGCCCTGCAGATTCTGGTTCACCTGGCCCATGCTCGGAACCAGAAGTCAAAACCCTGTAAATCTCGCATGCTTCCACAGGATCAATGAGAGAATGCTCAATGTGAGATGCCGAGACGATATCCGCGTTATCGTTCTTGTTACGTGGTGTCGTCTGCACATCAATTTCCACAGTACTCGCTACACCGGCGAGCAGCTCCCAGCGTCTCAAAGTTTCATACCTTGCAACAAAATTCGGCTCGTATTGTTTCCAGTGTTTCAGCACAACGTCAAAATTAATCGTTCTCTGCGCTTCGTGGTGGAGGTTCCAGGGCAAAGGCTGAGCGCCACCAAAGACCATGTGCAGATAGCGAGGCAGGACGATCTCGGTAATCAGCTGTGGCTCCATTGCGCAAACGCGGGGAACACAAAGCGACACGTAAATGTCCTCGCGGGTTACGTGCACAAACTGGGGATGCGGCGAACGACGAAACACGGACTGCATGCGCTGCTTTATCGTTGGATGTATCAAAGGCTGTCGGGAAGCACTAGCGCCCCTTGGAGGTTTTGTTCCATCTTGATTGGACTCTGGAAGTTCCACTTCCAACTGCTCGTCCTCCAGCTCTATCCGATCGTCCACTGAGTACTTCCGCGGAAAGTGGTTCTTGGTTTCGCCATGCACGTTTATGTAGTCGTGCGGGTAAAAGAGCATCTCTGCCCAAACGTATCGTGATTCGGGATCAGGATCCGAAGCACAAGACAGCCGCATCGCGTAGTACTCTTCGTCACTGATCTGAGTGGCGGCCAGTAGCGAGTAACCAAGCAGCTTCTGCTCGTACAACGATCGCCGCAAAAATTGCTGACATTGCAGCGCTCGCGGATTATGCGTATGCTTGTGCTTCTGAGGGGCAAGCGGTCGAGGATCATGGTAAGGCGCTTGTTCCGCGCTGGCGGCTAACGAAGCCACGAAAGCAAGTACATGAACTAAAACGTAGTGCATCCTCAACAATGGACACCATTGATTTCTCATCATTTCTTATCGCTCTTCACTGCATTTCCCGCCTCATTATCTTCACAGGGATGTTGAAATTGACTATCGTCTTTTCTGTTTTGGTAGGCCTGAGCACATCGTACGTAATCGTATGTTCTCTCTGGTGTCATCTCGTCCAAACCGATGAATGCGTTTTGTTCCACGCGAATGCGTTTCCCCGTGGTACTCTCAAAGCATACGCCCTCAGTCATAACTGCCAAGGATGTCCTTATTCCATCACAGGAATCGGTACTGCAATCGCGCCGACACTAGGAAAATACAGTAAAAAAAAAGAACACTACGCCGAGGATAGCCACATCCTCACGTGCGCGGGGCTTGAGCCACCGCAGCCACAAACAAGAGACTGAACTGCTTTTGATGTTGTGGCGAAGAGAACTAAATAAACCTTTTGACGCATTGTCATCACGCATGTCTCTCGTCGAGTATCACTGTCCCATAGTGTCACTCGTCTCTGTTTTAAACAAGCAAAGTAACAATAAATTTCCGAATGTAATGCTACAGGGGTAGCGCACAGACTTTACCGACAAGAGCGAACAAAAGGTACAACGACTAGCCTTTCTACTTCCATCGGACTTAACGAGCATAGAAGAAAACAATCATACAAATCGAGAACTTGTTCCTTTTCGATTCCGACAGTAAATAAGAGATAGACCGAGGAAGACCAAAGGGTTGCCATTCTTTTTACTTTCGACAGTAAATAAATATGATCCATCCCCCCGAAAAAACCACATGATAGAAGACATGCACAGTTAGAACTTAGCAGACCGTGACCGTGTTTACATCAAAATTATGGAATGATGTTATTGCAGTTTTTGTGCTTCTTTTTCTCGGCCCAAGATGTTCATCGAGCTCGAAGGATTGAGATATCTTTTAATTCAATTCAAGCCGGGTCTCCCTGTTTCTCGCCCCAGTCCTCAGACCAGCGCAGCTCTCGGGGAGTTTAGTTGGTGCTCACTGCTGTTAAGTGAGTAAATAATAATAAGATTTTGACCACAAAACAATAAGATATTTGATAAGATGGGAAATAGATTTGGTCAATTTATTCAATAAATACCTAATTTCAACATTATCATTTCCTTCAATACCATAGAAGACTAGTACCAACTACATTGGATGACCTACCTAGAGCTGGACAAATATCCACAACTCTTACATCTACAAACTGGCTACGTCGACGACCGTGATCTTCATCAGCGATTGAAGAATACAATCATACGAAGCGGACGCAAAGAAACCCAAACCAAATAATCAATGTGGTCAAAACTTAGGAAAAGCATAGCAACATGCTCAGAAAGCATGGCTTGATCATGCTGTGCCTGTAAGTCATTTGCTGGTGGTCGACGACGTGCTGGTCTCTTAATCGCGATATTAAGCATGCCTCGGTCGATGTACGAGTACGCGACCCAAGAAGGCATTTGCAAAAATGGTTCCAAGACATCACCTGCTATTATTTTTATTTTACTTGTATGTTCTTGGTGGGAGTTGATCGTAACTTCTTTCTTTCACCAAGCTGTATGCATTGCGTCATGGTTGGAGGTGGACCAACAAACTACCACCTACTTACTAAATTCGCTCGAACTTGTTTTTATTTTTAACGTCAATTCAATCATGTTGATATAACACTACTCATTTTCTGTACAGACCTCGTCCTCCATCTTCTACCAATCGCTCCATTTTGTGAATCTGAATACTTAGCTAACGAGCGAAAAAATCTAGGAATTCTACTACTACAACTTACGACTACGAGCAAAACGAGGCGGATGCGGATGCGCTCACTTTGCTAAAAAGGCTAAAGCTAAACGGGGTGATTCGTGAACATCATTTTGTTTGCTGATGAAACTGAGACCCAAATTCTAGAACTATTTTTCGTGATTAATGGAATAGAGGACATTTTTCATTTGCAAAGCCCTCGAAGACACAATTGCAAAGTCCTCGAAGAGGAATGATACCAAGTATGGTGAGAGCTGAGGATCCATTCGCATTCTCTCTGAAAAAATTCCTGCAAGATAATAGAGGCGATCGGCGTCCGTCGTCGTGACCAGGGTAACCGTAACCAACGAGTTGACCCATCAATTTTTCATGCATAATAAAGATGCTTCTTAGTCCTATTCCATGGATGTTGGACAGCCTCGGTCTAGCAAAGCGGCGAAGGCTAACAAGATAGGCGATGGTCTCCAAGTTCGTTACTAGCCATTATGATTATGCCCTCCTTGTTCTATTATATATAAATATATGTTCCAGGGGCCAGCACCAGGGGCCAAGGCCCCCCCGATCTAAATTTTTGAAGGGGGGGGCCTCCGTAGGGTCGAGAAAGGGACCCCCTGGGCTTTACGGGATTTCTAGTCGTGTAGTTGTCCAGTACTTGCACCCGGGCCTGTTGAGGAAGAAAAGCATGATATAAGACACTTGAAGTAAAGCTGGGCGTACTTTTCGACGCGAGTTCTTGTTCTGCAACAAGTATAATTGGATCCCAGCTCCATATTACAGCGTTAATAAGACGATCCCGTCGTATAACCGTCAGATAAGACACAAATACTCCTAGTGCTGTTGCGAAGATAAATTCGTTGCTCTTGTTCGTAATGATGCTGAAAGGACTAGACGGCGTTTCAAACTTTAATAGTTAAAAACTTAGTCTGACTACCCCAACATAACCTCTTGTTCGTAATAAGTAAATAATAATAATTTTGATAGGTGTGGCCGTGGCGGTAATTCCATTCAACTGGGTACTATCAGATTGATATCTATAAGACGTACTCAGATCCTCCCGAATTCAGGGAAAAGCGTAGCGCACCCACCGAAGCAACTGAACTCGAAGCCGGGCTTAGAGTTCGGGGGAGATATCTTCTTGAGGTAAAGGTATTCGTATGGCGTAATCATATAAATATATTGCTATCTACTTCCACTTCGGCACAGCCTACACATGGAAGTAAGTGCAAGTGCATCTGGTTCCCAATGACAAAATTTCCCCAAAATCTAAGGGAGACTTTCCACGACACCGTGAAGAGCCGCCAACGCGAATACGTCGTGGAACTCGACGATCGATAGCATGGCGAGTTTCTTATTATATATGATCCAGGGCTTTCTTATTATATATGGTCCGGGGCTACGGTGCCCCCCCTACGCTAGGGGAGGGGTACCGTAGCCCCGGGCCCCTTTTCGAAGCGTCTGCCGGGCGTGGAAGGCCTCCAAAAGTCAGGGGGCCAAGTGGCCGCCTCCGCTCCCTTCCAGGTGCTTGGCTGTCCCCTAGAGGCCTCCGACGTAGGTGAGAGGCCTCAAGAGGGGCCCAAGGGGCCGCCTCCGCTTCCTTCCAGGTGCTTGGCTGTCCCCTAGAGGCCTCCGACGTGGGTGGAAGGCCTCAAAAGGGGCCCAGCCTGGAGACCGCCTGCGCCCCCTCCCAGGTGCGTGCCTGTGCCCTAAGTGTCTCCGATATGCTTCGCCGCCGCAGCAGTGCGCCGGTAGTGGAAGGCCTCCGAAGGCATGCACCCCCCGGGCCCTTGGTCATCGGCGACCGTCGCCGCCTTCGGCGGCCTTTTACCCCGGAGACCTCCCGCCTGCGAGGGTCAGCAGAGGCCAGGGGGTCCCTTAGGGACACGCCGAGAGGCGCAAGGAACCGCCTGCGCCAAGTTTTGACGCCTTTCACCACCGGAATCCGCGAAAATCTGCGCGGAAAAGCGCGCGCGCGCGCCACCACAGACTAGACCACAGGGGGGGACACCGTCCAGCCCTAAAACATATTTATATATGTTTCAGGGCTCAAGGCTGGAGGCCCCCCCCGATCTAACTTTTTGAGGGGGGAGGCCCCGGCCCCTCTTTTCGAGGGGCTGCCGGGCGGGAAGGCCTCAAAGCGCCCACTTCTGACCCCTTCCCGCCTCGTTGCGTGTACCCTACAGACCTGGCAAAGGTGGCAAAGGCAGGGCCCCGCTGCCTTGTTGCGTGTACCCTACAGACCTGGCAAAGATGGCAAGGCTCGCGGGCGCCCTCTGGCGTGTTGCGGTACCCGACAGAGCTGGCAGAGGAGGCAAGGCGGGACCCACCCCCTTGGCGTGCTGCATGTGGCCAACCATACAGACCGCGCAAAGGTGGCCAGGCTGGACCCCTCTGGCGTGGTCAACCGCAGACCCATCCACAGGGGGGGGGCCTCCCTCCCTGGTACATATATTATTTAATTATCAAAGTCTGTCACTCAACATTCAAGAAAAAGATTTGAAAGTCATGATCTTTGAATTTGATTTTGACTTAATAGTAATACTGAAAAAACAAGTTCATCCTGGTACTTAGTTACCCTGCAGAACTAGTAAGAGGAGTGCGTTCCTGGTTTTGATAGAAATCGCTTAGAGTCGTAACTGGAAAGCGGGCACCGTCAGCTTTATCGACAGGCCCCCATTCGCAACAAGCTGCGCATTGAACATGACGCACCAATTTCGTATTAGGCGTACACATCAACATGCAAGCCGCTCTGGCTGAATCCGCGATCTGTTGCAGTGCTTCCCGTGGTAAGCAACACTCAGATCTCCCAATTCGTTGATGACGCGGATCTGCACTAGAAGATGGATGTGGTGAAGCTGCAGAAGAAGACGATATTGATGCTCTTCCGGTACGGGTACTAATACCTCTTCTACCGTCAATACCATGCGCCGGCATGTTGAGAAAGTAGGGACTGCAGATCACGACACGCGCACGACGAGTAGTTTCGAAATAACGACGCATGCAATCCCCGTGGGCAACCAAATTACAGTGTCGGTTTCGCGCCACACAGAAAGGAGGATGTGTGTCTGGTTTTTTCGGCGCCTTGTCGTCTTCGTGATGAAAATGCGGCCCCGTCTGTCGTTGCACACCTTCGGAGTCGTGCTGTTCATCAGGCGAAGCTGCACTAGCAGAAGACGAGGAAGGATCCCCTTGCGGCGAGTCTGAAAATCGGCTCCGACTTAGACTAATTCTGTTACCTGTAAGACCAGATACCAGTCTTGCAAGAAGTCCGAAACCTCCGCGACTACCGCGTGCTACTGGTGCTGCAGCATCTCCAGTACCTTGTTCACTCATGCCTTGATCATCAAGAGCTGTTGTCGTCATTCCTGATGTTGCTGCACCCACATTACCAGCTGCTGCTTGATGCCCCCTCAAAGACTCGGCAGCGAGATCACCTCGTGCCCCTCGCCTAGCACCGCTTCTGTCAGCCAGTCTTTCGTCGCCTGCGTCCGGAAACAACTGGAGAATCTCGTGCCACAGTAGGTCGAGAAAAGCGAAGCATGTGGTAAACTGATCAGGAGCGCTGTGTCTTTCGTGCAGCTCTGCTGCTCTGCGCCTGTGATATCCCGGCTCCGAGGACCTCACAGCCCTTGGGTCCCCACTCGAAATCATAATTCCACGCCTGTTCTGACGTTGTGCAGAAGGAGCGCCAGGACCTCGTTCTGTGGTGGAAGGATGAAGCTGTTCCTGTTGTACTTCTACTTGTACATCTTCATCTTGTCCTCTGGTGCTTCGAGTTCTCGTATCTGATGATGATGCTGCAGATGACATCGCGGGCCGCAACACACCAGTGCCGTCATTTCCCGACGATGTTGCACTTGCGGTTGTAGTCGTGAACTGAGCCCTCGCCTGTTGTTCATTTGGAGCTCTACTTCCAACGCCGGAAGTTGCAACTACCTGCAGTCCGGCCGGAATCGCTGCCGCAGAAGAAGAAGCTGCAGCATCGTAATCGTTGGTAATCGGAGCAGCTGCGGTAGAAGCTGAACTACCGCCGAATGCGAGTCCACCAGAAATGTAAGCACAATATGCATGCTGCATTTCCAGTGACCACGATGCGGAGGGCGCTGCGGAAGGGAGTTGCTCCTGTGCTTGAGTTGCATTCGCGCACCGGAACTCGACAAGCAGCCGCGAAGGAAAAAGAACTTTCTGCACATCACCTACTCCATGTTCCTCTTGCAGCAGTCGAAGGCGTGACTCGCCGGCTTCCTCGTTGTCAGGATCAAGAATATGACCAAGACGCAATACGTAGGAAAGAATGTCAATTAGAAGTTCGAGATTTTCTGGGGACGTCGCACGCATCTCGTTCTCGGTCACTCGAGACACGATTCCGGACACCGCCTGCAAAAACGCAAGTGCGTCGCGCACAAGTACTGCGATGTCTGCCCTATCAACAAACTCAGAGATTGCTGTAGGAAGAGACCGAGGATCGATTCCAGGCAAAGACGCTGAATCTTGTTGAGGAAGGTCTTGCTCAGGGTCGAACAGTTCACTCTCAGCCTTTACACCTTCGATATCCGCACCTGCCGAAACAATATGCTCATGACCCCCTCTCTGCTCGTCGGCATGCTGTTCACGTTGTTTGTGGACACAATAATGGGGACACTCCCGAGATTCTGCACTCCGTTCGCGAGAAGATGCGTGCGAGAGAGACTCTTGAAGATGTAGTTCCGCGACCAACTGCGTCCATGCGAGCGCATCGAAAAAATCGTTCCACACACCGAGACGATCAAGGGCTGACAACACGCCACCTTGTTCGACAGGGGAGGAAGTACGAATAGCATCTGGTTCAACAAACAAGGACCACATACCTGTTAATGGCGGTGGTTCCACTTCCAAAAGACTGCTCCTGTCATTTAAAAGTGACTCAGGCTGTGATGTTGGGGTTTCTTCGCTATAAGTATGAGTCGTCGTATGTAGATGTTGTAGTTGTAGACGTGCTTGGTCGCCCTCAGTATCAGTTGATGTAGTAGGCCGTGACGAGCTGGAAGCTGCTACATCAATCGGATCATCGAGGCACATATTCGACATCTTAGCTTGGAGTTCTTCGTATACAGTTCCGCCTCGCTGCGGCATGAGCTCATCCGGTCGTCGGATACTGCCTACTCCCTCTGCAGCTGGCGGTAGAAGTGTCCATGTCCCAAACGCGATGTCCTGACATGGGCATGCGCCTTCATCTGAAGGTGAAGATACACCTCCAGCAACTTCGTGCAACACTGCAGAGCCGCGCAGAGATGTCTCGTCAACAGGCAAGAGATCAGATAGAGACTTCGGTGTCGTTCCCATTTCAACATCCTGGCCAGCAGCTGCACTCCTGGCTGCGAAAGGCCTATTGCCGTCACCAGAATTGTCATCCTCGACGTCTAAGTCTTTTTCATCACTTCTATTTTCCAAGCCGAAATAAAATGTTGACTCCTGGTCATCATCGGTGTATTCATCTTCAGCCTCGCTGTTGGAACCATGAGCGTCCCATCTTGAAAGAAACTCCTTTCGTCGTTGCCTGGCGCGGGTCATGTATTTGATGTCCTTGACCAGTGGCAATGTGGAGGACCACGGTGTCGGAGGGGTCCGATCGTCAACAATACGAGGATCGATTGCAACATTCGCATCAAACATCGATGGACGCGGAAACTGGAGGATTTGCTCTAATTCAGAGAGCACTGATGAAGATGGTGGTGCTTCCATGGGAGATGATGAGTGTGTTCTCGCAAGAAGCTCTTGGTTGTGTTTCTCAAGTAGCGCCCGCGCGCGGAGCTCCGCACCTCCATCGTCTGAAGTAGAACATGAAGAAGATGAATCGTTTTCCCACTCCCATCGTCTCTTTTGTGAGTTGCCTCTCTTGTAGTTCCTAGAAGCCCTCCGGCCTCGTCTTTTCGCGTCGGGTCCCCCTGTGGCCGGTGTGACCACAGAATTATGCACAGGGTCGCTACACAACCTGCCACGAGCTGCTGAACCACCAGTTCGTGGAAGTGCCCGCTTTTGAAATAAGGTGCGGTTTTTCTCTTGTATCGTTTGCCACTTAGTCTCAAGGCGCGTCTGCGCCGACGGAGAGATTTGACGCGCAAAGGTAATATCGTCGTCAAGCGCAGATGTCGGGGCATCGATCGAAGCTCCTCTGAGGTCGTGACACTGAGCAGCGGCAGAACAAGAAGTGGTCTCTGGTAATGCCGCGCTGCATGATGAAAGGTCGGCAGCCGCTGAATGATTACCTCCGTCTTTTGCGTTACAACGAGCAATTGCCTGCTCTGGCTGGTCTATATTTCCGGGAGGTACTTCTCCGCCACCCTCACTACCGAGAGTTGTTGTGTAGTTAGTAGTGTCAAGAACCTCTACTTTCATCGGGTTCGGCATGGACCACTCAGAAAACGAAGGACTTCCAGCTCTAGCAACATGAAGTGCCGCCTCTACTACATCTTTGCTCTTTAGTGTTAATGCTCGTGGTTCACTATCTTCCGGAGATCGATCACGTAAGGCTTGTGAGGAATCGCGACTTGCTTTGTTAACACTGGTCGCGGCGTCCATGTCGCATACTAAACTTGTTCTTTCCTCTTCACTGTTATTGCGCTCCACGATCATCTCAAACTCGAAACTGCGACCCCTCTGTCGCTTTTCAAACCCTCGTTCGTCTCCACAACTAAAAGTAGATCCTCCGAGAAGGAGCGTGGTTGTGGGGGATGGCTCTGAAGCACTGCCTGTCGCTCGGCTTGTGTAGTTAGCGGGCGCGGCGCGTGAATTCCATGCTGGGCAAGTGATGCAGGGGTGCGCGGAATGTGGACAAGATTCTGTGCCTCTCGCAGTACTTTCCTCTTGCAGGAGTAAATCTTTTGCAGGGGAAGTTGTTTGAGGGTCAGCAGCCACCTCGCCGGCGCCGGTAGGGGACGCGGTCGAATGATTACAGCATTCATCGGCAGACATGTGTGTTCTCTGCTGGTTGGCTTCGTCGACGTCCAGACAGAGAGTACGCAGGCGCTGCTCCGATACGACAGAGTGCACATCGTCTGCAACAGAGCCCCCGGATGCCGATGCGGATGACAACAGATTCGGCGACGAAAATGGTGTAAAAAGACCCGGAGATAACGCATACACGTGCGAATCGTGCATCGCACCCGCTGCTCCACGAAACAACCAACCAGGGACAAAGCTATCTCCTATGTATCTTCCTTGCAAGTGTTCTCCTCCAGACGTTTGCCCGTCGTTTGAACTGCGTGCCCCGGAACCAACCTCGTTGCCTCCGGAGCCGGAAGACGACGCAGCTTGATGGCCGGACAGCAGCTGCGTCCCAGCGGTTCTTTCAGCTGCAACGCCGTCCACCCCCGCCGCTGCCCTCAACTCCTGTCTTCCTCGTTGTGCATCTTGTTGTAAGCCTTGAGCATCATCGCCGACGCCAATAGCCGGCTTCGGACCCCCGGGCAACGCCGCGACATTCTTTGCCATCGATCTGACAGCGAAAACGCCTGCAGCTGCACGAGGATTTTGTTCAAGCGCGATATGCTTTGGCATGACATGAAAGCCAAATGGCGGTGGTGTAAGCGCATTAGTTTCCCCGTGAAACAAGTAGTCGGCCCCATGGAGGCTCCGACCCGGTGGTTCCGGAGTTGCTAGCGACGAGGCTGTACTAGTCGCATAAACTTGCCGCTGACCTTGCGGCACTAGTGCAGCTTCTTGTTGTCCGGGTCGGGGTGGCTGCATCGGTGCAAGTAGATTTGATTCTTGCGCTTGTACTGCTCCGCCTGAGGCCTGCGCGTATGAATCGGTAGGTCCAGCAGTTCCAATTTGAGCACTTCGATGCGCAGCACTTTCTGGATGATTGTTCCCAGGGTTGTGGTTGTCCATGATCCTCGCTGCAGGTGACAAAGCTTCTGTGTTGACCGCGTCAACGCGAACCATTTGTGGAGAAACGTCCTCATACGCAGGCGCGGGTCGTCCTGATAGGCGCTCCCGCAGAAAGCTACGAGCGTTACTCCAGGCACTTAGTCGTGCAGAAGTGTCTGCTCGATGTTCGGCACTGGATTGAGCAGGCTGTGGACCCGTCGTATGCTGCCACGCGCTCAGGAATGTGTTGGCACGCTCGAGATTGCTGATGGTACTGGGCGAATCTCCAGTCACCACTCCTCGTATATCTAGGCCTTCACCACTTCCTGCTACAAGAGCAGCGGATCCTCCAACTTGGTAAGGATACTCACGACGGCGATGTTCTTGAACTCCTTCTGCTTGTGGGGTTCCATCCGCGACAGGAACATGTGGATGTGCTGGGATTACGCCCGTCGGCTGCTGTCCGCGCCTAGGCGCAGGAGGGTTTATATCGAAAATTCGTGAGAGCGCCAGTATACCGGCTTCTTCCGTACTGGTCACGGTTCCCCTAATAGCCAATCGTGGTCCGTCGTCCGCTTGGGGTGCGGCTCCTGAACTCCCTTGCACGATACTTTCATCACGATCACGATCTCCTCGTCGTTCATCTGCTTCATCGTCAGCGGAATTCTCCTTAGAAATGATGCAGACACACGCTTATTTTCATTCAGATAGTAATTAGTACTACATCAAAAATATCAAAATTATACTTCACCTTCACATTGTTCACTGCTGGTTGTTGTGATAGAAAGTCTTACTACTAGCAAATCTGGAACCGGCATTACAGAATAGAAGGACCTCCACAACACTTTTTAGCGAAACATAGGAAGGCGAAACTACTTTTGAAACATAAAATTCCTGCTTGCTAAAACCAAAAAGAGTTAGTTCTTAGCACTACGATGAATCATGAATGATACATAACACGACTATGGAGGATGCGAGAGCCGCTGCCGCTTTCGCCGGCCCGCAGAAACCACCTGACAAAAAAGCTCCAGAGAGAAGAAGATTGCAGGAAAAAAGTGTCAGCGAATTCCTGCGCGTCCTGCGGAACGTGGTCCCCTGCATGGCAACGTGGGTATAACGGTCGCCAGTACTCCCCAGAGCCGAGACAGATCAAGCATCCTCGAGTTTCGTTAAACCTTGTGGGAGTGTAGCCTCTGCAAGCTGGAGCGTGACACTGATGTACTGCAGACGCATCTGGTAGCGTCTGCTGCTCTTGTTGGGTCGTTGCATTTGCTGGCTGCAGTTCCGGTGTCGTGTCCTGAACCGCACCAGATGAAGATGCGACTGCGTGTTCTTGGCACTCAGAATTCGTCACTAGAGCAGGAAGACAAGAATCGCGACTTCCTGTTCTTAAATATTGGACTCCCTCAGCACGCCGCAGGACGCCGTAGCGCTTCATTAGTTTTCGACTTTCCCGAAGCTGCTGTAGGGCTTGCTGACTCACTCCGCCCTGCGCACTCGGCGCAGATCTTGCGCGCCCTCTGTCGCGGACATCGAATCCAAACGCGTCTACATCGGGAGCATCTCTCGTCGGCACAGCAGCGGCTCCACTGACACTCCGCGGAAATCGGAGTAAAGCCTCGCGCGACGAGGATTGCGAACCCTCATGATCATTGGACGAGTTCGTCTTACCACGTGTAGCTCCCGATCGATTTGCTGGTAGCGTACTCGTAGGATCATCAGATGCTGCATCTGCTCGGCCAGGAGCTTGACTGCTTGATACTCGCCTTGAATGCATTTCAAAGACTGAAGATGTCAGGAGAAGGAGCAAGATACTTGAGAAAAGTTCTTTTAGACGGACAGTCGATCGACGGCTGCTGCTGGAGTGTCTGTCACGTCCCCCATTTCTGGAAGCACACAATCGAAACAACAGCCGAGAGATATGCGTGTCTCTTTCCAAGAAATGCGGCTGACGCGAACCTCCCGCCCTTGACCTAAACACTTTATTCAATGTCTTCATTCTATGTTTGTCTTTGATGCCTAAGCCAAATAATAATAGAATTAAGTAACTCAATTTAGACTAGTTGTCGTGTTTCTGTTTGTTCAATAGAAACACGGACCTGCACATTGCATCCGGCTTGGCCTTAGGTACGCGATCCCGAAATTATCTTGATGTTTAGGATGATCCTCGTGATCAGACTGATAAGATAGAAATTCTAGCACGACTTCGATTCTTCTTTAGATAGATGAAGTTCAGCTACTAGTACTGCTACTGGGGCCTCCTCGTATGGTGTATTAAGTGTGGACCGTAGTTGTACTTGGCATGGCATGAGTGTCACGTACTTCTAGATTGATGTTGTTCTTGAGCTCTTTCACTTCGTTCTTGTCCTCTTTTTTTTTTGCCTTGATTGATGTAAGTACTTCTACCTGTTCATCTTGTACTACGACTCGAAATCGATATATTAATTTGCGATAGAATGTTCTTGATGTTTCCTCATAGCGTTTGACTTTTTTAGCCTCCTCCTGGATACATCCATGTAGTTGTTAATGCTGATGAGGCTTAGACGAACACAAAAAGAAGAGATAGATTGATTAGATTTCATATAATAAAAATTCTCAGACCCATAAATATCATGTTACTGAAACACATGCGTCAATAACGAAGGTTAAATTATTTCAAGTCGATCGCTTCACAAGATACAACTTTATGGAAAGAGCTTCGAAATCTAGCACCGGTCTCTTTTTTTATAAATCCATAGATTACCTGATTGAACAGTTCTCCTCTAGTATCAACCCATGCTTTCGACCTTGTTCTTTTGTTATCGATCGTATGAGCTCTAGTTCAATTGTACTCAATAGAGATGATTTTTTGAAGGAGGGAGGGGAACGGTCGTCGTCATTCTCATCAGTAATAATGGAATGGAGTTTCACCCTGGCCAGTGTTCCGAAACTGTCGATGGGACTGTTTAATGCCGTGCTTCACTCCCGAAGAAGGGCACCATATTAATTTGATTGAATGAGTTCGCTATTGAATGAAACGTCTCCCCGAGGGGGCGAAGCATTCGACGCGGGGCGCGAGCGGTATCTTATTTATCGATATCGGGCCACACGTCCAGGCATTCATTGCGATCTAGGATACGAGCCTGGACAGCGCTGCCTTCGCAGCTTGTTGTGCCAATGGCATCTTTTTAGTCGAGAACGATCATGCACCTTGAACCAGCAAGCTTCGCGAATGGCTCAGCTGATCACTGTTGGGCTATTTTTCGTCTCTTTTGGGAGTTTCTTTCGATTTTCGAGAGCGATCGAGTGCCTTGAATCAGCAAGCTTCACGCATGGCCCAGCTGGTCACTGTTGGGCTTTCACGCTTGAAAACCAAAATGCTCCTCCCTTGTTTCTGCCGTTGTCTTCGGGATTTCTGGCGTTGTCTCGTGTTGTTGCCGTGTGCTCGGGTTTCTAGCATTGTCTCGCGTTTTCTGTTGCATCATGTGCGCAGACAGTTTATCGCTGCTTTCATTTGGTATCTGGCGTGTGTTTAGTGCGGTGGACTCTTCTTTTTTTTTTTTTCTTTTTTAAAGTTTGCCACGTCCTTGCTTTTGCTGTGTGCCTTAAGTGGTAAGTATCTGAGACCTTTCTTCATCTTTCTTGATCAATGTGATTAAAAAAAGGTGAACAATAATAGTCAACTTCTAACATGCTCCCAAGATGTGAGTCTAAAAATAATTTGAACAGTAATTAAGTCTAGCGTGGAGTTGAGCTATTTTTCTTTCTATGCTGGTATGTCTAGCATGTTTGTCTGTCTTGATCTAGGAGCGTTGTACTATAATGCTTTATATTTTACTCATGTCATGGCAGAAATAGTCCTCCTGCGCTTCGTTCCAGTTTTTCTTCCTCAGCCTTTTTATGCTCGTCTAGGACTTTCTTTATCTGTCCCCGGATTTTTGCGGGTGTGGCTTTTTCTCCTCGCATCTGGTCAATGCACGACTTTAAGGCTTCTGGGAGTGGCCCACAATTCTTCTTGATCTTGAGAGGAGACTCATCCACCCACAGCCAAGCATCGCCCTGCGGCTCCACAGTGATGGCCTCGACCTGCCCACTGTGCGTTCGTGTCTGTGATAGGTCTCGCATCCATCTGGGGGCAGCAGAGTAAAAGATGACTCTTCATTCGAGACGTTACATCCTCATCACGAGATGAAAAAGTTCATTGACAACGACGAGTACACATCTTCATTTGATAGACACTAGTGCAGCTGATGAAGGATTAAGATGTATGCGCTCGATTTCGTTGTGTTGAGCAGTTCTATCATTCTATAGAAATAATAGAATGAACGATAGGAAAATGAAACTACCGCTGCGTCGAGCTGTTATAACTATTGTCTATTTGTTCTTCTCCGGTCACCTTATAGTAGTTTCTCGACGTTGCCACACTACGATTACTTAGGATCAAGTTCTTAGTTAAGTTAGAAATTCAAGAGTAGCTTGCTTCGGCGATACAAAAATATTCACATGTATAAGTTAGAAATTATATACGATAACAATAGTCTGCTTGTAGGCGCCATCGACGTCGTCAAGCTTCCATCCCTGTGACAAGAGAGTGAAATGCGTTTTATTGGGTCCGTCCTTAGGGTAGAAGGTAGTCAATCACCAATATGAAGGAGTTTTGGTCGTTTTGAGCCAGAGCTAGTTCCAAAGGCACAAACTCATTTGCATTTCTTTTTGCATATCGCTTCTAAGTAGACTGTAAGCAATCTCAGAGCCCGCGTGCTGTTATAGAAAACGCACCCGATTGACCGTGACCAATGATTATTAGACTTTAGCCCGGAGCGAAGGCCTCGAAGGAATGTTGGACCGTTTGGAGGAGGACACAAAAGCTTCTCACAAGAATGTCGATGTCCTCTGCTGGTGGAGCGCCATCTAAATTTTTGATTTGATTTTCTATCGCTGTGAGTGTGAGACACGCAGGATGATGAGCCTCGCAACTGCTTTCGTAGCATGAGGGTCGTACCACAGAAGAACTCGACAGAAGATAATGTGAAGAAGAATCGTGAAAATTCTATTCACCCGTCTGGATCGGGCAGGGCGTCGATTTCCCGATTTACAAGAGCAAAATCATAATTTCGCGCTATGCGGTACGCACTTTCTACCATATTCTCAATAAATTCGCGATCTGCTATGTCCTCAGCTTCATTGTTGGCGTAAAATGAAGATGATTTTTCTTGTGATGAACTATGACTTTCATCTTTTGGTGAGCTTGACGAAGTTTGATGAAACAATCGCTTCACCCATCTTGCTAGCTGAACTAGTTCGTCCATGGTGTCGAAATAAAGAAAATGCTTCCCTGCCTCGAAGTAGTCCTCGAGCAAGCCCCAGTGATCACGGCGAACCAGATTTAAGCACTTGCCAAGTGCGGCTTCGATTCCTCGCGCTTTTAGCTGCGGAAACACCACTACTGGTAGCCCGGAAGGGTAGCCACCCTTGGCGGCGGGACTTAGAACAACAAGTAGAGGGTGGGAAAAAGTGTTGTCATCTATCAATGATGCAGTTGATCTTGATGAGATGGTCGCCTATAAAAAGCTCACTTCTAACCATCTAACCAAGCATAACGACAAGTCTCGCAATCGAAAACGTTGCTTCCACTCGGAAAAGGACAAGGCTTCGTAGGCCAGGCGTTCTGCTTTCGCCGGTTGTTGTTTCGTCTTGTCTCGAAGATATTGCAGGATACTCGTATTCTCCTCAATGTCGGATGGTGGGGCGGATCCTGATGTAGATGTCGGTCTTGTCCCAGCTTCATGTTCTGGGACTTCTTTTCTCCTTTCGTGCTGTTGCACTGGAGACGGAGTCACTTCCTCGAAGAAGTCGCGAAAGACAGGATTCATTACTTGCGTGTTTCTCTTTTCTATCTGTGCTTTGAGCCATCGCGGTACGAAGGACTTGTTATGCTTGCGCATGTGGATCTGCAGCACGTTGTGCGTGTAACAGATTCGCGCACGACCGTAAATCGCAAGCTTCTCGTCGTTGGTGATGGTTTCGCTCCCAGGGACGAAGTGGAGACGCACTCCTGAGGCTCTGTACTCAGACTCGTATTCTGGGCCAAGATAAACCTTGCTTAAACGCTCTTGGCTATTACCTAGCACGTGGAAATTCACCATGGGCATGCCACCCGCATCCTCTCCTTCGAGCTCGTCGTCTCCACCATTCTTTTTTGACAACGAGGAGCTACTTTTTACGACACTCATTCCCCCTGGGACCACGAACTTTTGCTTCGCGGTCGCTGTGGGCATAAACATTTCTCGCTGATGCTCCATCATGCAGTTACCTGCATAAAACAAGTCTATGTGCTTCCGATCTCTGAATGGGGTGTGCTTTGCGACCATAACCAGTGCGCCTCTACTGTCCCGTGACCTCAGTCGTTGTTGTTGATCATCCCCAAGCAGAGACTCGTCTAAATCTCTTGCCTGCGCATTAGATAGAGCTTGTGCTTCCGGCATGTTGCGCGTTTCCATTTCCATGTCGTGTCGTGCTGCAAAATAAGCCTCGTCGTCCGGAAAGCGTTCTTCGTCAAGCTCGAAGACATTCTTCGTCGGGTAGGGCATTTGCAAAAACGTCAATTTCTTCTCCCAGTCTTCTTCCGGACATGTCGTGCCTGGTGTTGATGATGTGTCTTCTTGCTTTTCAAGCTCGTCGCGGCCGTTCTTGTCAACATGCTCGCGTCGGCGCAGCAGCTTGTGTGTGAACGGGCATAGATACAAAACATGCGTCGGATAGAACTGTCGGCGGTGCAGGACGCGATTGAAGTCGACATGCATCGTCCTATGAAACTGTCGCCAAAAGGTCGCGTGGGGAATGTTCAATACCGTGTATAGTGGATCGATTCGCATGTGTCGCACTCGCATATTGTCCTCCGCGAGTGCATTGAAAGTGTGCGGCGTCGTAGGCTTGACGGTCGCCATATGATCAAGATCACCTTTATTAGGTGCGGGAATGCCAATTATGTCAGCAAGCTCACGGCTGAAAACTTCCCCTGGCGGAACGTCGTTCTCCGAAGACAACACTTCTGCACTCACGGAGGCTTGCTGAGCCGTCTCTTGAAGGCGATGATGCTCATCACTCTTCAGTTCATCAGCTTCACCTAGACCTTGTACTTCTGTTTTGTCGACCCTCATTTTCCCTTCTCTTTGCTTCTTTTTGTCATCAAGCCAGAGCGCTCGATGCCACTTGCGCCCAATCGCACGGCCGTCGTAAAAGTTTAGGTGCTCCAGTCGTCCTTTATGTCGCTTCGGCTTGGTGTCGTCAACACTGAAGCCAACACCCGCACCTAACAGCTTCATTGCAGCTTCCCTGTCCATGTGCTTCGATTCCAAGTCCATTTTCTTGCGCGTGCGCGCGCCTCGTTTCTCTTCGTTATGTGAGGCTTGGTACTCGCGCGGCAGATAGATGTCATGATCTAGAAAATCCACTGAACACGAACTATCCCTATCGTCCCCACCTTCACCAGCCGTCTTATCTGCCCTACTTGCAATTTCTCCTTCATCTGCTTTCTTCTCACCACCTGCTGCAATCAATGTCGAATCGTGATCGTCATGACCATCACTCTTAATATTGTCCCATCTGATAAACGGATTTCGGTTCTCCCAATTCCAAGTGACGAAGCCTCCATAGTCTTCAATTTTCTCATCACCTCCACTGAACTCGTCAATTCGATAATCATCGTCAAGTGGATCTCCGTATCTCATCCAAACGAGTTCATCATTTTGTTTTGATGCCATGTTTTTAGAAGTTGCAGTGGATGCCTTTTGCTTCATCGCATCATCTTCTCCGTGTGCGACTAGATGATACGAATCTCCATCATCTTCTAGCATCGCTGCTAAGCTCTTTTTTTCTTCTTTTCCGTTGCGAAAGGGATAGCGCAGGCCTCTGGTGCTGAAAGACCAAAGATCGAATTGCGGGATTTCGTAGTCCACCACGACTCGAGTGTGGAAAAGCGGGTTTCGTTTGAGCATATCCTCCATGTACACCAAATCCTGTTGTGTTGGTCCTGGTTTCGTATTGATGTCAGTCATAGCAACGAGTGCGAAGATCTCCTGGACACAGTATTGCCACGCGAAGTTCCCCAAGACGATGAGCGTGCCTGTCTTGTGTGCTGCCGGGCAGCGCAGAGCTTCTTTCGCAAGCGCATAGTCTGGCGCGTACGGATGATTCTCACTGAGATACACGCACACGATACTGAGCTGGCCAGCGCGTTTAGTAAGAAAGTCATTAACTTGCTCGCCGCCAACGATGTCCCGGTCTGCTGAATCGATTTCGTCCGTGACACCGATCTCTTGGCGCTGATATCGCGGCTTAGTAAGCCACCAATAGGTGGATGCAGAAGTATCTTCAGCACGAAATCCCCGCGTCACGAATTTTAGGCGATAAAAATGGCCGACGTTCTACTCACTGCAACGAACCAAAATCCTGCAAGCAGCACTAACAACTTCAGGTATATTGAAGGCGTATTGTGTAGCAAGTATATATGTCACAGGATCAAGGCCCCCCGATCTAACTTTTTGAGGGGGGGCCTCCAGGCGCCCACCTCCGGCCCGTTGCCGTTCCCGCTTCTTGACTGGACCCGGCAAGGCTTCCATCCCTGAGGCCGTTGAAGCACCGAAGGCCGGGGGTGGAAGGCTTCCGAAGGTGGCAAAGGTGGCAAAGCTGGACCCCCTTGCCGTGTTGCATGTACCCTACAGACCTGGCTAAGCTGCCGCGCTGCGTGTACCCTAAAGACCTGGCAAAGGTGGCAAGGCTGGACCCCCTTGCTTGCCGTGTTGCCTGTACGCTAGAGACCTCCCAGGGGCGGGCTCCTCACTGGGGGAGCTTCCTCGGGGGATGAGCGCCAAAGAGGCCAAGCCTCGCGACCGTGGCCGCCTTCGGCAGCCTTCTTCCCCCGGAGGCCGTCCCCCTGATAAGGCCCCAGAGCCAGGACGCCTGTGGGGCACACGCGGAGAGCCACCAGGGGACTCCGGCGCCGCCTTTTGAGGCCTTCGCCCCCGGGGGTCCTTACATGTCACCACCGCGGAAAAAAGGGAGCGCGGACGCCGCCACCGCTCCATCCACAAGGGGGGCCTCCCTCCCTGGTGCCTCTATATATGTACCAGGGAGGGAGGCCCCCCCCTGTGGTATGGTCTGTGGTGCAGCACAGTGGTGGAAGAGCGACGAGAGCAGAACGAGCGTGGAGAGAAGAACGAGGGACGAGAGCAGAACGAGCGCGGAGAGAAGAACGAGGAACGAGAGCAGAACGAGGGACAAGAGCAGAACGAGCGACGAGAGCAGAACGAGCGACGAGAAGCGCCCACCCGTGGCGTGGTGGCCCCTGGCGTATCACAGTGGGGGAAGAGGACGGCAAAAAGAGCCGAAAGAAAGAAGGCGCGCCAAGCTCTGGCGGGTACATGCAACACACCAAGGGGGCCCCGCCTTGCCACCTTCGCCAGGTCTGTAGGGTACACGCAACACGCCAAGGGGGTCCAGCCTTCCGACCTTCGGCAGGTCTGTAGGGTAGGGGTACACGCAACACGCCAAAGGGGTCCAGCCTTGAGGGTACAGGCAACACGCCAAGGGGGTCCAGCCTTGCCACCTTTGCCACATTCGGAAGCCTTGCAAGTCCGCCCTTCAGTGCTTCAACGGCCTCCGGAATGGTGGCGCTGTAGGGGCCAGGCAAGAAACGGGAAGGGGTCAGAGGTGGGCGCTTCGAGGCATTCCCGCCCGGCAGCCCCTCGAAAAAAGGGTCCGGGGCTGGAGGTCCTCCCCTCAAAAAGTTAGATCGGGGGCGGGGCCTTCAGCCCTGAGCCCTGGAACCTATATAGCTATCTATCTGTAGGTCGTCGGGTATAAGAGCGCCTGGGCATCATGATCATCAGGAGTAGATCTTTGTCAGCTCATTACCCGACCATCATTTGCGAGCCATAAAACACGTTTTTGCGAGCTCGTGAAGACTTCTCGTCCACGGTCGCACCACTTCAACTGCGGAGATACCCGGTAGTGGCTTACTAAAATACCACTACAGTCTCGCATTGAGAACATCCGCCTTGCCGGAGTCCATCCAGACCGCATGCGCTTCCCACGTTCCTCGTCTGTCATAAAAAGGGCTGTCACTTCTCGTCTGTCGCGACAATCCATCGTATGCAACAGCGCCTCGGCCGTTGCGTTCCACGAAGAGGCGCTGCTCGTCTCACTACTTGCGGAGGTACCAGAGGCTCCACCTCCGGATAGGCTATCTGGTGGGTAGAAGTGGAACCCTAAACAATCTCCGGGTCGTAACGCCTTATTCATCCGAATAAACATGCTGTCGCCATGGCTCCAGCTGACCAGGCTTGCCTGCTTTTCTTCGATCAGAGATACCGAATCGTGAAAATTCACGAACAAAACTGTAAACAAGGCTCGAGCGTGAAACTTGACCTGCAACGACTCGATCATCTGCTGAGCATGCCCATTGTAACAGAAGTCGGAATTCCAGAGGGTCAATCCGGAATACCCGTTCTCCTCCGCCAACGTCGAGTACATTTTTTCTGCTCGTGCTGGTTCTCGTGGCTATACAAGTACGTAGCAGTGTGATCATCTAGGGGGTGTTGTAGGACGCGGCCACGTTAATAGCAAGGCGTCGTAGTGGAGCGACACGATCCGGTGGGGGTGGGGCACATGAATCATTATCCTGTAAATCATCCACGGGGAACGTTAACGAAAGAAAGATGAGGCTGCCTAGCAGCAGCTAGATTGGAAGAGGATCTACTGTCTACCTATAGACGTGAGGGAGTAAGTTGTCTGTCGTGGTCCCTGATTGTTAGCCCAAGTAGATGAGCAAGGCGCTGAGGGCTAAGATAGACGTGCTCTCGCGCTCACTCTCACCACTCATAGTACCGGTCGGAAGGAAAGCAAGGACGAGCTCGCGCGTGCATAAAGAATCATCTTGAAGTTAACTATATAGTTAAATTATTTAGCGTTTGGATGCTTCAGCCCTTGGCGTCCCAACCCCTGGGTCCATGGTGGAGGACACAGTAGGGGATGGGTGCTCCCACTGACTCTAGACCATCGTATCTGACAAGACCAAGGGTACCGGTGCACCATGCCAGAATCTAGAGCCAGTCGCATCCAGAATAAGCTATAACGCTCATGTGCATAATTAATAAATAAGGAATTCCGCGGAAAGAAGCGAAGATACCTATAGATACGTAAAACGACAAACATAATAGCTTCGACGCAACAAGCACAGCTTCTGCTTCTATTTCCCACGTCCACATCATCCGGCTTGATGACAGGAGTCACAGTCCTGCTCCTGCATAACCATAGCACGAGATATAAACTGTTGCTCTACAACTAGACTCACATTTTGTAACAACAGCTGTTGTTTCGCAAAAAAGTGCCATCATCGATTCTGTTTGCTCCCCTGCTGATTGTAACTACAATGAGCTTGATGTTCTTGTGCTACTTCAAACTTAGACTTGTGATCAACCCCTCCCCGCTCCATGCACTTCGACATACTGAGCCGCTATACCTAAGTATCTTGGATGTTACTCAGACACTACAGTTGTCTATGTTGATTGTTGAGTTGGAGACGAATGAGCCGGATCTTCAGGCACAATGAATTATAAATAGAGTATCATTTTCATTATCACAATATTAGATTGGAGTTGTAGACCCAGTTGTAGCTGATCTAACAATAAACAAATATATAATATTCCGAATATTTGCACGAATAAAAAAAAACATTTGTGCCAAAGAAAAGCCATGACTACAATGCCAACTACCTCCCTACGGTGCCCATGCTCCAACATTTCTACAAGTCCTGGACTAGGACTTGAAGTCCAAACATAAGGAGCTAGAACTTCAATCTAAACAAAGTTTCCAGCTTTCTGTAGAACCTTATTCAGATGTTGTCTTGGGGTTTCAAGCCAAAATTGCTGTGAAGTATCGAAGCACTCCCACGCGAACATGAACCCAACAAGCTTGGTCATGAAGAGAAAAATTCCCTCCGCGGTGAGCCCCTCTGCGGCATTGTCGAACTCCCGCACCCCACTAAATCCAAACCAATAGAGTGCTGACAAGCTCTCGGCAATCCAAAACCACAAGACCGGTTCACGCAATACCGTATCAACTACGACTACGGATTCAAGAAGAAAATATGTCTTACCTGATGAAGAAGTGGGGGGATGGTGGAGTTTTTGCGAGACATCTACATTTGCAAAATGATCTCAAAAATGTTGATGTTAATCGTGTTTTTCTAGCCATGATTCAGTCTATTTTGTCGTGTTAAAATTCCAGACGTAAGTAAAACGTAGGTGGTAAGGGTTTTTCATTTTCCTTGTTTGTACTAAATTTCCGGGCCAGGGTGACTTGCGTCATAAGTGCTGCTGCTTCAAGTGCTTGTGAGGTCATCCATAGCGAATCATAGAAAATGCGATTATCGAGATCTGCCGCGAAGCCCAATCCAAGAAAAAAGCACCAGAAAATGGTCCGTCCCATGCGCTGTGAGTCCTCAGGATTATTGTAGTATTAGAACGTGTAGTCCACTAAACTGCCGTAAACCAATACACTACAACTGCAGAATAAGTATCCGAAACCGGCCTTGTTCGAGTGCTCAATTATACCTTGTGGTTCTTCTGAATTTGTGGTTGAGTGCCCTCATAGCATGTCGCGCAGGAAAGTAGTAAGTCAGTAGACCTAGACTGTCGTATTAGTACCACGGTAAGAGTACGCGAGTGCCATAATAGTTCATGAAGGTAAAGCTCGGCATTTGAATTCCGCAACAGGAAAACCGTCTTCGTTTCTTCTGTGAAGACTCTTCTTTGTCGCTTGCAGAGTTGTACTGTTCTATGCTGCTTTCGACTTGATTTACCATCGTCTCCAGCTCCTGATTTTTTCAGAATTCTCGCAGTTGCGTGTTGTGTGAACTACACAAGACATATGTGTATGAGAACGAGTGAGCGAGTTAGTGAGTGAGTGAGTGAGTGAGTGAGTGAGTGAGTGAATGAGTGAATGAGTGAATGAGTGAATGAGTGAATGAGTGAATGAGTGAATGAGTGAATGAGTGAATGAGTGAATGAGTGAATGAGTGAATGAGTGAGTGAGTGAGTGAATGAGTGAATGAGTGAGTGAGTGAGTGAATGAATGAATGAATGAATGTGCCTAGCAAGAGGTGTTTGCATTGCCTTCCATGAAGGTCTTGCTTTATTTTTTGACTGTTATACACTGGTTAACATTAATATGTTATGAGACTTGCTAGAAACGTCTAAATGAAGGTTAGTTGAGTGCTCCATGCTGGTAGTCCCTGATCAGTATAATTTGAGCTTGAAGGGGATGCGTTGTGCACGAGGAATAGAACTAAGGACGCTTCTCTCACCCTCACCGCTCGTCAGGAGCTGTCAAGAGAAAAGGCAAAGACGAACTCGCATAAGATCGAATAGTGAGATGGCCTAATATGAGTAGTCGACGGGATGCCTCCGCCCTTGGCGTACCACACCCCAGGCTCCAAAGGTGGAAGAGACAGGGGGGGTGCTCGCACCTCCAATAGGCCTCCGTGTTAGGTAAGAAACGTCTAAATGAAAAAACGTCAAATTTAGGGTCAAAGCAAACGCAAAGTGAAAGGCAGCTCTTAGATTAATAGACTTGTACCTCTTGCGTTGGCTCGGGTGCTCCTTCACTCTCTGATCGCACGTGCACCTGCCTTGTCTTCAGTTGTTCCGGCGTCACCAAAGTTTCTCGCTTCTGCTTCTGCAGCTTCCTTTTCAAAGCAGCGATATCAGGCCAGTTTCGCAGCGCTTTGAATGAGCAGATTACGAAGACTATCTCTGTCAATTGGTACGGACCGTCGCCCGTGAAATCTGCGGGAAGGTATCCTTGATATTGAAGCGTCGATGCTAGGCGCAAGCAGACAGCCAATGTGCGAAGTCCGACAGCTTTAGCGGATACACACAGAAATCCCGTTCCCTCGCACTAGAATTTTTGAAAAAAGAAGCGGTATTGGCATTGACTTAGAAATTGATTTTGAAGAAGACAAAAATTACACGAGACCTTCTAGCGGCAAGTGTTGATGACACTAACAACTACTTGGTGGGATGATAGCCAAACGACGAAAACGAAAAAGGAGCATAGAGTCTAGGAGGGTTTGTTCGATACACAGATTAGATTAAACAAAAAAACACCACGAGGTAGTACCTCTCCACTTGAGACCCGGTATGTGGACCGCAGCAGTGCAATCGAACCGCGCATGTGGATGAACGCCGCTATACTTATTCCCGCACTGAACCCGATCACGCCAAACATGTATAGGACAGTGAGCACGCTTACGAAATCTAAACACACCCACCATTTTGAGGGAGACTTTCCCGGTGTTCTCACAGGAACTGGCAATTTTGTCGTGTGTAGCGCTTCTTCTCTGTTCTTTTCACCTGGGGTTCTGTTGGTAAGTTCTACCTCTTGCTTCGTCATTGTCATGGCGGGCTCTGTTAGGCGGTGTCTCGCTTTGCGTTGTCCTACCAGTGTCGTATTTTCGCGTCCTGTAGAATGCGCCTCATCGAATAATCGATTCTTCGTAGGAAGCGCGGAATTGAAAGAGCCGGAGACGCTGCTGCACGAAACGGGAGTGCGGAGTTCGAGATTCTCGGCGACCTTCTTTTCTTCTTAACCATGCAGTACGTATTGCGTCACAGTCCTCCCCCTCTCAGGACCTGAGAAATTTTCGCACACGCAAGCAGAAACGCATGTTGCTCTTTATGGTCATGTTGTAAGGCTTTTACTAGTACTGTCTGCTTTGAGACGAAGGCCTCTTGAAAAACTCGTCGACGTGCCCGCTATCGCAATAAATGCTTTTCTCCCTCTCTAAATCTTCTATGAATCTGTACTTATCGTAATCGGTTATAGTGCTGTTACGTCTTTAAAAATGGCTTCCTGAAAACCTCCTGCATTTCCCTAGTACTTTCCAATCAAGCGGGGGCTCTATTCTTTCTGCGCTCCGCTCATGTGCAAAAACGACTTCGTATCGCCAGAAAGAACTCCATATCATCATCGTCCTCTAGGGGTATATCTTATAGCTCAATCTCAATTCCCTCGGCAACGTTTTCTCTCGTGCCACAAAATCAGTGTCGGTCGTGTTTCCTGGATTTTCAACCGACAGTAAGTGGGGTACACCTAAAGACAAAGTATCGCCCTACTAGCGGCTCTCGACGTTTCTCAGTGACTCGTTTTAGCGGTCTCTCAATACACAATACCGGGATATGTTGTTCAACCTTAGCGCGTCTCCGGGTCATATTCCTGCGCTGTAAATTGCTCACTACACTAAGCACAAGCAGCGTATTGCGCAAGAGGTGGCTTCCTGTTGTTGGCGTGAGTCTTTTTCTACAATGTTCAAGACTTGGAAGCTGCACACGAAGTGGCCTTGTCTTCAGCTAGCGAAAGAGAGAACAACTCGTTCCTCCTCATCATCGATCACACGATCATCCCTAGGTGAGTTCATCGGTCCATTAACGCTAAATAACACACTTTTTGTTCCCCAAGTAGCATAACGCTGATTCTCATCGACACGAAGGAAGCTCAAAGCGAGGCGCATATATTTCTCGGGCGATGAGTCGGTGATAGACAATGACGAGCAAAAGCGCCCTCAAATTCCAACACTGCTCAAGGCCCACACTACAACTCCTCGTGTTGGGACGAAGCAAAAGAGTCCACTGTCTATTTCATGGTGCAAGTCTGTTACTTCCCCAGAGGAGCACCTCCTCGATTCTATCTACTACCTGTGAAATTTGGTTTCTTCTGACCTTCCCTACTACCAATTTGCCCTGAGAGTATTAGAAAGGCCGACAGCTCAGAAGTAACCTTCTGTCATATCGGTCCTTCGTTGACTTCCCTGCAGATAATCCTTGAACATCGAGCACAACAACGAGCAACAAAAAAAGAAAAATTTATCTAAAAATATACAGATAAAAATGGGATGACCTCCAGCACCTTCTCCGTTCGTGACCATGAAATAAAGCGCTGTCAAAGACGTAATTATACTGAAAACTGTCTGAAGATCATGTTAAGTAACAGAGTTTTGAATCCAATTCAGATAAGTTTACTTTATATGATGACTACGATGCGTAAAAACAAGCAAAGATGTGAAATATAAGTAAGCAGATCTCACCTTTCAAGAAGAAGACGTTACGAAGTGGCTACTACACAACTTCTAGTTCTACCAATTCTTTAATCAACAACTTGAAAAAATCATCTGCTTGACTCCAATGGCGGTTGAAGAGCTTCAAAAAAATTTAACCACTGTATGGGGTGCAGAGGCCCGTTGCGTTGCCGGCACCTGAGGCAACTACGAGGCCGATAATCAGCCCGTAAAGTCCGAGCGCCTCGGCGAAGATCAGAATCAGGATCATCCCAACGAAGAGACGGGTCTGAGAAAGATGTTCAATTTCAAGATGAGCCTTCTGGTTCGTTGACAAATGCAAGGCCCATCGGGTCGTGCATGTATCTCGACCTACTGTCACTTCGCTAACGCTAACATCAACAAAATGCAATGGAACGAAGCTGAATTTCATTTGCAGGTGAATCTTGCGTAAATAATCTGGTTCTGCGGATCGCAACATTTCAATTAAAATACATACTGGACTAAAACCTGTTGGGCGTTCGCTCGGACACCTGCATCGCCGACAATGCCGATTGCGAGACCAGCGGCTAATGAGCTCATTCCGACTGTAAGGCCAGCTCCGAGGTGGGCGAATCTGGAAATACATCAGAGTATCATAGTATTTGGGAAAAATAAGGGTGCCAGTTCCTCGTGAAGATGCACTGCTGACGTGACCAGTATTAATACAACATTATCGTGAGCTTGACATCACACACCAGTACTTTACGTACTACAAAATAATCAAAAAAGTACCCCTGGTATGCGGAGTACTTCGCTGGCTCGTTAAGCTTTTCGTTGATAATCACGGACGTGATCAGCCCGTAGATACCTGATTTCAGGATAGTGTATCATTGGGTGCTCCGGGTCGTCAACAAGAAAAGGTACAAAAAGATTCAACTTTGTAAAAATTTTGCCTATCGGCTTGTAGAAATGCTCGTAGGTAATACAGGAGGCGCAAACAATAAAAAGAAAATTCATAGTGAAATTTATAGTACCCAAGACACCCGCCATAACAACCGGGATAATTGACTTCATCATCAGCTCAGGCCTAAGAACGCCCATGCTCATGATTCCGACGCCACTCTTTGCGGTTCCATATGCGGCACCTAGTAGGAGTTGTAGAAAAAAATCCATCAACGCTATATTCATTGATTCATCATCGAAGGGGGCTTTTCCTTGAAATTCAGAGAAGTTTAAACAAAAGCATTGACTGCTTCCAGAATTTTCTTTCCGGCGGACGAGCTTTCTCAATTACCTTTACCTCATCAACACGCTCACCACCATCATTAACATATAAATATGAATCATTTCTGTTATAACTACCGAGGTTTGCGAAGACAATTGCTGATGTGACTCCCATGAAGCCAAAAAAGCTGCTTGTCGGATCGCAGGCGACGACAGTCATTTTCGTTTTTTGGTGTTGGTCTACGGAACCAAAAGAACTGCAACTACGCCCTTATGAGGGATACTTGATACCTTAGTGAGATATCACCTAGAATATATTTAATACACACGACCAAGAATTATTTTTTCTTAGAAGAAGCAGAGGACGTACATCGCGGGATGGTCATCTTCCATCTTGACAGTATTCGAAATAAAGACCAATTGTTACATATACATCTCGTCTCGCTCTCGCCGTACTACTACTAGTGCAATGCCAAAAAACATCCTCCGTCGTCTCGGAGGCAGATTGTTCTTTAGGCTAACACATTCGCTCGAATATTTCTGTCAGGAGACTGGACCCGACGAGAGACAGTCAACACCTCCAAAAAAATGACCATCGTCGCCAAAAATCGGAAAGTGACCTTGAACACCAACACCACAATTATGCAGACACTTCGCGACAATTGATTCACAGTCGCTCCGTTTTCGCAGCATGGAAGAAATGCTTGCATGCAAGAAAAAAGATAGAGTCCTCTTACACGGTTCCACGTCGTTTCTTATAATTGGCTCATGCTCAAGGACACAAAATCAGTTTCCGATGACATCGACCAACCTTTTTCCCACGTTGCCCCACGAGAGGTAGAAAGTAGCGAAAAAAGTTCCTTAGATTTTCGATCTTTCTTTGGTTTCCAGTAAAAAATACTGACAACCGAGGCACGCGCGAACTTTTCGAACTTGCGTCGCTAAATGTATTTGTATTTGGTAACGCTACCCTATTTTTTCTTCTTCCCTCCACCAGCTTTCTTTTTCTCTTTCTTTGGCTCTTTCGCAGCTAGCATCATCGCTAGGACGTCAGCCCCAGTGAAAAATCGAGGCACTGACTTGAAAGTGTCTCGCAGAAAATCCAGACAGTCACGAACCCCAAACTCCCGTGCCCAATACGCTGCATTGTGCCCGTCAGCATCTATCGAATCCACCAGTTCAATGGCCTTTTTGTGTTTCGCGAGAGCTTGCAACAATCGAAGGGATGCAGAGCCACGGCCTGCAAGAAGTTAGTTAGTTTTCAGATTAAGTACTTGATTACGAAGATGGATTTGGATCCGCATCCGCTAGTACTAGTTCTGATTAAAAAACACAAATCGAAACAAGCTGCCTGGCGCAATGGAAATGATATTTGTGACAATCTTTATTTGAGCATGTATTCAAAATTCTGAACAAGTACACTGAGTGATACCCGCGAAGCTTTCTTGTACTGCACCACCGCCACTTCTACTCGCACTACTGCCACCGCCACCACTGGCTGCGGAGTGCGCAGTCGAAAGGTCAGTTGGCATGACCGCGAGGTGCCACACAGTTTGCTCCGATCGATTTCGGAACCCGACGTCGATGCCTGGTTGCGCCAGGAGGAAAGCCACCATTGCTATATTTTTCTGCTGCACAGCCAGCTGTAGACAGCTTTGTCGTGCACACTTATCAGTGGAGTTCACATCCGCTCGGTACTTCAACAAAACTCGAACCATCTCCATCAGAAGCTCCTCGCTGCTTCCTCCATCTAGATGTTTTTGTTCGCGGCGTGGTGAACCATGATCCCGAGACATGGTTGTACTGTAAAGCGAACCCCCTCTTCCTCCACCCAGCATCTGTGACGACGAGGAGCATGAGTTCCCATGGTCTTCGGTCCAGACACTAGCGTTGTAAAGTCCTTCGCCACTCGCGCCAAACAGCGTTCTGCTAGTCCAAGTTGAGTGCTCTGCGTAACATCGGGAAGACATAGGCTGTCGCTCGAATCGGGAAGAACAAGACTGACGTCCGTTATCCCAATGCAGAATGCGCTCATACAGCACCCCCGAGCCAGTAGCCGTCTTCGCATCTATACTCGCCTGTCGATCCTCTAACAGAGATTCCACGATTTCCAGCGACTCTACCGTGGCAGGCTGTGTTACCCAATGGAGAAGGAGCTGATCCCCCATGTTCTTTTTTGTGTCACGCGAGTTGACAAGCGACTGCTGACTCCCGCCACTTACACGGTGTTTAGATCACCAGTACTACTGAAAACCCTGCTGAATGCTGTTTTCCTACAAGAAATTTGATATTTTCGAAGGTCGAAGATTCGAGCAAATTTTCGAGCATCTTCTGGTTCTTGAAAAACGAATATTAATTACGCAACTTTTGCCACACTTCTTGCCGTTTCGATAGAGTCAAATTTTCTAGCTGTAGCTTCTTTTCCGCGAAACGAAGGCTTTCAGCTTACTTGACATTCTGATTTTGTACGTAGAGTCCTTTTGTGGTCGATATTGACGCCGAAGTCTCGGATGTTGACATCGCTGTCTCCGACTGCGACGAGTTGTTCGTCAATATCGATGGAAGACACTCCAGAAGGTCCATCATGCATGGAGGCGACACGGGCGATAAGTCGTAAAATGGGTGGTGGTCTTGTTTAGCCGCAATGTGCGATGATGTTGCAAATGCAGGAACGAATCTGAGATGTGCGATACTATCGCATGACACTGTTTTCGAAATAGCTGCGCATCTGCTTGTGGTTCCGAGCGCATGCAAAAATGAAATACAAAGGAAGTAGAATGAAGAAGTCTTTGCTTCCGTCTATGGGAAAATCAAAATCGACATCGAAATCAACACAACAAATTGCTACCCGAAATTACTTTTGCAAAAAATACTACTCACAACATCCCCTTTCCGCGTCGCAAGATTTTACCTTATCCCAATGTATGTTGCTTCGCTCTTGCAGAGTCCACGCCTGAAGCTTTCTGCTACGGACTTTTCAGCGCGACTATTTGTTGTTGATTCGCCGTTTGCATTCGAGTTACGCTACCGGGTTCGTGTGCTGCCATTGAATTTACAGCTGCAGCGGTAGTCCGCCGCTGCGCACTGCTCGGCCGAGTTGTATTGCGCTTTTTGACGGTCGATCTTCTACCACCCCTCGCCGCCGCTTTCTTGCCTTCGTCATCCTCACGCTCGAGTCGTTGGAGTGCAGCCATAATTACCGAACTGTCACATAAATTTCCCGACAGATGAAATCCTTCGCCGTTTCGACGAACTAGCTTTTTCAACAAGTCAATCCGGTTCTTCGCCTCATACTCGATCAAAAACGGGTGACCCAATGCCTGTATACGTATTAGAGTTTTTATGAGGACGCGCTTGTCAAGTATATCCACATTGACCATTTTGACTTTTCATCTTGATACCACAAAAATCATGCCTGTTGCGCTAAAAATTTTTGTACAAACCCAAATCGACAAAAAATGAACAAAGAGTTGTCGCTGTGGGGAAAAATTGAAAAGAAAAGGTGCCTCATCTAAGCTATTCATCGTGTGTAGCGTCCTCCTGAAATCTTGCAGAGACTTGTGTTGGAGAAGCGTTGGCGCCTGCTGACCGGCGTCACTCGCCCCTTCCTCTGCAATTGTGGATGGTGGTGAACTCTGATGATATCCTTCATAGTTGTTGTAGCCTCCATCATACTGAGCAAAGTGTGGGTCTGTCATCTCAGCGCCCTGTCCGTACCCATATTCGTAATCTTGCCATCCGTCACCAGCGTTCGGGTATCCTGGATATTGTCGGTCGCAGTATCCTCCTTCGGCATGTTGCTGATCAGCGCCTTGATTGTACATCTGCGGGTCGTACCCGTGGTACAGATCTTGAGTGTGAACGCGCTGTTCTCCGTCACCGCCCCCAGGTTCATTGTACAACTGGTGCTGGGTTGCCGCGCCGTCTGGGGCATTGTTGTAGTGGCAACCAGGAGCCCCTCGGTCGTAGTACTGACCTGGATCTTGAAAGTTCTCTCCATAGTTTGCGTCGTTCACATCCTGCGTTATCATGATGGAAGCACTGGGCATCATCGGATCCAATTGTGGCGTCTTGACGCTGCGCTTTATCTTAATCGGACTTGATTGTGGTGAATGAAACACCGAGGATGGGCGTCCAGCTGGGTCCGACCCTCCAACTGCACTGTCACTGTTGTAGTATTCCAACAGCGTGGCGGCTGCAGGTGGCGCTCCCATACTCACTGCTGCAGTGGACAGCCCTCCAATCGGCGAGTTCCCCAGCGTCTTAATTCCTGGCTTTCCTGGTCGTGGACTCGCACCCATCGACTGTGGCGGAGGTCCCAAGCCACTCAATCTAGTGGTGGGTGAGCCGCCACTTGTTCTACTGGTTTGTTCGTCTGCGGACTGATACGCTTGTCCTGCTGCACCTACTTCCGTGTCTATGCCTAATATGCGATCAAGCACGAGAGCACTTTGCAAGTAGTCGTCTTTTATCTTCTGTTGTCGCGTTCGGTTCGTGTCGTGGCGGAAGCCTAGATGAAAAAACTTGAGATTTTCAAACCCTGCTTCGACAAACAAGGTTTGATAGTCGAACCAGCCCATGCAGCCTTCATCATGCGTTAGCCGCATGAACGCGAATAGTCTTGCAAAAATCCGTGCCAAAATGCGACAGCGCAACTCTGTTTGCGAGAGGCGCCCAAACTCAGTGACAAAGTCGGAAAGCGAGATCCACGTTGGATAGCACGGCTCCAATATAATCGCGTATGAACAATCGTTGTCATCCATGAAGTCACACCTGAGCGAAAGGTTGTAGAACGAAATGCATGTAGCACACGCGCAATTAAAACAATTCCTTTTCAACAACATCTCTTAGCAATCGCAACATTTTAATTAATGCTTCGCTTTCTTGTTCAGGAAACTACAAACTATGTTACCCGAATTGCGGCAAGAATGCTGCGAACTTTGAGTTGTACATGGTCGATAGCAGCGAGTATACGTCCATCCCGCGAGGAACGGCTTGTGGGTATACCTTCAACAGACTGCAGTCGCACCCTAACGGAATGTATTGCGCATGGTAAAGACGACTGACACCCGCTACTGTCGAAAGGACGAACTGAACGTCGTAGTCTTCAGTGCTATAACCTGAGGATGAAGATGAAATAATAATCAGGTTTGAGTTTGGCGATCATACACTTAAAATAAGTGATAAATCGTGGCTTCTTCTTCTGCCTAGTATTAGACTTAGAGCCTCCTCGTGATAAACATAAACAGTATTCGTACGTCGGTGGATCGATAAGGCAGGCTAAAAACATGCATATTTAGTCACTCTATTGTTATATATGTTTGTTCGGCTCTTCCTCTTCATACGGTTCGAAAAACAAATGTTTAGGTTCAGTCTTCAGAACTACCTTCGGGAACTTCGCGCTCTTGCCCCTGCGCGAATTCCGAATTGCCACGAAGATTGAGAAACTGGTTTCTGATGAAGTACGTGCCTCTGGCGATAGCATTCTGTCCCATCGAGACGAGAGCCTGGCCCCTGCCCAGATCGGATTCTTGCGCCGTCACGAGAAGATCGAGATTCGGGTCTCCTTCAGCCGTTGTACCTTGCATGGACATGCCACCCCCATGCTGTCCACCAGGCGTTGAGCCATCTGCGGTGCTTTTTGAAAAAGTCATCTTTTCAACAACAGCTACTATTAAAGAGCTCCTCCCAACAAATGAATGGGCAAGATGAAGCAAGACGAAATGGTAAGTACAGAATGAATAGAGTCTTCAGGTAGCACGTGACTGACTCCTTGCCTCTTTTCTTTTGCCGCTCACCACTTTAGTCTTAGTGGACACCTTGTTTTCGAACTCTTGTAGTAGGTTTGAATACACAGCCAGCGAGTTTATGAAAGCGTAATTACGCTGCTTCCCAATCGTTGACGGTGGCTTCATTTCGCGAAAAGTTTGTTCGAGCGCAGATTTCAATTGTCGTGATTATAGCTTCCCTTTTAAGGCTTGAAATCCTTCATACGTGGTTATGGAGTGTAAGCGGAACTAGACGTCTCAACAGAAGTATCAAAGTATCTACCTATACAGGAGAAATCATGTGTAGCTTTAGCTTACTGTTGCTAGTTTGAATGGATTCCTTAACATGCTATCGCCACGCCTGATAATATGCACAAGTTGCTGGACATGTGGTCTCTAATTATCACAGAAAAGAAATTTGAAAGGACTTATTGGTTACCGGAGCGATTCCATGGCAACCGTGAGAAGGATCCTCCTATACAACGTATACTTGAATGTATTATTCCTATAAAAATATGCGTCTAAAAGAACCAACGATATCGACATGTATCGAAGACATTAGTCTACTGTGCTTAAGCTGATATGCGTTGAATTTCACTATGAAATGGATGCTATTAAGAAAAATATCGGAAGAACGATCTTTTATATCTACTTAATATGGAAGTTGTTGCTGAAGTTGTATCGTCAATTACTTACGTCTTTATGTGCAAGAGCTATTTCTTATGATCAGAATCTCTACAACTACCTTTGCAAAAGAAGACTCATTTGCTAATGCCAATTCATGATCATTTCCAATGAGTGTTTTTTTCTGACGTCGTGTGTCGCGGTCGCCACAGCGACAATATCTTTCATTATATGATCACTAATTATCTTCAGTACAACTAGAAGGAGTCACTATCTTGGCTAATCACGGATGTAAGTATTTCTATTTTGATCCCTTACTGTTGCTCCATCTCATGTTACTTTTTTGCGTCCTGCATCTGGAAGCATTTCGCTTGCACGGACTGCATGAGGACGTGAAATTCGCGGTCCGAAGCCGCAGCTAGGCCAAGTACTGTTTGGCCATCGGTATTCGGCGCGTCCCAGTCGGCGAACATGCGGTAGCGCACAAAGAAGGAGATAAGCCAGCGTCTGCCGACTTTGGACGAAAACACTTCTCGGTACAGCGGGGAACGAACATACGCGACCACGAGAGCCAAAAAGACGCTGCTTCGATCCCCAGAGACCATACGGTTGGCAATTACGTTGTAGCTCCAGTCAACGATGGGCTGCAATCGGTTCTGCTGAAACTCTAGGACGAAGGATTGAGACGCGTCGACGTAAGACTGGAAAAATGGCACTACTTCCTTTTTCTCTTCCAGCTCCGACGGGGGGATGTTCGATTCGTCGCCGTACCTCAGCTTTAACTGTTTCTGCCGGCTCTTTTTCTTCCTCTCCTCCTCCAGTCGCTCGTCCTTGGTGCGCGTCGGGGCGGCCAGTTTGAGGTCGTACATCATTTCCACAGCACACTCACCTGTGAGCGCAATCGTCTTGTCGTACACAGTTCCAACGCGGAGAAGCTTGTGTATCGTCACGTTGTTGCCGTCCAAAACGTCAGGGTAGGTCATCAGCATGTGCACATCCACGCCCGTCTCATGGTACAAATCATGCAGCAGAATGCCCCAGCTTTTCTGGATGTCTATCGCAATGCTGCGGGCCAAAAAGGAATGAAACGCGCGCAAAATCACCTGCTTCCTGCGGATGCGTCGAAATGTCGAGTTCTTAATGAAGTCGATCATCTGCAGTCCGTCGAAGCGCGTGTCTTGGTCTCGCGCGCGTGCATTGTGCACGTCCAGCACGTCCCAACTCAACGAAACGCCCAAAGCATCGACAAACTTGTAGTTCTTCAACAAGCGGGCCTCTCGAACTCGGAACTCCATCTCTTCATCGACGTCGATCGCATCACGTCGGGTACGAAAATCCTTCTCGTTTCGGCGGTTACGGAAGCATTTCAAGTAAGGCTTTGGTTTTACTGGTCGCATCTTCGAGTCTCGAATCCAGAAAGGCTCAAACAGCTCATGCATTATGGTGTGTCGCAGATATTTGCGCTCTGGTCCAATCACCTTTGTCCGCTGGATCTCGCGCAGGAACTGAAATAAAATTGTTGAGAATAAAATATTTAGTTTTTCTTCCGAGTCAGAGTTTCGTTTTGAAGCCAGCTCAACGAGAATAGCTCGTAAAAAAAAACTTAAGACGAGCACGCAATATGCTCTTGCGTATGCAGATCCTCCTGGAAAATAGAAATCATGTTGTTTGAATAGACGTCGTGATCATCTTGTGTAAGGAAGTCACTGCCATTGAGAGTTCGTTGCCGAGTCAGAGTAACTATGACAAAAGTTATGTCGTCTTTTATTCCGAATGCAGCGGTCAGAAATACTCGGATTGCAGCAAAGCGAGGGAATTCCGACAACAGAAGTGTTCTCATCATGCGTAGTCTAATTTCGCGGACTGAGACAAAGTCTGATTATCTTTTTTGACACTGATAATTCCAACGACTGAACCTACCATAATAGATCATAATCTTTAAAATCCGTTGGAAGAAAATCACGAAAGTCAAAGCCGTTTTTTCATCGTCGTTGAAACAGAAGATAACAGAAGTTGTATCAAATACCCTTGTTTCTTCTGGGAATCCGCCACCGGGTTTTGCTTGGAAGTCGGAATTTGCGCTAATTTGTCCCCAATAGATGTCTAACGCAAAATCCATGACGGTTTTTCCGTACTCTAGCTCGCGCGTTTCCAAGTTTATGTAGGGATGCTGAACGAGTGCAGAGAAAATTTCCGCCATGCTGTCTTCGGCGTCGTCGCGCCCGCGCAGTAAGAACTTCAACAGCACTTTGTGCGCCGCTGAGTAGCCGTCTGCTTCCGAGAGCGCATTGATGTTGGTGAACTTGCGGTTGAAAGAGAGCAATGCAAGCACGCAATTCTTTAATGAGCGCGTCTTCTTGATGGTTTTGCCGTCCGTGACATAGGGGCTCTGCGTCTGGGCAATCAGGCGATCCAACTTGTCGAGGCAACGCAGCAAAGGGGTGTCGTAGAACTTGCTCAAGTGTGTCGGGTACTTAACATGGCCGATTTCCCTGAGACCACGGGGAAACTCGATGCTATCTTTGTTCTTCTGCCGGCGTGCGTCCTCTTCGTCACTATCTTCTTCTTTCTCCGGCAAAGGTGGAAGGCCGCGAGCTTCGCGGGCCTTTTTCTCTGCTTCTTTTGCGGTCGCCTCTTGCATTTCCTTGGCCTTTTGAATCTGTTCCTCCTTCACGCGCCTTCGGTGTAGTTCACCGGGTGTCATCAACTCATCCTCCGTTCGTGTCTTACCATCCAAAATTCGAGGGCATTGCTTAACCTGTGGCCAATAAGAAGTAGAACGGCCCGAATTTCTAAACTTCCGTCGAGATCGAGATCATGCAAGTGAATTCATAATCATAGCGCGTAGCGGGTTGCAGAACATCAAAGACCTCCTTCTTTATGTGCTCCGAACAATATCTACCCCATGCCAGAATATCATCTGACTGGTGGAGCCGTTTCGGAATCACTTCCGACCATCCAGCTTCCCATCCACCAACCGACCGCGGAGACTATTGCCCCAGAGAGCAGCCAACACGACCGGCACAGCCAAGGAGACGCTATTAAGCGCTGAAGCAGAGGGGATCTACTAAGGTGCTTGGGTTGTTTTTCTTTTCTTGTCTCTTTTGTTTTCCTAATCCTATCTAATCTACTACATCGCTTTAGTAGAAGCTATATCAAGAAAATCGATATCGCCGCAAAAATGGCTGGATATATCTAGAATATGTATATGCACAATACCGGAATCATGTATATCGCAGTCTCCCACTCCTCTTGCGTGTAAATGCCATTCTGGTTTTCCAGCATCTCGTTGAATGTCAGTACGCGGCCACCACTACCCGAATGATCGCCCTGATATAGATATTTCATTTAGATCTGATCCTTACAACATGCGCCACGGTGTGTTCTTCTTTTTTCTGTTTAGTAGCCGAGAACAAAGTCTGGTGATCGTCACGCGTACTACTCGTTCTTGCCGATGCATGACGAAGTGAAAGAACTACTAACTAATTGATGTCATATCTTTATCTTCACGACTACATCGAAAATCGAGCTTAGTCAAAGATGATTTAGTAGTATATTGCCGAAATTCGGTGTTCGTGTTGTTCGTATGATCGCTAAAACTAAAGAGATAATATAAATATCAAAAACTACGTACCTCTGGTTTCACGAAAGTCTCGATTTCAATCAGGTTGTCCGTTTTGTGGTCCTCAAAATCCTCGAAATCGTTGAAATAGTCTCGAAGCTGCCAGTTGTCGGACATGACGCAGTGAGAGTCGTACATAGGGCCTGCGGAATGTATTAGACCTTGCGCAAATTCAAATTCATCTTAAAGGTCATTTTTGACATGTTTCGCCCTTTTTGGAGACGGGGTCAAAGATGCTTGTTCTCACGATAAATTACGGCGCCAAGTGTCTTAAGAGTATTCCGGTCGGGATTTCGAGAAATTTGTTCGGGTTTGCCGCAGCGGCCTTGCTTTTTTCTTCCTTTGCTCGATCCTCTTTGGCGCGGCTGTCGTCATCGTCCTCATTTTGTCTTTGGATAGCCATTCTCAGAGAGCCATTCACCACTGCGTCTACGGTTGTTGTGCCATCTAACGCCCAAATGGCGTTTTCGATGCTGCTCTTCTGCGACTTGGTCTTACCAGCACCACCAGCCGCCGTCGACCCGCCTCCACTTTCTGCCATGAAGCTAGGCGACTCGGTCACAAGGTTTACCTGTCCCAATGCCGTGTAGAGCACGCTGTAGGCGTCCTTCGCCTCATTGTGCGGACGAAAAACGATCTTAACGCACTGCAAGGGGAGGTAATCGAGTTTGTCGTATTCCATAACCGCCCTTTGCACGTCCCGACGAAACATTGCACCGTTGTACGCATTCTTGTTCGCGCGCCAGTCCATAGGCACCAGAATCTTTTCGTGGCAAGCCGGGTAATCATCCATGCGCCGAATGACATACACCGCATCCTGACCTGCCGGCACATGAAATTTCGCAAGATCCTGAGCAGCACGCGCCATCTTATCCAAATCGATATAGTTCTTGTTCTGCTTAAGAACTACAGTCAATGTCACGCCTTGGACGAGACGAAGAAAGAGGAACTTACAGAGCACGATAGATACGACCGCAATATTGTAAGCGAAGAGTCTAATCTGAATCTGAGTGGGATCCTAGGTGGAAAGCGCGAGCCCACGCCCAGGTGGAATAATCATAGGGGACAACATAGAAAAACCGAGATGGGAGTAAACTGGAACAAAAGCAAATGGCGTGAATAAGATAAAGATGTCCTGAAAGAATACAGAAAAAGTCGACACGGCCGATAGTTGTTGAGGTTGACACACCAACTACCTAGAATCAGAAATTATACTAGTTTCTCTCATGATTAACAGAGATTCGTTGCGTAGAAATCGCCTATAACTCGACAACAGACGCGTCACACACTCGACAGAGACCTCCACACTCAGTACAACAGACATGGACCTTGATTCCGAGCATATTGTGGAAAAGGATACTTAATATGTCACAAGAAGATAACTCAGCTCTACTACCTTATGTGAAAAAAGATAACCTGGAATTCACACAGCACTCAGGAACAGACTTCAGGAGAGCATCAATTTACGTGAACGCGCATGAGCAGTGCTCCTTGTGCTTGTCTAGAAGATACAGATGTCAACAAGAACCTACGTCAACGTCGCTCTCGAATGATTTATTCCTCTTCCTTGATGGATGATCATGATCATCAGCAAACACATTTTTTACAATCTGTTCGTCTCTTGAAGCAATGCTGCTGTTAATTGGACTCACTTGAACTTGCTGTAGCTAAGTGCTCTACATGCACCTACAAGTCGGCCTTTTTGCCTTAGTCATCTCCGTCACACCAAGTTCCGTCAGAGTAGTTAATGTAGAGAAACCTGTTGCATACATGGCTAAGCATGCGAACGCTCGGCTCAGTGAGCCAACTTTCTGACAATGTCTCCACTACATCAACCACCGCCATTAAAAGTGATGACGCTTCCCACAGGTCCTGCCGCTGCGCGGCCCAATAGAGGAAAAAAAGAGGGTCGAAGGCGACAGGTTGTCGTGTGCTGGGCTGTGATTCCTCTACGGCGGCCGCGGGGGTAATCAATACGTGGCTCTCCTTGTTTTCCCTTTTCCCCGAGGATTGGGGTTGCAAAACGGAAAATCTCGACAGCAAGTACTCGAGGAACTGCGTACTGACACCACGACCTGTGAGGGCGACTTCGGTTCTTTCCTCCTGATCATTCTGCATGAATGCTGATGCAATCATCTGATAGTCAAAGCGCAGATCCTCACCGGTGGTACGTCCAGAGCGCGCGTCTGCGCGCCGTAAGCTCATGCTGAGGACTGCGCTACTGTGCCTAAGGTCTTCGTCTGAACTCGTCTCTGCACCAAAAGGAGGCTCTCCTTCTTTTATTGTGCGACTGTAGTGCATATTTTTGAGCTCGCTGACGAGGTGCGATGAAAAATCGTTTGCAAAGGTCAATAAAGATCCCGCCAGGTTTGCTCGGCATGGTGACTCTGAAGATACAGCTGACTTTCTTGCCACTTTAAGCATCGTAGTCGACGTTGCCTGTTCGTCGACGGCCGAAAGAGGATCCACCTGTCTTGTAGTTGAAGAAACACACCAGGTTTGCATAGACTGTCGTGTGTGCTCCTCCGCTAGTGCAAGGTGACTCTCTAATTTGCGTGTGAACTGCTCATAGAGTGCACGGGCCTGCGGAGGCGGCTGGGGCTGAGCAGCATAGAGTTCCGGAAGCCGTTGCAGTATGCGAAAAAGAGGAAAACCGCTTAAGCACCATTTCGACCACGGCCAAAGTTTCGCATGATCTACTACACCTTGTGCGGTCGCGAGTGGATAAAAGAAACTGCGCCCAGGTGACAGGCGAACTCCAACGATTGGGTCAGTTACTACAAGAAGTTCATCTGAAGAAATTGATGCAGGATCTTCTCTTGCGCTGTCGACGAAGTCCGCCATATCCGCCACCGGATAATCCGGCAGGATCCACGGCAGGTCATTGAAGTGATCTTCAGCGAACAGCGAACAAATACTGGGACCATCAACGGTCTTCATCAAGCGCGCTGCGGCTAGACCAATGCCGCACTCTCGTTCAAATCGCGCTGGTCCAAAATGCGCCGTGAGCATGCCTTGCAAGTCATGGTAAAGAATGCAGCGAAGGCCTTCGCGGTCCGTCTTAATATTCGGGTTTTTGCATCCGAACTCTTCGCCATCCACGACTCGAGCTGTCAGTCTTGACCGTAATGCCACGAAGTACATGTTATCCTGGCACTCTGACGCCCGTGGCAGCAAATTCTCGTCTAAAACTGGCAGGCGTGCTATTTCTTCAAAAGAACTTAGTGCGATGTTATTTTCAACAAGGCCATGATCATGCCGTTGTTCTGTAGAATAAGTACTAGAAGTAGTAGACCTTTTCAGCGTGGTGTCGCCTGCAAGAGTATACTCTTTTGGCACAGGCAATGCAGTTGCGACACCGCCTGGCGGGTACAAGAGAAGATCTTGGTTAGCGCCAAATCCGCCCTTACCGTGTGCTACGGGGTAATGATGCTTTTGCAAATACCGAGCTAGCACACTCTTGTACTGGCTGTTTTTCACTTCCGGAGTGAGCCACAGGAATTCCTGCACTACCTCGAAGTCCAAAAAGGGATAGCGTCCTTCAATACCATGAAAACCAGCGATAATTTCGTCCTTCATCAAATAATCCCGCATTGTGCCAAGGAAAAAGCTCTGCCAGGGAAAGACGTCAGCCAGGTAAGATATGAAAGTGGATATCGCAATCAGAGGCTGAGGCACCGCATGCGGATGTAAAGACTTGAAATTTAATCTGATGCTCTGCAGTCGCATGTGCTTCGCACGAGCTACAACGTATACGGGGCTATAGTTCTTGAATCAAATTAATACGAACTCGATCTTCTCAAGGCGAAAAACACGGTAAAAACAAGACCCATCATAATATCTGGGAACAGACCGCCAAAGCAACTGTGAGGAAAGATTCGGGTTCCGTTGAAGCCGTAATCTGAGATAATCTCATCAGCTCCGCTGCCAGAAAGATACACTCTCCGGCCATCGTCCTTTCCACGTCGAGTCAGCATTGAAATCCCTTGCGCTGCAGAGTAATCCAATTGAAGTGTCTTCCCGGCCCAATTTTCAGAGGAATACTGATAGGGCTCCGTCCTGCTCTTCACCTCCTTCACTTCGTTGCGAAAACCACGCCACGTAGTTGAACAAGAGTTGGGACATTCATCATTCTTGAAGACGAGAAGAATTTGTTTTGGGAGTGCCGGGTTAATATGATTCAACTAGAGCTAACAAGTAGGTGTAACGCAAGAACTTGATGTATCAGAGTGATTCAGTAGATGATTTTCACTTTATTGTTGATTTATTTTCCCCGCTTTTCATTTTCATACAGTTTTTCTAACCGGAATGACTTTGACATTATTGTAGTGAATTCGTTGCTCCAAGACCTCGCGATCGCGGCCGTCAACAACGACGTACGCTAGAAAGTCATCGCCTAGGAGTCGCTCGCGTACGGAATTCGGAAAGATGCGACCAACCAACTGCATTGATTCTCGCGCTAAGCCGGCTGAGTCCGTCGTAATCTTTCCGTCTGTTACGAGGTCAGACTCAGGGGATGTTTCTGTGTTGCTTGGAATTTGCCTGTATATCCCGTCGCCTTCCTGGTGAAACTGAAAGCCTTCCACTCGCTGTAGTTTGCCAAGCGCGAGATGAATGGCACCTGAGTCGTATCCGGTAGAGAGGCCCATGAACACTCGTGCAAACTGCGATCCAGGCGGACCGTGGACACGCTTATACACCGCGGTCTCAAATGCTGCATCGAAATCAGCCGCATCTTTCTTGAACTGCCTGATATCGAATTCACGGATCGTATGCGAGGCGCAAGAACCTTCAATAGATTTTCCAGTCAAAACCCATGATGATGCTTTTACTCGGTGCAACGGATGTGTAGACGTCCTTTCTTGGGTACTATCCTCTGCTCTGTCAACGACGAACTCTAGTGGGCATACCAGGTACGTGTTCGGGATTGCGTGATGGATTTCTGGTCTTTCATCGTGATCTTTGGCATTGTCATCTCCATCGTCAGCGTTCTTGGTGGAATTTATCATGGAAAAAAGTCCTTGCAAGACGCTTTTATAGGTAGCGATGTGGAGCCCATGCTTCGCATCTAGCGAGTACCACAGAGGCTTTGTCCCAAACACATCGGTGGAAAGCAAGAGTTGCGATTCGCGAAAATCTACCAACGCCAGAGCGAATTCGCCGTCCAGAAAACTGATGAATCGCGGTCCGAGCCTTCGGTATAAACGCACCAAAGTCTCTCCCTCGTTGAGAGCACCATTCTTTTTTTGAGCGTTGTTGAGAGGATCCTGCAGTTCATCTTCATCATATGTGCCAGAATTTCGTGTGGTGAATAAACTTGCTAATCCGTGCTCGTGCAATAGCTCCCGGTAATTGTATATCTCACCGTTAAACAGCAGAGCGACGTCGTCGTAGAAAAATGGTTGCGCGTTGGCAGTCGAGAATGACGCGTCGATACTATTCGCGGCGGCATTGGCACGACGCAGAAGAAGCTTCGGAGCTGCTGTTCGCGAAGGTGCTGAAGCCTCGTACTGCTCGGAAGATGATGATCCAGAAGCATGCGCACTTGGCGTCCCATCTACTTCTGCTTCTTGATGCAACTCGTTGAGGGCACCCGACTCTAGTGGCGATCTCCCGGCGTGGGAAAATTCTTGCGTTTCTGGACTCGAAAGAGGCGTTGATGACACGTCTGTCACTGCCGAGGTAGTAATCGCCAATAAGTTATGCACGAAAGAAAAGCCATGATAGTCCACGGCAACAGTTAGGTCAGGTCCACGAGAAACCGCAAAACGATTTACCTCATCCAGTTGAGAACGCAGCGTCAGCAAGAACGTCGTCAGCCAGAAAGAGCACATTTTATTCTGATCTACTTTTTGTGGGGAAATTATACCACTTCGATTAGAAACTAGGAGCACCGCTAGTACACTATCTAGTAGGACGAGAGTAAAAAAGCTGTGACTTGGACTTGCTTTGCATTATTGCGACCGCTACGTTTTTTCCTTGGGGTTGATGGCTGACCGCTAGCCGCATATTGCCCGCGCGTCTTTTCTCCTTCTGTTGGTCATGACCTGAACCCTGGAAATTGCGGAAAGATCCACAAAGATCCGAAGGATGAAGATCATCAAAATGACCAAGATCACCAGGCGAATAAGGTAACCCATCGGCACCATTCTCAGCGCAGGCGCCGCGTCGGTGGTTCTCAGACCTCTAGCAAACTCAACGAACCAGAGCACTACCCAAACGCCTGACGGGTTTACCGTTGCGCGAGCGCCTTCTGGCTTCTCCTCTCTCTCCTTCGTTGTTTCAAATCTCTCAGTTCAATCAAGGACAAAGCACCAGCAGAAACAAAGACCGCGAGGAAACTCATAGACCTGCACGCTTCTGGTTCTGGTAGGTTCCAAAGTCAACGACCAACAGGCAGAGGACCCTCAACATTTCCAGACAGAAGAGATAGCGCACGCCCATAGCAGTAGCGGGGTCCGTTTCGCCCTGTCAGTTCTGATCTGTTGGAAGTGCATAAAGATCGTCGTAAGGCATTCCCGTAAGGGGTTCCGTAGGTATGGCCCGACGCGTATCCATTCAGTAAGCCCATTCAAATTCAGCCGAGTACCGGCGTAGATGATCATACGAAGTCGATGGCGATAGCGTAACGATATCCATACGAACGCGCGAAGCTTTCCCTATCATGATACCCCCGGAAGATGTAGGGGCTCCCTGCTCTACAACCCCAACGAATACCCACAGGGATCAAACCAGCCAGAGGCCATTTGTCTCAGGCTGTGGGTCCAATTGCATCAACTCAAGCAAGCGCTTCGCCTAACGTTTCTCCCCGAAAAACTTGCCAAGACTTAGCAGTCTGCGTTCTTGTGGTCCAACAACTTCGGTTGCGAGCTCTCCCTCTCCTTCTCAACAAATGGAGCTAGTTACTCTTTTCCGAGTACGCGGAGACAACATCAAGGGGGCAAACACGTGGACATGCGCTCTTTGGACTTGGTGGCGATTGCCGGCCTTTTGTCGAGCCATACCGTCTTAATGTTCAAGGCAAAATTCATTGTCTCTGCATCAACGCGCGCGATGAGAGATTGATACGTATACAGGTCCACACTTCATGCCTTTAGTTCTCGTACTAGTACTTGGTTAGTGCGTGTTCTCTAATATGGTCGTGGCTTTCCGTATTTGTATTTTTCACGTTCGGAGAATATCAACTACGGGACAAGGGGAAAGACAGGCAGAACGGGGCCGGAGATCATGTGTACTGCGACTACATAACAGGTGCAGATGGGGACTAGTGCAGATTATGCTTCATTAGATGTAATAGTGCTTGCAATTTAGGTGGTGACGCCTACCCTTCCTTAATGTCACCCTAATATGAGTTGATCACTCAATTATCCTTCTCTAGTGCTATCAAACGCTGTAACCACAATTTTCTACAAGAAGCATCCTTGTCCTTGTGCATCATCATTGTTTATGACGAAACCTGTTCACCTCGTGTATACGCTGAAGTTGAAGTCCAACTATAGAAACATGGATTAAACTACGTTCCATCACAAACTTTCGAGCGTGAAATGTACATCAATGGAATATATTTATAACCCAATTAGTCGATTGATTTGTACTTAGACGTACAAGATGTACAACTCTAGCAATCCTGAGTAAGTAGAACATCACGATCGTACGACAACCGTAAAAATATGTTAAATAATCATTACACGGAAAACCCAAGGGTGACTTAGCGCATCCTTTTGAGTATTTTTGGTCTTGGAAATATTTCCGGGACATTCACAGCGCGAGGATGAGGAAAATTACAACATCGGACATTCTCGTCGGGAACGTCGTCAGCGCCCTGGGATCTTGAGGAAGATGAAGATGCGTTACCACTTTCTCCGGCACAGAAAAAGTCTCGTCCATGCGAAGAGCCCAATCCTATCCTATTCGACGATGATACTATTGCTTCTCGTCCAACGAAGTCTGAAGCTGCAGTGCTAGCCGACGAAATCAGTACTGGAGGGTGGCATGTGCTTTTCCGATTTACAGACGCCCCCCGGTAGATCGTACTGCAACTGCTGCTGCTACAAGATATTGTCGGCGCCGACGGAAAGAAATCAGCTTGCATCCTCGTCGTTGCAAATTCCGGTACCGCAAGATTAGTGCCATGGTTCACTGGCGTCGGAGCCGGGCTAGCGGTACTAGGAGAAAACGCATTTAGCGCTCCTGCCGTGGTCGAGGTGTTGATGTAGTGGTGGTCGCGGGACAAATTATACGAAGATGGATCTGCTCCATTGGATGGGTTGATCGAAGTCGCCGTAGCAGGTCCGAGGATGCTGACACCAGCTGCTGTGGGAAAAGGAATAAATCGGTCCGCAATACTATTCGCGGATCTTCTGTTCATATTGATGTTGATATTTGCCATTGCCGTTTTGCCACCGTCCGAATTTAAGTTCGATGCGGAAACTGGGCTGTCACTGTAGACTTTGTTGTAGATCCGAACGCCTCCGCCTTGTGACTGTGGGGTTCCCTCATCGTCGTCTCTTTTTGCGTACCATGGTTCTAGCAGACCGGTAAAAAGCTGGGAAATTCCGCTTCCACCACCAGAAGCTTCTTGTTCCGATATATTTCCACCACCTCCTCGATCTGAAGAAGAGAAGGATGATGAGCCTCCTTGTTGTTCTACGGCTACTTCTTCTTCCTCGTCACCAGTTGCACTTCCATCGTCGAGGATGTTAGCACCGCTGTCGAGAAAGTTGGCGCCCTGTCTCGCTAGCGCGTTTACGTGTGGCGGCAACTCAAAACTTGAATCCAAGTTGCGCAACAACGCCTGACTAAAATGGTGACAATTTCGCCGCAGCATGTGGTAGCCGCCACCTAGCCACTCAGTTTTCATCTGCTGCAAGAGCTGATGCAACTTGTATTCGGAGTAATTTTAGCGGTCTTCTGAGAACTGTAAGTGATATTTAATCTTCAACAATATAATCAGTCATTTCATTGTTTTTGTAGGGTCTTCAACGAGCGCATCTCGATCTCCAAGTTGCCAAGTCTGTGATCACTATGAAGGATGACCATGACCATGAGGACGATGATAGAATCAAAATCAATACATAAATTTCAACTTCCCCGAGAAAAAAGGCCTCAGCGAAAGTGTGGTCCCGATGCTGCCGCGGTTCGTCCCAGGTAACACCACTGGCAGTTCGATCGTGCGTCATCCCGAAGCTGTACTCGCGCCCTAGCAGCTCCACACCGCTGTGGAAGACTCCGGATCCACTACCGAGCATGCTATTCAGGCTTTGAACCATTCGGCTCTGGCCTAGGTGATAAACGTTTACCCAAACAGGGACTCGCCGAAGCTCGAACATGCGTCGCTGCGCCACCCGCCGGTCGACAAACAAGCCCGCAAGTGGGTAAAAGATGTCGTCGGCCTGGTCGTCATGATCTTCAGGGTCAGGGCGTAGCTGGTTGTTATTTCGTGTTCCACCATAAGCATTGCTTGTTTGTTGTCTGCCATGCTGAAGCTGTTGTTCTCGGCGATCTCGATTGGGATTGAGGGTAGCATTTTCGCGAAGACTTGTTCTAGAGCCTGACGGTGCCCCGGATTCGCGGCGGGTCCCGTACAGGTTGGGCGGTAGTCGGTCGATGGAAACTGGTTGCCTGTCACGATAGCGCGCCCCTGACGGCGACGCGACATCCGCATCTGCTCTCGTCATGCGCAAAGAGGAGGAGTTGACCATACTTTTTCCTCCGTCATCGACTCTGTATTTATCTGCAGTCGATAGCCTGTACTAGTGTCCCAGGTACCAAAAAAAAAGTAACAGCTCTAACGAGTGAGTGGGTGAGTGAGTGAATGAGTGAGTGAGTGAGTGAGTGAATGAGTGAATGAGTGAGTGAGTGAGGGAGTGAGTGAATGAGTGAGTGAATAAGTGAGTGAGTGAATGCATTCACCGACTCCAGGGGTAGAAAAGACGTCTACACACTACTTCCTTGTCCTTCTACAGCGTCTAATGATGTCAACATTAGATATTGATGCTCGCCGTGACCAAACTGTGCTGTCATGTAAGTCTGAACTTTCGAAATTCCAGCTTTTTATAAAAACAAGAAGAGTCATGTAAGTATATGTATTTGATACTCGTCTGGACAACTTCAAGCGCTACATTAATCTAGAATGAACTAAGTAGGTGTGATGTTCCGTGTAGTATTAATATCAGATCAACACTCGACTCATATGGGTAAGAAGCCGGAGCACAACAAAAAATGGATCTGGATGCTAGCGGGTGGCTCCCAACGTAAAACTTCGCCTGGTGGTGTAGATGAGCAGGAGAGCGAGAGGATAGAAAAATCGGCCGCATCACATCAGTCATCGAAACCCTGGTTATTCTTTCGCGCTGACGCGGTGGCTGTAGTGCTACAGCACAACATGATTGATTGGAATTCATCCATATCTGGACGAGTATCGGTATTTCATTTGGTCTTGTAGTTAAGATGGTCATGTGGTTGCACTCGTTGGACGATTCATCTGTGAGCAGCACCTGAAATGCAGAATCTGTTTTTTAGTTCAGAACTGAGCACCCGATCATTACTAGACACGCATTCTTCTTCTCAATCTGGTTGGAGTGACAGAGATCCCGTATTTGTTCATCCTTTGCCTTCTAAGCCGCTCAAAATCGTAATTTGCTTGCCGTTTGGATTGGTGGAGTTCTTGCTGTTGCTGACATACCATTTGAAGTTTTTTCCCTGCTAGTCATTTTCCAATCATAACTTTAGTTAGTGTTTTTTTCCAGTCTTTCGAGTATTTTTGACAATCGTAGTGTTACATTTCGGCAGCGACCAGCGTATTCGATGCCGGTGCAATGTGCTGACGGTACCCCTTGGAAACTAAAGAGACCACCATACCACGAAAGAGCGATGCTGCCGGTGGAATCGGAGTCACCTCGGTGCAGTGCCGCTCTCTGTACCACTACCAAAGTCTTATAGACAGCGCTGCGTTTTTCTGGTTTCTGAGGCAGTTTCTCCGTCGGAGAAGGTTGTGGATAACCGGCGTAGGCAATCATCACAGCGGAAAGGCCACAGCTGCCAGGAAATTTGCCGCTTGTGTTGAACGAATTTTTCGCGATTTCAGCATACAACTTATCCATAGTTGCAATCTTATCGAGCTCTGCATCCAGGCGAATTCGATGTGAAGTTGCAGAAGTTGTTTCCGAACAAGAAGACATATCTGCTTCTTGTACTTGCGATGCGCTATTTGCTTTCGTCGCTCCTGGCAGTTGACGCATCTCCATGTCCATTTAAGAAGGAAATCATTACCGGTTTTGCTGGTGAAAGCGGCCTCAGCATCCTTCACATGCCGTGATCGCGGTCCCTCGCCGTCCGCTATGTATCCCCGCACAGAGGGAATGCCGCCTTGCAGGAGGCATCGGGGTCAGTTTGCCACCGGCACACCACGTAGGGCAAGGGCTGTAAAAAATGCTGCCGTGAAGCCTCCCGAAAAACCAGTTGGATGAGTCTTCGACATTCGCGACGCCTCTATCGATAGGGCGAGTGCCATCCGCTCGGGAGCTCGGAGGTAACTATCATGCGCAGACGAGGACGAGGATGAGGCCGTTGTGCATCCGGGTCTCGATGAAGAAAATACGTCGGTGACTGTCTGCGTCTCATCTAGAGGAGCAGTAGAAGCCGGTGGAGTTGACTTTTGACGTTGATGTGTACGAGAACCAGAGGTTTACTGTCCTTGTGCAATATCGTCTCCTGTTCGCGAACAGGCTGCAAGAAGGCCAAATACGGAGGTCCGCATTGCAGCACCACATCCGCCACTGCGGGAATCGCGCGGCTTTCTTAGTTCGAACCGTCCGCTTTAAGCAATTTCAGTCCTTGTTGCTCGCCTTTGCCTGGTGCTCTGGCCGTGAAATCGTCCCCGCACTTCTTACACTCAACGGCGATCGCCTGCAAAATGCGGTCGAGAACCAAGTTGCTGTGCACCTTCTCTGCATAAAAAATTCATTGAAACTGACTAACCGACGCAAGCTAGTAAGGAAAAGTAGGAAAATAGATGCTTCATGTTCATTTTGCCAGTTCAGGAGAACAATTCTTTAAGTTTCATGCTAAGAAACTTATCCATTGTCTTGCTGCAGTGCTCTAGAACATGAAGATTGTGACAGACCACTGGAAGATGGCGCTTCTCAAATTGCTATGCAAAAATGATTTTGTAATTTCGTAGTACCTCTCTGCAAAGTGCCGTCTGCGAAGCAGGCTTCCAGTCCTTTTGCGAGGCCCTCCGCCATCGCCAAGTGCTCCACAGTGTCGTCACTGACTGGCCAATTCTTTATATCCAGGGCAAGCATACCGCCTAGTGCCTCACAGTCATTGCGGATTTTCGAGGTGGATGCACAAAACTCCCACTCTCCACCTTTGTAGCCCAGCGCGTCTCCGACCACATGGAGTAGAATAGTTGCAGCGAAGCGTTCCGTCATTGGCGCTGTCTTTTCTTGAATGGTTGCGGTCGAGGCATCAGCTCCTGCTGCTGCAACAGAGTTGTCAGACATGTTCTTCATGTTTGATCAGGTTGAGATCGAGTGGTCAAGTGATAGGATTTTCTTCAAGGACTCCGCGCAATAAATAGGAAGAATCAAAAACATGATAATAGGTCAAGGACGAGATATGAACTACCACAATGAGAAGATATTACCAAAAAAAATGCTCACCCTCAGCTAACTCAAAATTTTTCTTCTTGGTAAACTAGGCACTTTAAATAGCTAGTTAATTAAGTCGTTGACGGAGGAGTTTTGCAGCCGGAGGCAAGAGGGCCAGGACTCGGTGACGCAGACGAAGCTCGTTGGCCATTCATACAGGCCAAACGCACGAGAATGCGACATGGCTGAAGGTAGATCTAGAAGGAAATGCGTGCCGTATTGGCCTCGTGGATCCACATTCTGAACTTTGGGTCTTCGATGTCGCGAAGTGAGTCATCAAAGAGAGGGCTACGGTGTCGCTTACTGCGTCACTGAACTGCCCTTTTCGATGTCGCCAATTTGACCCACTGACGTAGTCTTTCCACCCCCGGCATCATGTGGAAAAACTACCTCAGTGATTTAGCCGCATGGTATGACGTAGGCCAAGTGAGTTTTTGACTTCCAGGCCAGCAAAGTGATTGGATCCTAGTGGGTCCACAGCCACAGAAGGAGGGCCAAAGTGGCGACTTCCCACGTCGCGAACTTGAGCAAAATTGTGCAGCGAACTCGGCGCCTAACTTGACGCCAAAATTGCGCTCTTCTTCACAGCGAGCCCTGCTTTGACTCGTGTCGTTCGGATGGTGGACCCACGCGGCCACAAGGTCACTACTTCCTAGACACCTTCAACCATGACCATTTTCTTGTGGGATTAGCCTGCACATTTGGCCAACTCCGCTCGTCTGCGTCTCCGAGGCCCACTCTTGTTGCTGCCAGCTGCAGAGATCCTGATCCTCCGTCTATTATCTAGTACTTAGCTACTAGCTAGTAGGCCTAGGCATCTCAAGGCGATGAAAAGTTTTGAGTTCGCTGAGGGTGAGTGTTGTTTTTTCGGTAAAGTTTCAGAAACAGAAGTAGGCGAAAGAACGAGACCTACAGCAAGTGTAGGAGGGGCCCCATCTAGTACATTCATTCTAGAGTCGCTACGAGCATCACTTCTCTTTGTGTGGTATCTGGGTGCACGTTTCTCGTGTCTCTTCCATGCGTGGTAGCAGATCTCACACACTGTGCATTATTTTTTACCGGTATTGCAATGCAATTCTTCCTCATGGAATCACTCGTGCGATGTCGCTGCCCCACACTTCGTCGCGTTTCGCTCGCGAGTAGAATTCAGACGGTACAGGAGGAGGGACAACGTTGATGAGCGAAGCACTGGAGGTGGCTTCTCGTGGCCGTCTGATGAATGAGTCATATATTTCCAGCAACATAAAGCAGAATACTTTTTGCTTCATATTTCTGATATCTTGAATCAGAATCTCAATGATCCGACTGACATTTCTACTTCTACCTCCTTTATACGGAAATGATTTATTAGGACCGAATAAGTATTCGTTGTTCTGGAACTTGCTGATGCACAGGGCCGATGTATTTAATCACGAAGTCAGAAAATCCTTCTGCGTTCAATTTCAATAGCCGATTATGAAATTCATCTATTCAATAGGATTCAACATTCTTTAGTGAAGATAGCTTTTGTTTCGCATGCCTGTAACTGTATCCGAGTGAATCCTTCCTAACCGACCCGAAAGGGAAAAATAATCTGAATCTGTCTCATTTGTGAATAAATGTTGTTGATGTTATTGGGACTTCATACTACAAATATGACTAACAGCGATAAATCATGGCTATACATGAGAAGTGCAGGACTTGAATTATTAGTTATCCAATCATGCCACTATCCAGAATGCGCTCCCGACAGAAAAGCACTCACAGCAGCTTCTATATTTTGGCCGTGCCGGTCCAGAAGCTTCGCTGCATCAGCGACGCTCAGAGAAGTGATCTCGCCTAAACGGATCGTATCCTCTCGATGCGCCGACAAAGCAACAAGCCCTGCTGGGAAAGCGCTGTGCCTGCTGCTGCTGCTGGATGGAATTCCAAAAGGGTCTGCGTCTGCAGCCAACATTTCAATGTCGCGCGAAACAAAACTAGTCGTCGCTCCCTCATCTAGTTCCCCTGCTATTTTTTCTTTCTTGCCTGTTGGACGTTGTTCATGATAAAGTAATTCTTGTATGAGAGGTGTATCGTTAGAAGAAGATGAAGTAGCAAATGTAAAGCTGTTGCTGGTGCTGATGTTAAAATAACTAGTGCTGGTCGTGGTCTCTCGGACTTCTAGTAGCGGTTCGTCATCGGAGTCATCATCAAGCAAAGGCAGTCGCGGACGGTGCTGCGGAATAGGATTACAAGAAGATTCTTGACTAGCTCGCATTTCTGCGCGCTCTTCGGACTCTTGGAGATGCGCGTGGATGCACAAATCCAAGTCACTCCCATGCTTCTGCGCGAGTTTATGCGCTTGGGCCGTTGGTAACCTGGGGAACATTTGGCGCAGGTTCTCAACGCATTGCCATTCCATGTAAGCAGCACAAACTGCTATGAAGTCGCCACAATGCTCGCGCGTCAATTGTTCAGCCTTTGCAGGGTTGTACATCGAATGAAGAGATTGAAGATTAGAATTGTTCGAGTTGTTCGTCGAGGAGGATGCTGATGACCTCGCAGGAGCAAAATTTCGACGCATCTCTTCTAGACAGTCCTTCTCGCGTTGGGTGAGCGCGTGTGCGATTGATGAGAAGGAGCCTGCAACTACGCCTGAGCACTGTCTACTTGTGGTAGAATTGTGGTGCTGGTCGTAGTTCCTCGTCACTGCTCCACCTTGGTGAAGATGAAGCAAACGGTCATGATGTGTTGAATAACTAGTACTTCTTGATGAAAATGAAGACGCTGCTCCTGGTGCTCCAGCAGTATGAGCAGCCCCAGAGGTTGATGACTTCCCTCCTTTCGGAGCGCCAGGACGTCGTAGGAGCACATTGAGTATCGGCTCATCGTCATCCATAATTAGTGGTATCGCGGCAGTCGAATCCTTGTACTAGCTGGAAACTTTCTATCAATGCGTCCATAATGAGGCGCTCGTAGTTCTTGAACCAAAAACACAAGTACTAGAACTACTTCTACCCACTTCCACAATTAAAGAACATAGGATGAGAAAAAATAAGGAAGCGACTGTCTGGTACTAGGCTCAATAAAGACTCGCTTTCGTCTGGGACCTCGCACATGCGATTCTCCTCCATCACCTGGACCGCTTGTTCGACATCGCCCTTGAACTCCTCCAAAATGTCGTACGCGAGGTCCACGTCCATATTGAAGATATCGCTTAAAAAAAACGCCTTCTTCTTCATTTCATGACTCTGATTCTTCGACACCGTTGCGGACGGATCTTGGGAATATACACTTCTAATTGGTGTAGAAGAACCATTCATCGTCTTGTCAGAGTGCTTTTTAGGACCTGGATGGCGAAGGCGGTGCCGGTGGAGATGGAGATGGAGTCGGAGACTTTATTAATATTGAGAGCAACAAAATTCAGAAAACACTTCCCCTCCGAAACCTCAACCTCCAACACCCGAACCTCCAACACCCAAACCCTCAACCTCCGACACAAAAACTCCCAAGCCTCAAACCTTGGAGACACAAACCAGGAACCCATGAACCCACGAACCCAGGAACTCACGAACTCCTAAACTCCTGAGAAACTGCTTAAAATCAAAAATTTTGGGGTTTGAAATATTCAAACCCAGCGAATTCAATCCCAAAGCGACAAAATAACACGGAAAGCCTCGAAATTTGAGAAATTCAAATCCAGGAAGTTGAATCGCAAAAAAAAAACGTAAAGGCAAAAATTGTGGGATTTGAGATATCGAAATCCAGCGAATTCCACCATCCCCAAGGGGCAAAATAATAGGGAAAGCTTCGAAATTTGAGAGATTTAAATCCAGGGCATTAATTTCAGAAAAAAAAGGCGTAAAATCAAAAATTTTGGGACTTGAGAAATCCAAACCCAACGAATTTAATCCCTAAGGAGCAAAATAATGACGAAAGCTGCGAAATTTGAGAAATTCGAAGCCAGGAAATTGAGCGGCAGAGAAAATGCTTAAAGTCGACAAGTTTCGGGATTGGAGAAATTCAAATCCAGCGAATTTAATCCGTCCCGAAGCGACAAAATTACGCGGAAAGCTTCGAAATTTGAGAAATTCAAATCCAAGAGATTGAATCTCAGCGAAACCGTTTAAGATTAAATCGCTGCCTTGCCTGTTCCCTGGGTTACCTCGGGAGGAGGGGGATCCTAGTGCGAGGGGTTGTTATCGGGCGCTCCAAGCTAGTAAGGTAGAAGCATCATGCCATGGTGCGCAGTTTCGCATCGATGTTACCGCGACTACCCGGAGGAGTAAGAATGAAAGAAGTACTAGGACAGTGGACTGTAAAAATTCTCCTTCGAAGAAGTACTTGCATCAGAAATGTCTAGAATACCTTGATGTGAAGATGCAGCTGCATTTGACGGAAATTCGGATTCTCTTTCATCGATTCGACGTCGCTTTGTAGCTGACCCCTCGTCGAGTATGTTCTCGACACCTGGTGACCCTCCGCCCACATCCTGCGCGCCCGCGGGCTGGTTGTAACTTGTGCTACTGGTGGCGGGTGCAGCGCTGGCTTTGATGAAGAGCGCAGTATTTGACCCTGCGCCGCCCGCTGTGCGGTCTTTTCCATCTTTTTCAGCCGCACGAATTTTCTCGAAATTCTCCTTCACTTGTTTGTACCGTTCAAGATCGGGTCCCCGATAGGTGTGTGAGTAGGTCCTTCGGCTTCGACCCTTCGTAGGTGGTGGCGCAGCAACCACGGACTCGGAGCCCTTCCGCGGTCTCCCAGGTTTTCGCTTCGCAGGTGAAGCACCTGTTTCGCCTGCGTCCTCAACGCGCTGTCTCTCCTTGAGCCTCCGTTCTTTTACCTTCTGCGCCATGCTTTTCTTGTCGTGTTGGACTTTGCCATGCGTGTATGAATTGGTCACTACCCACAGCCCGCCAGTAGCACTCTGACGGTCCCGGTACGCAGCGAGCCGTGGATGCGCGGTTACAGAGCTGTATATGCGGTCGGAATCCAAAAAAGCCTGCGCGACCGCATTGGAGAGTCGTGGGCCTAAGCCAAAACCTTGCCACTGAGGCAACACTACCAAGCGATTTTCCCGAAATTTCCATTTGCACGTTGCTTGGCTGGTTCCGAAAAAGTGACACGAAGAGACAAAGCCCACTGCGCGCTGCGACCGCCGCTCCCGGCACAGAAAGTAGAGCCCATTACTTTGTAAGCTTCCGGACATAAATTAGAACTGCTAAGACACTTCGTGCAGACAGGTCGTGGCAAATAGTGCTCGTCGGAACTCAATTAACGCTGATAGTTGTAGCATGATGTCATGACTTGTCGCTGTAGGAACTCGATTAAAAGACTATGTTGCCTGGTGATGATGTGGTATTTGAATTTGTGCGTATCGGCATAAATGTAGTGGTGCTGCTCGAAAATTTTCGCCCAAACATTACGCCCGACTTCGCGGTCTTCGATGAAGTTCACCACGAATTCCATTTCAGGTTCCTTCAAAAGCTTCTTCAGATCCTCCTTCTCGTGATGGGGACGAATTGCAACTTTCGGGTATTGGTCGATATTTCTTGCACATGCATCTATTCCTGTAGATGAACATCTTGTAGGAATGTTGTTCGTCTTCGGCAGGACAGAAATGTCACCGGTTTCTGAATGTAGACACCAGTCGGGCCGCAATGGCGCCAGAATGTCCTCAAAAAGTCCCGCGACGATGAGCGATAGACCTCCGGCGTTAGGGGACGCGAGCTCATCGGCCACTACAGCAGGTGCAGGCCGAACTTGTGAGCTCAAGCTGCGCAGAAAAGAGCCAATCGAGGATGCAAACATGTGCGCAGCTTCACGATCCATGCTACTGGTGAACTCGTCAACGATGACAAGAACGTTTCTCGCTGTTGCAGCAGATGTGTGGGACCTCATGATCGCGCCGCGTGCACGCCACAGGAGTCGGGCAACGGTGGCTCGGTGTTGTTCGCTCGTTGACAGTGTTTCGAAGCTTCGAGATTTGCATAATCGCGGCAAGCCACAGACGCCGAAGAGGAGGCTTTGTATTTCTTCATCAGCACAGAGGGGAACACGATGATCCAGGACGAACTGCAGCTCCACAGGCACCCCTCTTTTCCATGACGTCTCAAGATCGCTTTCCTGTAGGATGAGGTACCGCGGCCCGGTGTACCCGCCTCCCTTTTGTGCGTCGCTGTTTGAAAAAAGTAAACAACCGTTGGCATTCGTATTCTCGATCTCGCTCCAGCTACGAAAATGGTTCACGAATTCGTTGAGGATTGTTGTTTTACCAGTTCCACTTGGGCCAAGCACCGCTCCTATTTTTGCAGCATTGGACGCGTTGTACAATGGATGCGAGGCGCGCGGCAGGTTCGTCAGCTGTTTGCAGGTGCCGTCATGGTCAAAATCGAAAACCTCACAAACTCTTTCGGTTGCCTCGTCGGGATCGATCTCACAAGTGAGAGTCTTGGTGAACGTTGCGGAACTCCCCGAGTGAAGACGACGGCCACAGCGCTGCAACAGCAGCGCAAGGTCGCCCCTGAGGATGTCAGCACAATCGTCGGGATCACCATTGAACGCCGCTCCTCTTAGGTTACCGCCAAGACCTGCCATGTAGTGCCCCGCTTCAAATTAGCGCGTGGATAAAAGAAAGCTAGAGGACAACCCGACTGCTAATGCATAACAAAGACGAGCCGGGTCACCAATATAAACACAGCTTGACGTTTCGTTTTCTCAACTAACAGACGACTTCGAAACCAGAAAGCCACTAAATTTACGCTATCGACTTAGTGAAAGACTACTCTGCCCGCGCTCCAGTTTCCGCCCCATCGTTCAGGCTGCTCCTGCCTCTTGGTGTTCCAGAGAAGTGTCGCGGAGTCAACGTGATAAACGAAATCAGGCTGAAGATGTGCCAGGATTTTCGGCTTTCCGGTCGCGAGCAGGACGCGCCTGTATCCTTTTTGATGGATTAGACGCCGCATTCATTAGATAAAGCCGGTCTATCATTTTTCACGCAGGGCGTTTCTTTGTATGTTGATGCACTTCTCCGACTGTAGGGATGAAGGTGAGTCTTGAAAGCTAACGGCTTGCTTCGGTCTAGCTACTCGCTTGGAACCCTTTTTTGCTCGATTGCGATCCACATAAAATCAATAATATAAATATCAAGAGATCGAAAGAAGATGCGACGCGCTCTATCCGCAAGACGCGTTTGCTTTTACTCAACAACGCCAGCCACTAACTATACTACGCGAAGCGTTAGAGTGAATAATACTGCGTGAAAGCATAAACAGAAGCGGCCATGCTCGTGGCAGTTGTTTCGTCCACCAGCAGACCGAAGTCATCGAGATCCGCGTCGTGGTTCAGACATAAGGCCGCGCGAACTCTTTCCCTTTCACCGTTCGAGAGAACGTGATAAGGGCGCATCCAGTTCGGTATTTTGTTGAAGCCGACCGAGCTCAGCCGGTCAATGCCTTCACCATTCCAAGCGTCATGAGAGATTACAGCTTTGTCGGGGTCGAAACGGACCGAGGCGGATGTTGTGTCTCCACTTCCCACTTGTTTCGCAATACTACTTTGCGCTTCCGCTCGGTTGATGAACGCGACACACGTATCATCTCGATTACATCTGCTGTTGAGCTGCTGCCGAAATGCGCGGAGCGCACGCGTCTTCCCAGATGACCCGACGACGCAACCGATTGAAAAGTCGTCGGCAATATTCGGCACCGTGACAAGTTCCCGTGTAGCCCGATCCATCATGGGGGTCCAACCCTCTGTCGCAGATGAGGGGCAGGTGCTCGCCATTTAAATCAGGTGCCATCCTTCATGTTTTCTCCATCATACGTATAACGCAGTGTGCGTCTCATTGAGAGAGAGAGAGAGAGACAGAGAGGAGTGACGCAACAGGAAATAATTGCACCAAGAATACCATTACTAGTGTCCGAGCCACCACTTTGTTTATCTAGTTCTCAGTCGTGTGGGTTTCTTGCTCTGTTTTTAAGGTGGTAGAAATATATAATTTGGTACACCTCTACTGCAAGACCACTTTTACTCCTTGATTGAAGGTCATCAAAATACACATCGTAGTTGCCGACCTTCGAAGTTCTCGTGGTGATGAGACTCGTGCGCGTGCCTCATTTACTATCGTTTTGACGTCGTTTGAGATATATTCTTCATGCCTCATGTTCATCTGCGCCGGGACCTCCAGACCTTGTTTGCAGGCTCAGGAAAAGGTGCGTCGAAGCGAAGCCGCGGATTTGTTGGATAAAGCCAATATGATGTCTTCCTCTTCAAATAGTAAAGCCGTTCCATTTTTGTCAAACAGCAGTTACAGTGGAGATCGTACTCCCGTTGGTGCGGGTAGCTTGTACGCTTCGAACAGTACAAGCGTTTTCCTTCCTTGTAGGTAGAAACGTTTCAATCATTCCTTAGTTGCTTAAGTGAGCCTTAGGAGATTAGGTCGAGTTGACGCGCTTAGAGGATGCTCAAGACAGCCTTTGAGTGACCTCAACTAGCTAGTTGGTTCTTGAAGTCGATCCATGCCGTGTGCAGCCGTCTTACACCTTCTTTGAGCTCGTGCGGCTCGTAGAAAGACCATGCAAGACGCAAGTAGCTGTCGAAACGGCTGGGGCGGTCTACGGTCCCTGTGCTGCCGCTTTGAGCCCCCGCCACGGCGCAGCGAGGCCCCGGTAGGAAACTGAAACCGTATCTATTGTCAACGGCAAACTTTTGAAGCTTCGTTGTACTTGTTCCATCGAGAAATCGGACCCAAACAAAGTAGCCTCCTTCGGGGTCTACAAATTCAATAAGGTCGGACTTTCAAGTATTAGAGAAGGACTCACGACGACTTCCTTTTCCTAGCGTCGTTTACTAGAAAAGCAGAGCACGAGCAATAACGGAGAACAACATCAAAATTAGTTATGCAATTTTTGCGATCTTTACTGTTCAACTTATCTATACATCGTCAACGGAGTTGCAGCTTAGGATACAACATGATAGGGATGGTCTGGGTAGAATGCTTTTTGTTGACGTATCCTAGCTTCTTTGTTGAAGACGCTCCGCAATTCTCGAAAAAGCGTGTGCGCGCGTGTTGTATACTCCTGCTCGAGGAGGCTCAAATGTGCGTCCAATTGACCATTGCGGATCATCTGAGAAACGGCATAACTAGCTACCGGGTTCATGCTGCCACCGGAAAGCAAAACCGGATCACGCCGGAGACTCTGAATCACGGACGGCGCTGCGTGGATCCAACCTAAGCGCAAGCCTGGGGCGACAATTTTAGAGAAGGATCCCATCGCTAGTACGCGCCCATGATCATCAAACCTTCGCAACGAGCCCCCTATGCCTTCTTGCTGCTTTGTTAACTTCTTCTTCATCCTGCTGCTTGATGAAGAAATATTGTTTTCGACCACTTCCCCTTCCTTCTCCACCTCTACTTTGTGGTTCCCCTCATCGCCTTCTAGAAAATGCAGAAGCGCGTAGGGCTCATCGGACAATATGTAGAAATCGTACTCCTCTGCAAGCCTCACCAACTTCCGTGCTCCGGCTTCGGAAAGCGAGCCACCGGTTGGATTGTGGTGGACTGGTATCAAGTACACGCCTTCTGGTCGAATGCGACCATGCTGTTTATCATTTTCATCTTGGCCGTTGTTGATGAGCCAACTCTCGATGCGGTCCACAAAACTGTCCAGGCCAGCGGTGAGGGTACTAGCACCGTCCGTGCCCATGCCCATGCTGCTGCTTTTTTCTTCCGCATCAATATGAACGCCGCTCCGTTATTCAATCTATGTCAAAGAAAGGAGAACAATTTATTATATATTGTAGTTGGAATGCTAATTCAATCAGGACATGATCTCAATATGCTGTCTAGTAGTTGAAGAGGGTCTACTTTTTCTTTCTTTCATAGATGGAAGACGAGCACGGAATCAAATGGACGCGAAACCCAGCTTCGAGGACGATGTCGCCAACCAGGAAGTAGGTAGGATCGTCCATTACGATCACAGGCGATTTCGATGAATGATGGCACTGATCCAGAAAATCTCTATACGCCTAGGGCACCCTCTAAAAACAAGATGAAGGAAAGTGTCAGCCCGTCTCCTTCTTCCCCTGTCAGTTGTAGGTACCCTTCAATGTTGAGGCTAAACAGTGAGAGTTCAGCCCTAGTACGTAGTAAAGTCCGTTCTCAAAAATCAGTGGTGCCATACATGGTAGCTATCCCCGGCAGAGGCCTCCTCCCGCTTCCCTTGAGCCCTATGAGGCTTCCCCTCGGTCTGGTTCTGTCGAATTCGCTTGAGATTTTGCAATGCAAAGCGAACTGCGTGGCTGTTTCCGCTCGTGAAAATGAGTTCTTCCGGTTGGACCCGACTGCCTGTGCGTGAAGTGAGCCAATCCGCCAAGGTAGCAAGCTCGTTCGGCGGTGCCACAGCTCCATACTGCAGCATTAATGAGTCGGCCCCATTTGCGGCAAAGCGTTCCGCACAAGCCGCTCCAAAGGCACGCAGCGGTAAAAGTCGTGGAGACGGCTGCCCAACAGCAAAATTTACAAAATTTTTCTCGATCTTTGATTGTGCCAACTCCGACGTTTGGCAGGTCTCTACGACAACTTGTTCGTGGGAACCTCCGTTTGACAGCGTGGAGCCGCCAACAGCTGAAGAAGTCGTGGCCATCTTATTACGGCAATTGTTACGGTTACCACACCAAATATATTGCTTTCTTCGCAATAAGCTGTCCTGCGCCTTCTTTATTATAGCGCTGAAGTGATCGTAAATCCTCGTAAACGAGTGCTCACGAAAAGAAGGTTTAACGCGACAAGTCAAACCAAGATGCAAATGCACTCTCGATGAGGACGCTGTCCAGAACGGTGGTCGTTTCCGTTTGTGGATACAACAATTTTTAATCGTCGTAGAAGGCAGAGGCAAAACGGTCGGACTTCTCGCGTAAGAATCTTTACACAACGATCTAGCTGTGCCGTTTTTCAACATAGTTGTTAGTCAACGAGGATACCATCGTTTATTTCAAAAATGAAGTAAAGGAAAAAATTCATTTTGAAAAATCCTCTACATCATCAACCTGTGATTTGTAACATATCTCGATGAGCGTCGTTTATGACGCGACCGAAGGTGAGTCTTGCTATCATAATCAGAAACTTTGATTACCATCTTTAGGATCCGCTACACTCTTCTCACTCACTCGTTTTGTAGAACCGATACGACTTGATCAAGCAGCCTTGTGGAAACTTTTTTAGAGCCACCGATATGGATATCAACATCATGACAGGGAAAGCAATCTTAGCCCAGCGTTACAATACGTTTCCATCGGCGTTGACCCGCCAGGCTCAGGAGCGGTTTTGGCAATAGAAGCCGTCACTTTAGCGGCGCAGGCGACGTTGAAATTCTTTCATTTTTATGACAGAAAAATCATGCCAATAAGTCATGATACATTTGCTTCAACAATGAACCTGAACGACGACGTGCGCTTTTTGTCATTGATTTCGTCCCTTGAGCATGCATCTGTATAATATGAAGAACAGCAAATGTCCGAATTTATGTCTAGATAGAGCTATCCCCAAGATGTTTGGTGATAGGTGTTGCCTGTTATTTTAGGTTCGCAACAAATCGGAGCATGGTGAGACTGAATCCTAAGAGGCATATATATAATTTTGTTAAACTAGTAATAGTATAATTTTCACGCCATATGTGTACGGTGTATAGACACAAGGAATAACTGTGGAATCATTGATATGTTCTGCTCAACTAAAAAAATTTCTGCTCATGGCTAAAAGAATCCATGATACGTTCTCAGTACCGAGAAACAGCTTGCAATCTGGAATAAACAATTCTCCAACGCATCTCCAGGATATGGAGATGATTCAGTAATGAGATTTACAAAATTGCGCTCTATCGGTGCAATAATCAGGTATAGATATCGATCTGGTTGGAGTTTGTCTTTATTGTTCGTACGACTCGTAGTCTTTGAGACATGGAAACGCAGGGAATATGCCATCAAGGTATTGACGATTCACCTCCAATCATCACCTGTAGGATGAAGATTATTGCACAATCCTCGGAGGAGGCCATTGCATCTACCAAATACCATATAAAATTGTCAGAGAAAATGGTCAAGGTGAGCAATGCTTTTTCTCAGCAAATGTTGAAGAAGACCACAAGTCCTCTAAATGTCATTGTCATTAAGAACGAAAGGAATATATCAAAGTCCTGTGATCACACTGGGTCTAGGTTTAGCTCTAGAAAGATTGATGTATAACAAAGGTATTCATGTTAAGAAAGCGGAAGCGCTCAGTGCCCACCGATACCTCTGATAGCACCGCAGCGCGAAACCTTTTCAGTTTCACTTTCATCTGGCTCCATCTATATCTTCAACTTCATGTACTTAGTTATGCTAATGCTCGCTTTGAGAAGAAGATGCACTCTGCAAGCTTGTCAGAGACTGTCTGCAAGCTCATCGATGGATAATCGGCGATCGCTTAGGAGAAAGACTTCATGGTTTAGAGGTTCTCTACCTCCTCCATCGCCAGGAGGAGAGAATTCCAAGCATAGTGCACTTGTTCCTCCATCTTCATGTCTTGACTGACGGAGGCAACCTGGCGATGGCGAAGCAGGATCACGTGCGATCAGCGCTTCCTCGTCGGTTGATTGGCTTTCATGTGGCCTCAAGACCAAGTGGTTACTATGTGCTGCCGTTCGTGCTGGTTGTTTACTGCGGTGCCTGCTAGCTGCGCTGCCGGGCGCCGACTTTTGCGGGAACACGAACAGAGCCGAAAAAGCACGCACGTTCCTCGCAGTGGTGGCAGTGTCGATGCGGTTAGCCCCCCTAGCACTGTTGTCATCGGAAGATAGGAGTGGGCACCCGTTTGGCGAAATAGAAAGCGGGGGCATTTGAATATCGGCTCGCCTGGGAAAATATCGGAACAATGTCGAGAACAACAAATTCGGATAGCGCAATAGTGGAGCTGCGGGTATGGAAAAGAAGTCGCAGTATTTTGAAGCCCCTTTGCTGTTTAAATCGCCATCTTAGAGCACTGTATGAGAAGGAGGTGGAGCGAAAGAAGTTGTAGATCCAGTCTATATCGAAATCAAGAACGAGGATCTTGGCCGTTATCGTGCTCGCATATTACTTTTTTGCACATATATGCTTTAGGGCTGGACGGTGCCCCCCCTGTGGTCTGGTCTCTGGTGGCGCGCGCGCGCGCGCTTTTCCGCGCGCATTTCCGCGGATTCTAGTGGTGGAAAGCTTTAAAACTTGGCGCGGGCCTCCCCTTGAGCGGGAATCATATAGGTTCCAGGGTTCAGGGGAGCGCCCCCCCGAGTGACGTGGGGGTTGCCGTGCGTCCCTGTATCATATATACGCCTCAAAGAGGACATCCGACGATAGAGATACCGTGTTCTCTAACGGAATAGATGCAGTTGGAGTTGCGCAACAATCCGTAACTACTATGTTCCGCCGGGTGCGGTCGATGTCTTGATCGGCGGGCCTCTTCGCGATCGAGAAGGTTAACATGCGCTTGCTTGTTCTCGGCGTCGGTTATCACATCTTGGCCGCACGAGGCCCACGAGAGCCAGGCACCGCAAATGGGAGTAGTGGAAGAGAGAAAGGCACAACCTCCGCAGCCCTTCAACCTGGGGATTGACGTCTTTTTCCCATGTAGTTGTTCTTGAGAAGTCTCGAAATACTTCTCATACGCAAACGGAACGAGATTTTTACCTCTCTGCAGACCAACTACACTGCATGGACCACAGTTAACTTTTTCGAGACGGACATAGATTAGAGACGACATCACTTGAAGTTTTTTGTTGAAAGTTTCTCCTGTTGCACCGTCTTCCTCATCATTTTGAATCTGCGCTACAACTACATCAAACAAAAATTCTTGATTTCACGCGAGCTGCTGAAAGTAAAAAACAGATACTTAATGACGCGAGATCGAACTTTTTTCTACTTATCATATATTTTCATATTCATATTTTCTCATTCATAAGCGAATGTCTCCGACAACGGTGCCACTTCCTGATCGCAACGTGAACCTTCCGCCTGCTGGCTCGAAGACGCGACCCAACGCCTCCACACGACCGCATGCCGCTACAGTGGTCGCTCGTCGTGTTCCGTGCCACGTAGGCTCCCTATGTATCGTTGTGGGAGGGTTGGTCCAGAAGTTAAAGGAAATCGAAATCGAATTTGGAAATAAAACGTGTCAATATAATCAATGAAGAAATGATCCCGAATCATGATAAGTGGATGTTGCCATCATCAGCTTGTGTTAATGGGCTTGGATGAAATAAAAATAGAAAGGATACTGGGTACCGAAGATAGTCTTTGTCTGGATCACTGCTGTATCCCTCCATTTGGTCGGCGTGGTTGCCCGCTATTCTAGATGCCTGTGACTGCGCAGTCGCCAGAGCTGAGAAGTCTAGTTCGAATTCATCGATTTTGAGCGTCTGCGCGACGCTAGTCCTAGTTGATGATCCTAAGCCCCCATCTTCCGAAAGAAGCTCCGGAGGAAACGTTGGATTGCTGTAGTCGGCCGGAAACTCAGAGCAATCCACTGGAAAAGACAGCCACTCTGTGATAGGTTAGAAGAGAAGAGTTGGTGCAGAATAATTGATTTGATCCTTCAACACTGCAGGAGCAAGATGCATCCCTATTTTTGTCCTAGTATTTTTCTCCCAAGAGAAGATCCGAGTCGTTGGTGCTTAAGAAATATGACATGGATGCTTGTTCTACTCAGTTGCAATGAAATGAAATCTATGAAATGGAAGAAGTTTTACTGTTCTTAAACAAAGTAGTGTTCAGACAAATGGGGCGATCGAGGTCTCGTACTAGGTTCCGAGGGGATGAAGTCGTCGCGTTGCTGCGTTAGAGCAGAAATTTCGTCTTGACGAGTTGCTGCCTGAGCATTACTTCTCGAGGCCGTACTCGATCGCTTTTTAGAGGTTTCAGGATGGAGGTACATACTTTGGCAACCGCAAGACAGCCATAACGCTTGTTTCATTCCCTCGTACTATGAATTTTTGTAGACCATGCAGATGCACCTGATCAATATGACGCAGTTCCGATTTTTTTTCCAATAAAGTTACAGCTAGTCCTAGTCCTGCTCGAGGGAACATTTAGATTGCAGCGAGGAAATATGATCTCGTTTGAATAGGTAAAGTCATATCATCTCTGTTGGCGAAGACGCCGGATCGTATTCGTGCAGCGAGAGCTCGCGCATGTGCAGCGTTTGAGGTCCCTGTTGTACAGACGTGATCCCGGCGCACCCAGTATTAGAGCTAAAACTAATGCAAGACGGGGTAGTTCCAAATTGGACTAGTATCTATAGCTTCAATATTACGAGCTAAATAAAAAAACAAACAACGACCCCGCCTAACTCTCACTCTTCCACTTCTGACTCATGAACTCATGACCTTAGGAACTTATAATATATGAGGATCTTAAGAACTGAAGAACTTACGAGCTTGGTTAGATTTCGCGCAGATGGGTACTAAGTTTAAAACTTACGCGATAAAATCAAAATTTTTACAATTTGAACTCAAAAAATTGAAACTCTTCGAAAATTGATGGCGATGGCAAGATCGTGCGACCTTATGGACTTAGTTAGATTTCGCGCAGGTGGGTAATGAACTTGGTTAGATTTCGCGCAAGTGGGTACTAAATCTAAAATCTACGCAATAAAATCAAAATTTTCACAATTTGAAATCAAAAAGTTGAAATTTTTCGAAAATTCAAGGCGATGCCAAGACCTTCCGAACTTATGGACTTGGTCAGATTTCACGCAGATGGGTGCTAAATTTAAAACCTACGCAATAAAAAGAGTGATGAAATGTTTAGATTGTAGGCGCTTGCATTAGTAAGCCATTAGTCCACTTCTTGCGTTGAAGCTCAAGTCTTCCTTTCTGTTCTCTCATCCTAAGAGGTTTTGGGAGGAAAGAGAAGGCAAGCCAGCAAAGATCTGGCTTCGATCTAACCGTAATTACTCTCAGTTATATTTAGGTAATTTCTAATTGTCTAATTAAAGTATAGGTGGTGGAGAGTGAGCGAGAGAGTCAGAGGAGGGGGATACTGATCGGAGGTAAAGATAATGAAAGAGAAACTAACAGAACAGAACAGACCGATGAGCATATCACACAACGTGATAGAGAGGGTCAGGGCTTAGGCCGTGAGCACCCCCTGCAGCCTATAGCTCCCGGCTTCTCATGAGACGAGGCGCCACCCCCAACTCAATCATAGAAGACCGCCAATCCTTGCAGGACTGTGCTCACCGATGCTCCGCAGAGACAGAACCAACATCCCAAGCCAAGTGATCGCTAATGAAACGAGATGTGGACGAGATGATGAAGCGAAGCGAGAACGACAACAAGAACAGATGTAGATGATCACTACGCAATAAAGTCAAAACCTTCACAATTTGAACTTAAAAAAAATGAAATTTTTCGAAAATTCATGGCGATGCCGAGAAGTTTATATTTATATAAATTTTATCACATTTCAACCGAAATCATAATGGGAAAGAGATAGGCAAAAAATCAACAACGACCCCTCCAACATCCAAACCCAACACACACCGAACCGAAAACACCCGAGCCGAAGACACTGGAACCGAAAACATGCGACCCCCATCGCAAATTTTTCCGCTCCTTTTCTAATCAACCAACAAACACAACACACGACCCTCCGGCACGCCGTCGAGCTTTTATTAAAATAGAGCACGCTGCGACTTAGTTTAATTCGTGGGCGCTAAAGTCACAAACTTTGTGTAAAACGCCTAGGCTGCAGACGGTTGCCGGGCGGGGGAAGTGCGTGCCGCGGGTGGATGATCCTAGTGGAAGGAGTGCTACCGGGCGCTCAAGTCTAGTAACTTTCTTGATTTCCTATACCAACTTGTTTGAATTTGAGAAAAATCTGAATCTTCGATTGTTGTCCGGTTTAGTATCTATGGAAATAGTTGGCTTAACACTGCAACATTTCCACGGTGCGGGTGAGTCGCATAGCGTTCTTTACTTGGATTGCCGAGCCAAACACGTCGTCCGTCAAAACATCCCCCGTCTCACTCTCCCCGGTGACGTAAACCAATCGTCCCTCGTTGACGGGATGCACACGTCCATCCTCAACGCTTTTCATGAAGCTCTTCATTGAAGTTCCAGTCTGAGTTTGTTGAAGATAAATATTGTTTCGCGTTTACGTACTATACTAATATTCAATTACGAAAAGGGAATAAAGCATATGGAGAGGCGAACTTTTAATCTTTAAGACTGGTTCCTGTCATAAACTTGACAGCATTTGAGGCCGATGCTCCTCCTCCAAGTTTCAATTTACACCGTATTTCGGATTTCATGAAGAGCAGCTCCGAGCCGCTAGGACTAGGTTGCTGTGTCAGATTTTTCTTCTCGTCGGCAGCCCCAACTGCAACTTCAATTACCTCCAGACCTTCTTCGTTGTCGATATTACGTCTTCCATCAACTGCAGCACTTCTACTGAAGTCGTCGCTGATGGTGACAACATGGTTGATACCACGAGGAGCGCTAGTTGTCGGGCAATTGGGATTGAGGCCACCTGTACTTATTGAGGTGGACGAGGACGCGGACGACCCGAAGATGTTCATTTTGCGTGCGCAGACGAATACGTAGGCGAGGACAAGGAGCATCACTGCGGGGAGGTAGAATGATGTAGAAGAGATGAGCTGGAGTAAAGGAGCGACGGTCTCCGCCAGAAAGAGTGGACCCGCAAAGACTATGTTCCGCAGGAACGATGTGGAAGTGGAAAACAAGCTGGACTCTATGGCAGCTGCTGTTTCTGTCTTCGTTGAGGAGATGGCAATTAATGCAGTCGGAGATTTTTTCCAGAAACGAGCATGATCTGGCTCCGTGTCCTCTGCCGAAAGCCCGCCGAGTTGCACAGGAATTTGCCTGCTTTGCTGCAGCGACGTCGAGGAAGCTAATGTACTACTTCGCGTTCTTTCTGTTCGCGACGTAGCATCGATATTATTGCTCATGCGCTGTGACAGTGACTGCCGCGTCGGTGCTTCATCGCTCTCGGTTTTTATCAACAGACCAGTACTGGGTGTGCGTCCTCGAGAGTCTTCTCTTATAGCCGCTGCCGAGGTCGCAGGCGTCCTACCGCTACTTTCTTTTGCAACAAGAGTTTGAGTTGTACTAGATACCTTTACCTGTTGTTGAATCGTGTTGCCTTCGTAATCGCTTTGGTCACGTGCTCCAAACGTAGACGATGCTGCCGACGTGGTCCTTGAGGCTGCAGAGCGTGCTTGCGGCGAGAAAGGCCGGGATCCACTGCTCCATCTGAACGTTGGTTGTTCGGAGGATTCATCTGCGTTGAGGAGAGGATCTTTCGTTGGGTAAAAGAGTCCTTCAACGAAGGTACCGCAAAGCTGCATTGAAACTGCAGCTCCCAAAAGAGTCAGTCGATGCAATCTTCGTCCTCCGATTTTCGTCCGCGTAATGCGAGGGTGATAGCGGATAATTCGGTCGCACTGAGAGCGCAAGAGCTGTTTCGCTCGTCCCCTCAGTTGGCAATGCGTTCTCATCCCGACCAGGTGCGCCTTCATTTTCGCAGAGGGGAGAATCGCGGCCATCCCATTGCTCTCTAGTGTCCTCATGGTGGTCAACCTGCGAAAATCAAGAAACTCCAGCCCGCTACCATTACTTTACCCTTTCAGTATTCTCATCTTGCATATAATTTTTTGACAAGATATTTTCGCCAAAAGGAAAAGTTCCGATGGATTCATTCTTCATGATTCGCCAGTAGTTTTTCTTCGAGTCGATTTGTAACTTTTTACATTTGATGCATCACATCGATCAATGAACCATATTTAACTCTGACTTTTCGCTGGAGGTGATGCAATTTTTACTTTCGAGATCATGGTGAGGTCAAGGTGATAAAAAGTATAAGCAGATTAGCCAATCTCAACGTCTACAATTTTAGGTATCTCTATGGGCTGTCTTCTCTCTCATCAGTGACTACCTTGTAGTTTCCACAAGACTCCCTTTCCACTCTTTTAATTTTCGAACTAACTCCTTGTGACAGTGTTCCATCGAAGCGGCGAATGGCCGCCCTTATGTCACTACAGCCCCTCTTTGTGTTCGACTTTCTCCAGCTCGACCTAAGAAAGGTCTTAACAGCTCATGGTTCTGGTTTCTACGCGGAAGAAATCGACACGCTTGCTCATGAAATCTCATGTTGTACTTGTACTACCGACTCTCATCTCACAGGTACACACTAACGCAGGAGATATTCATCATCAGATATCATAGGAGGGTCTCCGTTTGTCTGTTCTGTGGGATGAACGAGGAAAGGGCAAGGGCTACCTACTTGTAGTTGCAATGGTTTTTCGGGGTGGTTTTTGTGCTGTCGCAACAGTTACACGTTGTTCATGAAACGTTCACGAAGTGCGAGAATCTAGCTGTTTCCGCAATCGAAGTCTGTAGTGGAGCCACCAGATTACACCTAGGCGCACTGCATGCGGCATTGCATTCTCGTGTAGGCTTCCTGCATGCACAGTAAAGCGCACACCACGCCAAGCACGAAGGCGACCAGCACTTGGGTGACCTGCTGTTTCACGTAGTTGCCATTCATCGTGGCCTCTAATATTCTCGCGATCATCTTCTCTTGTTGGAGCAGCGCCAAGCTATCTACTTCGTCTCCAATGCCTGCACCAGCAGTGTTCGTTGCGTGGCTAGTCTTCATCAAACAAGAAGAATCGTGACCTGGCACGGCGACTGCCTGAATACCACAATCTGTGTTTAGCGGTTTTCGAGCATTCATCTCATCTTCGTGCTGGGGAGCAGATTCTCGAGAGGCTTCGGTGGGTTCAGAGGCCTTGTTTTGAACAGATGTACCCTGGACCTGGTCCTCGACCATTTTGGTCACTTTGGCTTCAATGTTTTTCTGAAATTTGGCACGCTCTTCTTGGAGCTCTTCGTGCAATTCACGGACGCACTGGGAGCTCAAGCGCAAGGCGCGCTCCTCTTGCTCCTGTAGGCATCTTACAAATGCCTCCTGCTGAGCCTCAAGATGTTCGCGAAGCATGTCCTTCATCAAAATTAAGTCCGCCTCTCTGTCCTCGGAGGCTCCCTTCTGTTGTATCCGTTCCTCTTGGCTATTTTTCGGATTGACCTTCTCGGACCCTTCAACAGTAACTGGATCTTTCTCATCTTCCAGTTCTATACCTTGTGCTGCTGACTCTGGCAATTTAGGGTCCACCTTGTCCTGCGATTGATGCGATGGGTTCAACACGCTTTCACTAAGCACACCCGCCGTCGGTTCTGTCGTTTCGCTAGAAGACGCTAATGGCGTTTCCGTTGAGGCTGACAACGTCTTATCTTCAGTTTCAGATGTAGTTTTGTACGATTTTCTTTTGTCAAGTTCCTCAGCCGCTGGCCGAGCAATGACCTCATCGTCTTCAAGATTCAGCCTCACGGTTTTGTTAGCACCTCCATCAGCCTCAGAATAACTAGCTCCCAAGGCCTTCTCCCGCGCTTCCTTGAATGGATCGAGTCCCATGTGCATACGCAAATCTCCGTCATTTGTAGTGCCTCCGGAGTCGCTAGTCGTCTTTGCATCTTCTACTACGCCTTTAGTGTTCGCGCCGGGCGCTCCTGTGTTTGGCCCGGACTTGTCTCTGTTAATCAGAAAGCCTCGCTTCAACGTTTTTTTAGGAACTGCGGGCGAAGCGCTATTTTCTTTGTTATCGCCAACTGCGCCACTCCTGCTAGCCTCTGCTGTAGCTGAAGAGCGTTTAGACGAGGTACTCGAGGAGGAGCCAAGGCTGCTACCCGGTTTTCGATGTAGAATTTTACGTGCCTCTACCTCCTCATCTTCGTCCTCCATCAATGCCAAGCTTTCGTCGTACGCGTTATCTTCTTCTACAGACAATACACCTGCCTCCCGTGTGCGGCGAAGCATAGCTTTGTTGAGATATTAGAAACGAATTCCTAACAATGAGAGATAGAGAAGAACAAGATTCAAAATTTCTTGGTAGAGGTAAGATGAAAACTCTGCAGCTGACGCATAAGAAATCATCATGCCGCGGTCGACACTCGAGAACAGATGAAAGAAAAAGTAGTACTTGTTAACATCGAAGAGTGTGAGTGATGTGTTCAGTCATAAGCATTCTGTTTGTGCATCATGTCCTTCTTTCCTTTGTCTTCATCGCCGAGCTGTATTGTCACGCCATCGCCTGCGATGTCCTCGGTCTGCGAGAGTGGTGTGAGTGAGCGCACATCTTCTTCGCTGTCATCTACTTCTTCGATTGTACACCCCACCTCGGGCAGTCCTGCTTTTCCTTGTCTGGGCTCACCCAACTCGTCTTGTTCGGCAATATCGGACTCGCCGCTGCAGGTGTAGTCATGACTAGTATAGTCGTCTTCGCTCTCGGCGGGTAGCAATCGCTCTTTTTGTGCGAACGACACCGTCTTCCTTTGCGACGCGCGTGCAGGAGCTTTAGGATCAGCTTTCGTTAGCGTTTCACTGCCTAAGGGTTTTTGCGCTCCTCCTGGTGCAGGTCGAGCTCCGAATGCTTCTGGAAACTGCATCCTAATCTGTTCGGAGTACGCTGCCAATTGTCCCTGCCAGACATCCTTTGATTAGAGCTTTTCATCTACCACACGACGAGAAACATAATCCCATTTCCACCAGAGCCACACACGCCTATCCGATGTTCAGAATCCACCTACCCACAACTCAAAGAAACTTCAGAAACTTCCGTCTCTCGGTGGAATGAATGAAAGTTAAACAAGCTTATCCTTAACGTAAACGAGTAGATGAGCCATAATTTTCAGGGAGATTCAGTTGTGTGGCCAATGCTGCACCAGTTGTCAGATGTTTCATCGCCATCTTGTAGTCTGACCCGAATTTCAAAAGCGCCATTCCCTTCATCCAGTGCGCGTGTGCGTTTCCTTGGTCGTGGCATAGTACCTGGAAGGTTGCACATTGGTTGCTGTAAGTGGTGGGCGTAAAAAAAACATCAATACAATTACGCATACGATGCTACAATGGGGTCCCAAAATCAAATCTTCTTCAACTGCGACTCTTCTCTTCAATTACCTGGTCTAAACTCTTGAGTCCTTGTTCAGTCATTTTCCCTACGCGCATCGCCTCAACCACAGAGTGGAGCTTCAGTTCGAGAAATACTGAGAGTTCGGGAGAGTCCAACGAATTTAGATGCCCGTCCAGCTGTGCATCTAGGATACGTTGCATCCCTTCGATGACATCCTCGAGGCCCTTTGGCATCTCGATAGCAGTCCCTGCGCCCCGTCCTCCTGCAGAACTGCCGCTTGCGTTAGATGATTAGGTAGAAGACGAAGACGATGAGTAATAATTGTATCAGATCATGAGAGGAACAACAAGTACATCCCGGCTCGCACGAGTAAGTGTTCATGTAAATTTCTTTGCAACGACTACTCCTATTTCCCAATCTCACCTTCAAAATAAAAAACAAGTCTGCCATAATCATTGCCGTGAATCCACTTCCAGCTGGAAAATTGAGCCCACCATCGCGTTTTGCCTGCAGTTCTTTGACAAGGTCCAGGTAATCGCGACCACGCTGAAAGGCTGCTTCACGCTCTGCCTCTTCATCGTCAACATAGTCCCACTTGGAACGGGAAAGAGAAGCACAAGCCGGCATTTTCAATGCTTTCGGACAGTGGATGAAACCTATGCTAGTTATGGATGTGGATTTTACATGACGTCCAAGATGACTAACCACGTCAGTGTTCGTATTTTGAAGCAAATCCAAATTGCAAGCGCATATATGGGATAAGTACTAGAAATAAAACCAAAAATATTTCCGTCGTGACATCAACTTCCACAATCCGGAGTAAGCCCTGATAAGAATTCGCAAGCATTGCTCAACATAGAATGCATTAACGATGATCTTGCGGCAGCACAGAATCGGCGGGGGTCATGCAGCTCAGACACGCTATCTCTAAACTGATTCTACGTCCTGTCGTCATTCCTCAGCCTCGCATCTCTCCAGATGTTGAAAAATAAGGGAATTTGTATTCATTGATCTCACCATTCTATTTGAAAAACAGACGAGCAGTAATTTCATTCACAATCCACAAGGCTCGGCCTCGTCTGCACAAATAGACCCAGTCGATTTTCCCCTGAAGAACAGTAAACAAAGGCTGCTGCTGCACGAGAATCGTGATTTTTGACACGAAACCAAGTCTGGTTTGTTTTCTGGGGTGGTTCGTTTAGGTGCAGACGCTTTGGCCCGATCTAAGTAAAAACGAGTTGAAATTTGAAAAGCTTCCTGAGAAAGTAAGGAGCTCACTTCTCGTGAGTCGCGCCTGCTGCATAGAAAATGAGTCGAAGAGCTATATGCTTGTGCCGCGATCGCCGTCCTCGGGTGGATGGGTACTTCAAGAACAAGAATTGGAACAATGGAGATAGAGTTCGACTGGGTAGGTGCTTGGTAAGGCTAGAAACAACACTTGTGCTTTTGGGTAGTTACTGGTTAGTACATCAGCAAGAACGGGACTAGTGGAACTCAATACTTGATGTTTAATTTGTTTGACGAAGATGGAATTGCCTTTACGGGCATAAACAGAAACATATCACACGATTGGGATTTGCATAATATATAAATAAATAAGATCGACGCGGTTGATTTTCTGGGTGTAGACTTCCTTGTGCCAAAAAAAAGGCGAAGGATTGAAATTGGTGGTAGCTGATTTTCTTTATTAATCATTGGAATACTTCAAAGGTAGCAGCGCTAGGACGTAATGAGAAGACCAACATCGAACGGGCTCGCATGGTCTTTCAAACAGATCGCCAGTCAAAACAATTCCACACACTTACAGCCTACTTAGCTATTTTCATACATGTAGATCCTCGCTTTCTCCTTCTTCTTTTTACCCCCTTTGTTATTCTGCCACGTTTCATCTTCATCACTCTCCTTGTCCTTCTCCCTTTTCTTTCCGCCGTTACTTCTTCAAGCGCTGAAGAGTTTTTACCGTCTGCACGGCAGACGCCTTTTTTGAGACAACCTTCCCATTAGGTTGCAACTGCGCAAGATGAAAGGGGAGGGCGGATGGGACGGATGCATGCAAAAAAAAATGATCACCAAGCAAGGAGGCTTTGGGTTTGGCTTGCTCAATGAAGCAAACAGAGAATAAACAAAGATCCTGGCCTGGCGGAGCAAGAATTTTGCAGACCGAGGATTGGATATGAATAAAATGAATTGAGTATAAATAAGTATGCGAAAAAAGAACTGCCACACTGTGCGCGCGTAGCCCTTTAGCCTTGGCCAGTCTCATCGACGTTGGGGATGTGCTAGGTACTACTTAATTAGAAAAGTGCGCGGCTTCGTTTTCATAAAGATCAGCTTTCGTGAGCCCTCCCACCGTCTTGGTATAACCAAACTTATTATGGTAGACCTGGACGAAGAGAAGTTGCTGGAGGATGATTGTAAACACTTTCGAAGCATCAACTTTAGACTTGGATCCTGCGCACATAAGAAAAAGCGACTCCCCAAATGACATCACTAGCATAACAAGAAACGCCAAACGCAAACAATAAGAACAGCGACGCATAGGCGTAGGCAAAAAAATGGGAAAAGTAGGAAGTAGGTACGTAGTAGCGAGCGTCGCGATTGCGACAGAGGCCGCCTTCTTTCTGGCCGATCAGTTTTTTTGTCAACTTCTGCACCATTTTGAGAGGCTTTTCGAGGCGAACCGGGGGGCGAGTTATGTTGTTCGTTGTGCGTTGCCGCTTCGTGGATGATGTGTTTATTTTCGGAAGGTGATCGCTGTAACTATGATGTTACCGAAGAACAGTGGCGAATACTTGATGAGTGGCAATATGTTGAACCAGGGAAGATAGTAGGTAAAAGCGAAGCGCTGAAAGTAATATGTTGCGACTGGGATTGCGAAAGTAAAACGAGTTTCCTATTCTTGGAGAGAAAGAGTTGTAGATGTAGCTGGAGTGGGAGCTGGCAACTTCATTTGCGTATTAAGGCCTAATTCTTGACTTTGCGAAAAACCAACACGACTGAAATGATCATTTCCGTGAATTATTTGACAATGAATAAGTCCTCATGTAGTGGAAATTTCCGCCACGGCCATGTCCTTGTCCATCTCTTATCCTATGAAGTAATAATTTACTCATACGTTCTTGCATTTTTTGATTTTTGCTTCTAGGCAGTTAATTCAGTGGCGACGTTATGGGGATGGTTTGGAGGTGGTACGCGAAAGCGACAACACGTTTTTGTCCGTTTTGACATTAAGCGAGTCTCTCTCGTTCCTTTTCGACGACGCTTTCTAAATCCGATGCTGTATCTTGTCTGCTCTCGTTCCCTCGTCGCTGTAATATCCTTCGAAAGTACACTTGTAAAAACAGACAAACCGAAGTTCTTACGATGTCCTGGATAATTCGCAAAACGACATGTTCGCAAAACGACATGCATCAAAACAGAACACAGGCACAGAACCACTAAGCTGCAACTTCTAACTCTACGTCGGTCCACACTCATGAAAAACAAATGCAAATACCAAAATCCGAGACACGCTCGTATGCGTGGAGGATCAGAGGAAAAAGCATGCCTCAGTAAGATTTGGATTCTCACACGACAAGATGGGTAAATCTTCAAGATGGGATGTCACAGGAGCATGCTTCACTGTTAAGCACGAAATATTCTAGGAGCTTGTCGATGCTAGGGATAAAGAAGAGCAAATGGGTGACTCAGTTTCTTCAACATCAACATTAACATGAATGTATCTATATTATTGAAAAAGTGCCACTTCGCTGCAGTGCAGCACCTGAGTGTCATCGTTCGGACTAATTGCTTTATGACGCTTGTCTTGCTGAATGTTGTATGATGTCGGCCTTTTCTTTCTACTTCCGGCGGCCCGTTATCGGCGGAAGCGCGCCCACCTTTCCACCTGCTCGCTTGCGAAGCACACATCGGAAAAGCGGCCCGAACTTGTGCGGCTCATCCGGTAGAAACATTTGCTCTGACTCGACTGCAATGTCGCAGCCTCCCTTTGTGCGCGCCAGCTCGATAAAACGCTCGACGATTTTCGTGTTTTCGATGTCCGAAAGCGCACAAGTGGAGTAGACGATCCGTGAACCCGCACCGGGACGCAGAAGTGACAACGCGGTCCACAATAGTTGGAGTTGCCTGTCTGCGTTCGCTGCGACCGACTTTTCGCTCCAACGCGCCATCTCCACCGCGTTCGAAAGAAGATGACGGTCTGTGCTGCACGGTGCATCCACAAGTATGACGTCGAAAGGTCCTAGTCGATAAAGCTCCCCAGCGCCACTGCGAGACGCGCATGCCGCACCCGTGGCATCCAAATTAGTTACGCGGACGCGATTTCGTTCGAATAACTCCAGAGGAAGAAAGCTTCGGAGCACGCCTTCGAGACGAGCAGCCCGGGATTTCGAATATTCGTTACTGACCAAAAGTGGGCCACGAGTCGCGGCTTCCACAGCTGCTGAGCCCTTATTTTCATCAGGATGCGAATTATCTTCACGATGCGGGTACATTTTCGATGCAGGCACTCCTGTGTTGCGGTCGAAGTAGTTCTTGAAGAGACTGCAAGCTAATACTAAACTTTTCCCACCGGGCGCAGCGCAGAGATCGAGGATTCTCTCGTCACCTTTCAGGTCAACTTTGCTAGCACACAATGCGGATGCACCGTCCAAAAAGTAGTGTGTAAGCACATCTTCAGGCAACTCCGCAGCACGGCGTGACCAGAGGCAACCACCGGAAGATATGACAGGTTGCTCCGAGGCATTTCGTCGACCGTCTTCAGCGGGCGCGAGGAGAGTGTCGTTTAAAAGTGTACATGGCCTCACACTTGGAAGTACTTCTTCATCTGAAGATGCAGTACAACTCGGACTTTTCGTACGATGGCGCTCATTCGTTGAAGGAGACTCTTCCTTGGTTGCCTGGGAAGACTTGCTAGGAGTTCGCAGGCTTTCGTCGTAACAGACAGCTGCATTTGTGTCGCACTCCCCAGCACTACATGGCTGCTGGTATTCATACTTTCCCACGGCCGCCACGAGCACTCTATCGCCGCCTTCCGTTTTTCCGTCGCCACCAACTGTCTTTTCGGCTTCCTCCACGACTTCTGCTGTGGCTTCAGTCTTTTTCTTCCGTTTCGCGCGTCGCCAAAAGCCTGGAGCTCGCTCGTCCTGTTCTACTTGGTTGCTCTTGAGCGCGTGCCGCAAAGCGTCAGCTTGCTCTTCCGGCGCGAGGAAGGGATTGACAAGGCACACGTGATCTGTTGGACCAGTGAGCGCTTTCAGCAAGTGCTTCCATCGCTTTACTCCAAACTGACGTGCCTGAGAGGCATGCCAACCCTTCTCTCCTCGAAGAGCAACTTGTGTCGCCATTTTGTTGTAGTATATTTTTCTAAATCAAATAATGGCGATGTACTTGAGATACTGGAAAACACAATCGACTTCGAATTATGAGAATGAAACAATGTTGTAAGTATCCAAGAAAGCGCAAAAGGCATAAACAGGAGTAGGGTATGATCTGATAGAGCTCTTCGCGGTTCCTGCGATTGAATCCAAACTACAATGTAAAGACTCAAAAAGATCATGAAATTAACTGTTTGGTAAAGTAACATGACTATTGATATTGGTATTGGAGTCCTGCTGAGTAAATGACTTCATCCTTGTGAAAGTGGCCCACCCAGAGGTTTTTCGTTTTTACTTTTAGTACGACGAAGCTACACTACTTCTTGATTCTGAATGCGAAAACTACATGTAATCAATTTATTTTTTAATGAAACACAACCTTTTAATCATCGTCATCTTTGCTCAAGCAGCGATCTTGATGCTTGTTTGGATCAGTTACAGTTGCTCCGGTGTCAAAGAAGGACCTTCTACTAAGTCGAGAAAAGTCAATCGACGACTGACAGATAAAGATCGACTGATCCAGTGAAGCTTGATCCCAGCATCGTTCCTTTTTTAGGTCAAAAAATGATCCATATTATAAGGAGCAAGATGCAATAAACACGAAGATCCCGAGATCCCGAGATCAAGGTCTGGTGCTGATACACGTTTTTCAGCCGGTACAACATGTAGAAGAACATACAATTTTTCATAGCGAAGAAAGCCCACGCACGGCGTGACATATTCTGTAGGAGCTCAAGATCAAGACTGTGTAGCTTTCGCACGGGGGCACGACCACAAGTAGAGGTAAGGCGGGGTAATGAACAACGCATCCTGTAAAAAGAAGCAGTTATAGCTCATCTGAAGATACAGGTCGATGAAGGTTATTCTTGTGCTTCCTGCATGTCACTGAGTAAGCTGCAACGGACAACCCTGTTGACATGATCGCTCAGTTCATACTCAAAGAGATAATCGGCAAAGCGGAGTGTGCCTCGGAAGTCAGACTCTTCATGCTTTTTCTTCTGGAATTTGCTTCGTATGTCGTTGGCTAATATCTCCTCCACACACTGCTTAATCCGTGCTACCTCTTCGCTATCGTGAAAAGACAAGGACTCGCGGCCACTGCCGCCACCGCCAGACATTGCAGCAGCGGGGGAAGATGGGAATTTTTGTGAGGCCTCATCTCCAATTCCAGCTATTGATGCTTCTTCTTCTGTCGGTTGTGAAATTGTGGCATGAGTGGTCGCTGCTATGGTTACGCCCATGTGTTGTGCGAGAAAAGCTTCGCATTTTGGTCTCCAGTGCGTCTCGAATCTCTCGACGGCGTAGCTTGCTCTTACCCAATCTGGTACGACTGCTTCTGGATGGCATTCTGTCTGCGGTAGATAGGGTTTCATGTCGACCACTGGCGTGCCGTCCACTACATCTAGGCCCGAAAGAGTCAGGACTCCTGCTTGATGGTCGATAGACTCGATTTTCGCTAACGAAAGGCCTAGGGGATTCGGCCGATGCGGTGTGCGGCACGCAAAGATTCCGACTTTTTTATGTCCTCTCGGAGGCAAGATTTTCGTAACCAGACCCTGGAAGTCAGGCGCTTTTACTTGTTCCTGCAGAGAAAGTGGAGGATTATTTGGGGAGTCCTGTGAGTCATCTTCGTCAACTACATCTGCTTCCCCCGATTTCGTTCCGGTTTTTGCTTTGTTGGTCTCTGCTCCAGCTCCAGAACATCGATTCCGCAAAGCGCGCTGCTCTTTGCTGAGGTTGGTGTTCTTGTGGAAAATGTAGGAGACCCACAGATGCGAGTAGGCTTCGAGACCATCGAGACAGCTTGCGGCATTCAAGCAGGAAACTAGTCGTAGCTCGCTTCGCACGGACGGACATAGCCCTGATTGTCGTGGAGTGCCACATCGTTGTCGAAAAGGGGATTGCAAGAAACCGATCGCGCGGATTTGATAAGAAGAACTCGAATTATTTTTCGTATTTGATGCGCCAGAGTTGGTTTTAGCTTCTGTTGTCTCTGCAAGAAGGCGCTCTGCGGAGGTTCTGCCTTTGCGCTCTGCTGCCACTCGCGCCTCGAGCTCCTTACTTGCTACTTCGAGTCGCTCCGCTTTGGCGTAGAGGTACGCTAGCGCAAAAATGAGTGCTAAACAAACGATCTCACGAGCGTCCACGAACTGCGAGGCGAGGAACGATACTCCCAATGCCAAAAAGAGCGCCGGCACAGCACCTTGACGGGTTGCCCACAAAAGGCCGGCGTTCGTCGTGGACGCTTGGCCAATCAACTTCTTCGTAGACTTCAGTCGCTCAGCGGCCGCTTGGGCGCGCTGTTCGTGAGGATTCATGTTTTTCTCCATCTTCAATTTTCATCCAATAGAAGTAGAGAAGGGTCTTCTATGAGTACTACCTTCTTCTACTTGGCCATTCTATCTTGCTGTACATGAACATGAGACGAAACGAAACCAAGTATCGGGAATCAACGTTGTTGGGATTGCTTTCGAAATTCAGCGGGAAGCTGAAAGGATGCTACCTAAGACAATGGCACTTTCTCTTTCCATATCACTGCTAGCTTTAACTGCTCAGTCCATTGATGTTATCTATGATGATCAAAGTTTGCGGTTGCGGAAACAGGGTTCTTAATACCTCATAGAGACGATTTCATCCCAGAACCTGTTACAAGATTTATATATTAGAACGGAGGACAGAACATTGCCTACAGGTAATCGTGGGAGCAATCTTCACAGATATTTGCACAAGCTAATGGATCTGTGATCTTTTAGGTAGCAGGAGCTCGACTTCTAGTCAGCCAGAACTAACTGTGAAAAGTATCGAACGGTGCGGTAGAGCTAGAGAGGGTGGATGATCCAATCAGTATTCGATGAGTCGCGTCGTCGCGTACTAGAAGAACTCCACATAATGCACGACAAACAGTAACATGATCTCCTCTAAATCTATATCAATGATCCGAACAACTTCTACTCCTGAAGTAGATGGTCACATAATCATACTAGGGGAATAACACAAGTTTATGCGGCTAAAAATCAAACAACATCGTCTTGCTGCCGCTCCACGAAACTTCTTGGAAGTGGGATATTTTCGATTTTGTCGTGTGACAGGGGTACTTACGAGCAAGAATCTTATTCGTCGAATAGGGAACCTTTTACGTGGCATGCTGAATCTAAACCTTTTCTGGATCAGTGGCGTTCGACCTTGTTCAGCATTTTCTGATCCTTGCATCGCTTGATCAGTACAAGACATCAGTCTTCGTTGAAGCCTATCTCGACAAAATTTTATCTTCAGTCCTTCCCTTGAAAATCTTCTTCGAGGGTTGCTTCTTACTCGAGTTCTGGCAGCAGAAGCTTCTCTCGCATTTCTTCGTTCACCGGTGGGTGAATATTTCTGCTCCCCCACTGCTTGCTGGCGATGACCTCAGCGGGTTCTCGTTTGAGAAAGCTGCCCTTGCCGTCGCGGTGTTTCAATCGGAAAGGCCCCTGCAGATGCTTTGGGACTACTTGGAGTGGCCATTCTGTCTCATGCTGAAAATGAGCTATTGTATCTGTCCAATTACGTGGTAAAGGAATTCGCACAATCGAGTCATCTTCTCCTTCGACAACATCACGAACATTGCCACTCTCGGGACGAAGGATGTGCTTACATGAAGGAGGGGAGTTGTTATCCAAGCCAAGGTGATGAACCGTCGACTTGCTTCTTTCATCATTGTAAACTCATCGTCTTCGTCACGCGAACCCACATGTTGAAGTTGAATTTGCAGCTCGCCAAACAAATTAAGAATAAGTAAAGTAATTAGTTACATACAACAAAAACTATCCTCCATAATGTGAGCCGCAAGCCAACGATGGTAACCCGTTCCCTGTTTTGGCTCTTGAGGACGCGACAATAGGTCGCAAATGCAACGTCTGCTGATTTGCCACTCAAAGTTGCGCCGCAACTCGTGCCCTCCTCAAAAGATAAAGCTGCTCGTCGAGTTTCCATACGCTCCAAAAGGGGATTGGGACGAGCAGAAAAAAACCCGCGCGACTCCCACCCTCCTTGATTTTCTCTCCTATGATAGTGGTCACATTGCAGCATGACATAGACATAGGGTTATCAACAATATCTATCAATTCATCGAAAGGTAAAAAATTTTCATCTATCAGCTTTATGAACAGACCAAATGAATCCAACAATTATTAACTGGTGAAGTCGGATCTATTTTCTGTTCAAGGTACCAATAATGGAGTCCAAGTCCAACGAAAATGCAGAAGCACTACAGCTCAAACCCTGTAGTTAACAGGTAAGTACCAGCGACCTGACTGTCTTGCACTAGCGGCATGGCAGCATCCTATGTCGTTAGCTTCCATATATCGATTCACGATAGGCAAACTCATGTTGATGTTGGTGCTTATTTCTCCTGAGAGCGGCAGTCGCGTCTGGTCATCCGGTGGGCTCGGAAAAGTTTCGCTCGATTGCAGTCTGTGCACAGGATAGTGTCTGCGCGAGTGCGCTGCATCGCACGCTGGCTGGTCGTAAACTTTCTCACCACGCGGGCATACACTCAAGCAGTCGTTCTGCTGGCGCTTCAAGGCCATCAGGATCACACGTTCAAGAATCGTTGTTTTTTCCATGTACGCTGCATGTGCAGCTTGACGTACCTGCCGCAACTCCTGATTTGCGGCTTGCTTCGTCGCTTCGGAGGCGCCTGCAGCGGCAACCTGCCGCTCGTAGTTGTCGTAAATTTGGTAGGCAGCACGCGTTTTTTCAATCAGGTATTTGTCAAAAAAAGCGAGTAGTGACGACATAGCGTACTGTGGCTTCTTCATCTCTGTAAACTTGTCACTCGAACAAAACTTAGCGCCGTTGTTGTCATTAGGGTTCCTATCTTCCGGCTTTTTCTGGTGGCCATACTTTCGATCCAAAGGCACTGCGATTCCCATTCCGCGACCGAAATACTTCCCTAACCGGTAGACGTATTGCGGACTCAGGTCGTTGATGTTGACTACGTTCATTCCTGTGGCAAGAGCCGTAGCAGCGCGCTTTGTCCCATAGAAGCGGCCGCGATCCAATGCGACTTGGCAGCATGAGATGTCGCAAGACTGAAGAAGCTGGCTGACAGAGGAATACCATCCAACTATTTGAATGGGTATCATGTCCTCCACACATTTTTCAGAACATTGCCGGCTCACGTAGAATGTGATGGCGAATTCTGAGCGCTGAATGCACTGAAGGTAGAGTCGATCCCCAAGCGGAATGTCTGGATCTGTGCGGTCCTGTATCTCGGAATATACGCGCTCGATGGCTAACTGACAGCATTCATGAACTTCGAGTTCTTGTTTTTCAGGCGGTAGAGAGAGAATATGTGGCAAGATAAGGAAAAGGTCGTAGTCCCTGAATGTGGCTTCTGCGCTGGCTTTGGCTGTTTCCCCTGGCCTTAGGTGCGGCCTCTGAGATGCTGTTAGCGCGTTGTGAACGCTACCGCCGGCAAGCACGAATCGCATACCAGGGTCACGAGATGCAAATGGGCGCTTCTCTACGAGTTTGTCGATGAGCGTACCTATGGCCCAGTTATCTCTAAATCCATTTTTGTGTCGCTTTCCTGTCGAATCAAGAAGGCCAATTGTATATCGTGCGTTGTCAAGGCTCCTGACCGGTTCTTTTTGCTTGAGTTCCAGCTGGTACGGATGAAGAGTCAAGACATCGTCAGGCCACATCAAATCCACTGGATTACGGACGCGCGAAACTCCCGCATTGTCGTGTAGATCGATGATGGATGGCTCGTCACGAGTACACGTCTCAGATGAATTCATCAGAGAAATCAGCTCCATCGCCGGTTTTTCCGGGAAAGGTGTTAAAACCGACTTCAAATTCTGTCGGAAATAGAGCTCAATGAACTTGGGATCGACGCGAGGAACCCAGAAGAAGTCGAGAACGTCGTAGATATTTCGCATTGGCGGTGCAAAATAGCTGCGCAATGGTCGAGCTACCGTGGCAACGTGGTGGGTACCGACTGCGTCCAGCAACATTGAACTCGCGTTGTTAGGCACATTATCACCTTCCGCCATCGCCATGCCATCTCCCTCCCCGGCTTCGGCGACCAGTTCGTGCCCGGTTCCGGTATCCGTGCGAGGACGTTTAGTTCCTGCGCTTTTGGCGGTCGACGCGCCATCTAAAAGACCGCCGATCGCAGCGTCGGAAGCCTGATCATCAATGGTCATGGCGTCGTGCAGCCCATCGGCGCCGGCTGCTGCCGCAGCTGGTGGAGCTTGCACCGGGCCGTCCGCATCGTTAGTTGCATCCAATGCTGATGACCGCTTTCTGCTCAGCGCGTGGCCCGACGCCGACCCTCGTCCAACCCCTGCAGACGCATCGGAAGCGAGATCAGCGTCGTTCCTGCGCTCATTTCCCTGTGGTGCTACAAGCCAATCTCCCTCAATTTGATCTTTCACTTGTTCCGACGACTCCTGTCCAAGGATTGCATCGTCCAGCGCGAGCAGTCCGCATTTTTTTCGCAAATTCCACTCCTCTTCTGGAGTCAGAATCGGCATCGGGAAAACGCGGTGCAAAACGAGCACGAACTCGTCGTAAGACACGCCCAACTTAGACATGTCGACCACGCGGCGATTCTGACAACTCTTCATTGTCGTGCTCAAGAATCGTTTAAATGCCGGAAGGTTCTGGCATAGCGTTTTTTGACTGAGCTTTATTTTCTTGCCGCATTCAAATTGCAGCTCGACTGGTCCGTTCGATGCGACGTTTCCAGCCGCATGAACGGCAGGTGCAGTGGAAGATAATGACGGCATTTTGATCGTCGTAGGAAATTTTCGATACAACTAAACCAATAGTGATACAGAACGTGAACGAGTGTGATTGTGGCCAGCGTCGGTACTAGTGGTGCGTGGTTTTCGAACTGGGACGGTTTCACCACACGATGTCTCATCAAAATCGAAGATATACTTCACTAAGATTTTTTTTTGTAAGTAGCCAATACACAGAAACTGTCAACATCCTACTTGTAGTTTCCAAACAATTTTGAAACAAAGGTTAGTCACAGACCAACACAGGAAGAACGCAGATTGAACAGTTCTTGTGCTTGTACCAGTCGAATACGAGAAACTCAACGCCGCGTAGACTGGGGTTTTGCATCGTGATCATCCCATGGCATTCTCCAATGCGTAATGAACACTCGAGCATTGTTGTAGAGGTAGTCTGCTATATTCACAGCCTTGGAGGCGAATGTTGTAAAGGAACATCTAAGTAGATAATTGAGATGGGCTGGAGAAAGGGTCGAAGTTTTTCAGGTTCTCGCTCACGCGAGGTGCGTGGTAGGTAAAGAGTAGGGGTACCTTCGAGACTTCATCATAGTTCCCCAAAGTTTCCATGCGCACGATTCGGGAGTTTCAGTTTTCCTGTCGGGTCACCTGCAACTCCAGCTGCTCTATTGCCTGGGAGTCCGGCACCGGCACCGAGTTCAGTTCCAAAAACAGCGGACACCAAGGCATCCCAAAGCATGTAGAGGCTTTCCTCAAGCCCGACTTGTGTCGCCAGAAACGCTATGAGCTCCCACGCCGCCTCTGAAAAAGGCTGGAAAACTGAAAACAGCAAGAGGTAGCCAACGTAGTAGAGTTTCAGTCGTCGCAGAATGATGTGAACGCTGACCGCCACTAGGAAGTAAAATGAAGCCCAGACGTAGCGTGCATCCGCCGCGGATTTTGCTTTCAACGCTTGCATAGCGCGCCCAGCACCTTGAAGTGAGAATTCAAAGTTTGAAAACAGTTCTTCCATATCCGACAGCTTCTCTGCTTGTTTCTCTAGTTGCGCCCTTGTCGCTTCCATCTGCTCTGTCGTAGCAAACGTCTTCATGCGAAGTTGCGCAAGTTCATCCCGCTCGCTCATTTCCGCCCCACCACCAGCCTTTTTTCGCTGATCGGTAGAGGAGCCCGCAACATCAGCATCGTCGCTCTTGCGTCCGCCAAGTAGCGCTGCTCGTTTTTGTGTCTCGATGCACTCGGCCACGCGCTGGCTCACGATCTTCCACCGCTGCTGTATTTGTCCATGCTCCGCTGCACCTTGATCTAATCGCGAGAACTCGTGTCGCATAGCTCGTAACCATTGCTCTAGTTGTGGAATCGGCGGAGGCGCTTCCGCGTCCCACCTCACGGAAGGGTCCGACAGTTCAGTCAGAAAGGAACGCCCACCTAACGGGCTGGTGGAAGAGGACGCCGGCGAGTGGGATGATTGCACATCCATCTGTTTTACCGGGAAACTGGTGGAAGACGAAGCCGACATTTTACTGTCTCTATATGAAGTTGAAACAGAAGGAAGTCACGTGGGGCTAAGACCAACTGGAACTGTGTTGTAAACTCATAACATTCAAATATTGATGCTGTGACTCGTCGTCAATTTCACCTTAGTACTCTGTTCATGTCAAAACTACCTCCTAACTCAATAGGATCGAATTTTCTACATCTAGTACCTCCACCTGTAAGTGTATCTGTATGAATTGTTTAGAAAGTTAAGTTATTTTCTATTTTACTAGCCGCTGAAATCGCCAGGAACCCGTATGGATTTGAATAGACAGCTACTTAGGTGCGCTCATACGCCTGCGTCTCTCAGAGAGTGAAACGCATATCTTCCGTGTAGTCCTTACTTAAGTAATATCATACCACCACCCCACCTACAAATACAATGTAATCGGTAATCAGAGTTCATCATATGTTTTGAACGAGTAGTTTCAGTTTTTCCTTTTCAGCATCATAGGATTCGCGATGTATTACAGTCTGAACAGGTACAGGTGGCGGAAGCACGTGCGTATGTGTAGCCAAGGGGGGTGGAACAATCGTCTCGTCGAGTTGTGCGTCAACAGAGTTCTTTTCTTCTAGGATCTTCTGACGAAATACATGAATAAAAACTAAATACCATAGTCGTTGTTGTTCAGTACCTGTAAACGAATTTGCTTCGATTACGTGTGAAAACGTTCAATCCATACTTGAAATCAAACTCTACTCCAAAAAATAAGTTTTTTTGCCAGATTGGTGACAGGATGAATCAAAGTCCTTTACTTTTTTCGCTTCTTCTTCTTTCTTTCATCGTCCGAAATGTCATCACGAAGGTTGTTAAGGTATGTCTGCGGTGCTTGCGGTTGGAATATTTGGGGTGCGACTTCTGAAAGCCAGGAAGATTCCACCGGGGTAACGCCAGACATGTGGGCATCTGCGCCGTTTGAGGATATTGCCGACAAGAAAACGATGTGCGGAGGGCCGCCGAGGGTTGCGTCACTAGTTGGTTCGTGGAGGAACGACGAGGGACCTAATCGAAGTGCCGGTGCGTCATCTGTCGACTGCAATGTGCCGCTTGAAAAACCATTTCCGAGAGCCGGAGACGAAGAACTCGGTGCCAAACGCGTGTAAGTACCGTCTCCGTTTTTGGCCGCGGCGTTGACAAAGAGGGCCGCGCAAGCGCATTTTTGAAGCAGGGTGACACGATGACGGTCCGAGCCCGGAGGAAACGCTATGAGGAGAGACAAGTTCTCGTCCGCGATTATCCGGGCGATTTCCTGGAGTGCCTTCTTCTGTTTCGAAGCGTTTGCCGCATTCACAGCTTTCAATGCCGCAGCTGGGCCGGCAGATCCTCCGGATATGGAAGCTGCAGTAGAAGCAGCTTGGGCGGAAATCTGATTTCCTCCTGATCCTAACGCCATTGTCGGAGATGTTCTTATCCTATTCCGAATATCTCCGAAGCGCAGCTGCGCATCTTTGTTTCGAAAGTTTTTCGATGAGAACAACTCCTGTCGTAGGATTTTTCGCACAAAGAAGACAATGAGCTGCCGCCGAATATCTCGAGCTTTCACAAGGCTGCTCCGATTCAACATGTAGCGCTTGCACCAGTCTCGATCTTCTTGGTGCTCTTCCCACTGCGAGTACACGTTCAGAAGGGACACAAAGTCGCCTTCCCGCACTCCCAAAGACTGCTTGCAGACGTGAAGTCTGGCTTTGTTCCGCCCACTCTCTTGAAACGGCGATCTTACTTGGCACATGGCCGCAATCGTGATCGCTTGGTTCAAGATGCCTCCCGTGCTCACAGCAGCAGTCTCCAGACGGTCCAATTGTGCTTGCGGCGTTGTTTTCTGATTCAGTGCCTTGAACAGGGCTTTTCGATGCTTCTCCTCTGATAGTGATTCCTCAGAGACGACCCCCCCGGTTCCGTCGTCCAGAAAGTCCAATCCACCGGTTCCATCATTCCCTGCCTCACCGGCGCCGCCCTTTGGCCGTAGCAGAAACCCTTGCTTGTCATATTTTTTGCCCGATTTGTGCGAAGCAACTCGAGTCGTCTTCCCTAGCGCATCTGCCACATCCTCCTCATCCTCGCCGTCTGAAACCGTGTCAGCGACTTGTATCATGTATTCGAGGTCGTCGATTTGCGCATCCAGGGCAACGAAAAGGAACTTGAGTAAGAGGACATTATCCAGCAGCGTGACACTCTGGGCCATTAAAGAGCCTAAAGGACGGGATAGAGCAGCGGCCTCGTCTAAGGCACCTATCGAATGCAGCTGTGCCACTGAAGTCTGCAAGGCGCATGCCGTAGGAGGCGTGAGGAAGCGAAAGTTCTCGCAAATGCGGTCTAACCCTAGACATTTCAACAAGAAAAGCGAGCGAGAGAAATCTTCTCGCACGATTTGAGGCACGCTGTGCTCGGGTAACTGTGAGTCGTAGTACTCCTTGGTGCACAACCGGTAGCAGAAACCACCTCCGTCAACACGACCCGCGCGGCCCGCTCGTTGCTCACAACTAGCTTTCGAGCAGGCAATCGTGATGCGCCGCTCAATACTCGGCTCGGAGCCAACGATCGCCGCGCCGTGCATTACGGTCTTCGCCAGGCAACAGTCAATCACGAACCGTACGCCAGGAACCGTTACTCCAGTTTCGGCCAGATTTGTGGATGCTAAGATCTTGCGCACTCCCGTCGCTGCACCACGCGGCCTCGCGAACGCCTCCAGTTGCTGCTGAAAGCTCATGCTAGCAAAGAGACCGGCCACCTGCAAGCTTTTTTGCTCGATCTCCTCGCTGAAATAATCTTTCAAAACTTCTACACAGGCTTGCACCTCCTCTGCACCCGTGAGAAAGATCAAAATGTCGCCGTAATGACGTGTGTCCGTCGCGAGAATGTGCTCGCAAACCTCCACTGCCTTCTCGATGTAGTTCGCACAGGGTTGAGACAGATACTTAATGCGCACGGGAAAGCACCGACCTTCGCACGTAACAACTGTATACTTCAGTCTCGATGCTGGTTCTCCTGGCGCGGCTTCCTCCAGCTCTTTGGAGTTTGTGTCTTTTTTAAGTTTTTCTCCAGATCCGCCTCTTCGCTCGGCACCAGCCTGTCGCACCTTGTCCCAAGCATCCTTCTTCGCTTGTTCCTCGTCGTCATCATCGTCTTCCCGGGTGGTGTCAACGCCCGACCTGCCGCTCCCATTTCTTGTCATTTTACTGTTTGCGTCCCCGTCTTCTATCATCTTCGTGTTCATATCTTCTGGTAGCTTTTCCTGATCCTGCTTCTCCTGCTTAGCCAGGTCCAGAGAAGCGCGCGCGAAGTACTCGAGATACGCTTCCACATCCAGTGTTGCGCTGGTAACGACGATTTTCAGGTCCCGCCTATACCGTTTCACACGCATCAGCAACCCCAAGAGTAGATCTTGAAAGGTGCTTCGCTCATGGACGTCGTCCAGAATGATGACAGAATAATCCAGAAGTAGTGGATCTGCTCCCATCGCCTGGACCAGCACTTCATCCGTTAAAAAGACAATCTGCGCGCCTTCCTCCAGACTTGGTGATGCCTCTCCGCGAATGTGGTACCCGACTAGGTCTGGCTTGGCGGTCTCCTCCACGACGCGCTCAAACAGTTGCAACGCCGCTAGACGCCGTGTCACTGCTACGCCGATTTTCATGGGTCGCTCGTTTTCCGGCTGCGGTCCGGCTCTGCTGCCAGCCGAGGATGACGTCGCGCCACCCAACGTGAATGATCCATAACCCGCTTCATACAGGAATTGCGGCAACTGCGTGCTTTTGCCACAACCAGTGCTGCCGAGTAACAGAGTCACGTCGTGTTCCTCGATGGCCTTTAGAAACGTTTGCTTCTTGTTGGCTATCGGCAAACGCTGACGTTGCTGATGGATTGGCAAGTTGCGATTTGGGTTCCAAGCTGCAAACTCCGCGTGCTGCTCATTTTCTTGTTCCACAGAGCTTTTGCCAGGCATCAATGGGCCCGGCGTGCGATCACTCGAGCCATCTTGAAAATATTGCGTCATTTTTATGGTGGGCGAACTACGCGGTAGACACGGATAGCGAAGTAGGTATACGTGTAGGTTAAGTAGTACTCATATGACAAAAGCTTACTCTGTCTCTGACTGTAACCTCGAGGGTAAGGACGGAAACAATAGGACTGGCATATCAATCGTGATTTCACATTAGCAAAGCCGGTCTCCTACTACTTACTTAATCAAAACGGCACAAAATATCACTGGCAATTCTTTTAAGAAGTTTACAGTGTTGGAAAAAAATCTTTAGAAGGTCGTATGCGTTGATGGTGTCGATGTGAAGTACGATAAAAATCATGGATGAAGGAAAAAAGACTGAGATCGTGGACGACGCTAACAGACTTCAAAACCAGAATTGTTCTCCGTAGGCGGCGAAGCAGTATCTATCGAGCACCATTCTGCTACTTTGTGTTTGTGGCCTGGTGAAAAAGAGCACCACAATCACCACCATGAACGGGGGATCCTCGAAGTCGAACAACCGAAAATTTATAGCTCAACCCGTCTTCATCTCCTGGCGTTGATTCGCATTTTTGCCCAACTACATCATCATCTTCAGGATTCATCAAATAAGCATTTGAATTCGCGTTGAAAAACTTTATCCAGAAGTCCGAAATATGATTCATCATATGTTAACGTGGTAAACACCTTTTAGACAAGGATTGGACTCGGCGGAACGCAGCATGCTTGATAGGAAAAATGTCCATCCCAACAACTTCGATTTCCTTCAGGACCGAATTTCGGATCACAGCACGTATCATAATCGAAACCGTCGATCCAACATGCGCCGTTGCCCATATCTAATTCACGCGCATCCTCGTGCATGCAAACCTAATGCAGAGAGATGAAGATACTTTACTTAGCATGAGTCAGGTAATGGCTGGTCTTGCGGATTGACGAATGTTGATTCATAAAGTACAGGCATCACGACCTAGAAGCAAAAGAGCAAAGATAGGAAAAAGGGCACACCTTCGCCCCCGTAATGAATCCTTCTTGATGTTCTCTGCCGTCGTCTGCTACTCGAATCCAACACTTGGATTGGCCGTCTTCCTGTCCAAATGACCACCACGAGCACTCAGGGATAGTATAACAAACATTGATACAACTTTCGTAGGACTTTGCTGCAAATTTATCCGTCATACTGCAGTCATCGTTGTAACCTGCCAGTATGATTACATATAATCGGCGAGGTGCTGCAGCTGCATGGTTTTGCTTTGTATTGTGAAATAGAAATGACTCATTGAAAGACGAAAAATGGTAGTACAACTCGTACTATCGTTGTATGTAAGAAGTACATCTAAATGTGCAAGTACAAATCAGAATGTTGGACGAAAATGCCATAATTACTGAAACAAAGACGTGATAATTTGTACATCCCTCGGTAGCTCCGAATGCGCCCATATTCAGAAATAGGGCGCGTCCTGCATTCCGTACTACGGTATCCTTTTCGAGACAATCCGGCCAAGAGAATCTAGATGCCTTGGTAAGTTCTGCACCACACCTGAAGAGCAGGAAGAGAAGAGGCATGGTCCCGTTTAGTTTTTTCCCTCTACCACGACCAAAAGGTCGACGTCTTTTGCAATCACCTTGCATTTCGGGGTCGGTCTGCTGGGAGGCAACGCAGTATCAACGCACTGATGGCACGAGTCGGAACAGGCTTTGCTTTCGGATAAATCCACTTTGGTAAGCCCACTCGTCAGCTACTTCGCGAACCCAAAGGCAGCAGCACGAAGAACGCAAAAAACACGATAAATTACCAAAAAACGGAATCAAGCACCCGTGCTTGCAGAGTTTAGGTTCGCTAGGGACAAATCCCCCTTAATTCACTTCGGCTCAACAAGAGTACTGTCGCTCAAGTTCATTCATCCAGTAGTGCCAGTCTGGCATTATTACGATACGTCTCATCATCTTCCTTTTTTCTCTGGCAAGGTTGGACAGATTCTGTCTAGTACGACCCAACCACGCAGACAAGCGGTGGCGCGAGAACACGAAGAAGTTGTTTGCCGGAAAAGTTTTGTCTCATGGACGTCTCTCTGCCATTCTGCTAGGCGTCTTGTCTTTCTTTCTTTTGTAGTGATAGACGCGGGCGATTCAATTGTGAATTTTTTGCTTTTGGCCTCACATCATATTTATAATTGTTTACCATGAAAATAGACTCAATCAACAGCTCAGCGGCACCACTAATTGGCGTCTGCAACAAGTTGCACATCCACATGGGCGAGGATTACAAATAGTTATGATCCCGATCCCAAATGCTAATGCTTGCCTTCGAAACAAGTTATGACAATTGACAGAAGAAACAAAAAGAGGAGTAATTGAATTGAGCAAATGCGGGCGTTCTGTTTGGGCGGGGAGAGCTGCGCGTTGTATGATAGATGATATATCACGTGGGATACACACATTTTCATAAATGCGAGGGGACAACACTGTGCGCAATATCGTGTAGTTCTTGGACATGGTGCTTTTTAGCACAAGTGAAAAGCGACAGTAGAATCATTGACAAACAACATCATTTGCAGAGGCTGCCATGCGACCTAACCTAACGGCATGTTCTCGATCGGCGAGCAACTACAAGAAATATATTTACTAGGCATAGGCTGTTGGTGCTTCCGAAGGCGCGGCTTGTCCACTTGCGGGTGATATGTCTGCTGGCTGTGGGGCGCCAAATTTCCCTGCTGCAAATGGATCAAGCGCGAAACCCTTACCCGGAAAAGCTAGGCCTTTCGGTATCGCTCCCGCTGGTGGTGGTGGAAATGCAGGCCCATAGGCAGGCTTTCCTGCAAACTCCATTTTGCCAAAGCCACTAATATCGAACTCGCCCTTTCCAAATGGATCCTTTTTGCCGAAAAATTTCCCCTTCTTTCCCGCAAAAAATCCCTTGTCGGGTGGTGGTATGAAGTCGTATGGACCTTTGAGTCCGCCTCCGAAGTCTTTTCCTATTGGACCCTTCTTGCCGGCCATCTCTGCTGGTATTGCCAATGCACTGGGTGGAAGACCTTTACCTGATCACAAAAATCGAATTTGATATATAAGGTCATTTCCATTTCGAGGAACATTTTGCACAAGAAGAAGAAGTTGTTGTACTAGAATCCCATACCGATTATAGAAGGATCATCATCAAGTAGTGCAATTGCCTACTTGCCGCCTTGTGCTTGTGCACTTCAATGACCGAGGTGGAACTCCAAGGGGATCTGTTCATCAAGTAACAAAGTATACTGAAACTGCAAGTACCTAGAGGGTCCTTGCCAGCCGGCTTGCCTTTTCCTTTGCCTATCATTGGATCGAATATTTTGCCTTTGCCCTTCACGCCAACGCCTGGCGGTGCTATAACTGGTGGTGGGTGTGGCGCATTGGCTCGCGCTTCTATATGCCTCCTCCATTTACTAGGATGGACCATCCATTCAGCACCTGAGAAGTTTGGGTTATGGCATGGCGTGAGTCTCACATTACTTGAACAAGATGATTCTTGAAAGGAACTAATCTGATCATCACAAGAAATTTCATATCAAATAGTGCACCCAAAATTCACGTGCCCACGATGAACCTCGCAATATCACGAACACGATCATGATTTCAATTGCGAAATATGAAAAGGTACCCATATCCACAAAGAGGTGTGAGTTGTCGCTTTTGTAGATGTAGTCCTTTGTAATAATATCGACAGCTTTTGCCATTGCCCTCTCTTCGCCACGTATGAGAATTGTTGAGTACCTGATCGGATTTGCGTGTGTGAGATTACTGGCTGTTGTAGTGAATATTAGTACAAGGAGGGTTGCATTTGCTAGTACTTGCACCGTAATTTGTTGGTGTTAGTTCATGCGCGACAAAACGAAGCACAAATAAGAAGCGATAGATATTACCCGAGGTTCCCTGTTGTCTGGTCAATCTCGATTTCCGCGCCCGACTCTTCTTCAAGTGTCTTCAAATTCTCTGCACCAGTGTGGTTACTGCTAATCTTTGACTGCGCATAGAGATTGTGCTCCTGGTTGTACTCCGTAGCTGACAACTTCAATAGCTTCGGTACATGGTGGAGAGAAACCTCCATCTTCTTACCTGAAAATGCGCGATACAAGTCGACATCGTTTTTACAGGCACAATGCAACACGTTGGGTTGCAACCTGCATCTCAACATCTTCATATTATGCAACGTACTGAAACTGAGCATACTCTATGATATCTTGTGCCACAACACGGTTCGTGCCACTGGTGAACGACATTTTTTATATGAAGAAAATCAAAGTCAAAATCAAAAAGTTCGCACCTGCTTCTTCTCGTGGATGCGCAGCTGCCCATGCTAGGATTTCTTCTAATATCGTCACTGCTTTTGCAACTTTCCCCTCTTCCCCCGTGACACGTACTCGCGTTACGGGTGGCTCACTTCTGTAGTCTGTTGGCTCTATTAGCACTTCCGCACCTAAAAAAAGAGTGAAATACATAGAAGAGAATTTTTGTTGCGAAAAAATCAAAGTTGCTACGCACAACAAGAACCAAGACTGTAAATGTATCTCGTCGAAGACCTAATCATGTAGGCATATATCTGCTTAGACAAGTATTTCGGGTTCGGGATCAGTACCTGTCGATTCTTGAATTTCTCGCACCTTGCTGCCGCCTCTCCCGATAAGCAGACCTATTTTGTCGACACTGACTGTCAGCACTTTCATTGCCCTGCCCTTCCCTGTTTGCTGCAGGCCTAACTCATTTCTATCCCATTCTCTGTGATGTGTTTGGATTAACCATCATGAAAGCTAGGAGATGAAACTAACTAAACTGAAGACTGCTAACTACAGAAGCTACTTATGGTAAATGTGATGATCCGAAAAAAACAGCATACTCTTGTCTATTACAGAGGCTCCTTCGTTCTGCTTCTGTTCACCATCTACTAGCAGGCATATCAAATTAGCAGGTAATGTACGAAAGGCCTTGCTCGGATGATCCTGCTGCGTCAGTGTTCTCGTCGTAAATTTGTCCTGGCCGCCTTTCGTCCTTTAGTGTGACGAATTCAACTTCGCCATTCGCGTTTTTCTTCCTCTGTGCGGCGAATATCACATGCGGTAGTATAACATCTAGTGCTAGAGCGTACAAATCTCGTGGTACGTTTTCCAGAATCATCTTTCGATGCTTCCTGAATTGAGCAGTGAGGATATTGAAGAATAACGAAGAAGTTACGTAATGCTGATCCCGGTAGCAGGTGTGAAATGGAATTAAGTAGTACAAACAATCATGAAGATTGGTGGAGTGAAAGTTTGAAGTTTTCTTCATCAAGGATTAGACCATATTAAACTCTTCTTGTTTGTTATCTTTACAATAAATTCTTACCCGTCCTGACTGCTTTTTGGCACGAGGATCTCTATGTCCTCGTCTACTTGATGCCCCAATTCGCGAATCTTATTTGAGATCTCTTGCGCTAGTTGCGTGAGCCCGGCTGCTTGTTCGCCGCCGATTAATCTTACGGCTTCGTGCTCAAGGACCATAATCGTGAGCGCCGCATCGAGCTTTGCTCTTCTAGCCTTTTTTCGGGCCGCCTCATCCTCCGCAGCCTGATCCGCAGGTGGCCCGTGCGCCGGCGGCTGCTGCTCTCCCGGTTGCACTTCCATCTTCTCGTCGCGAGGTAAAAACAAGAGTCAACTGTCTTCGACGGCGATCTAGATCTTATCAAAATCAATGAAGGACAGCGGCTGGGGTTCCCCCTTCCTCGATTTCCGGACGCGTTGTTGTGACGTATTCTGCTAGAGGGTTCCGCTGCGATCCCCAGTGGTCCTGGTACTTCGTCAGGGAGGCGCTAGTACCCACTTCTCGAGCCTACTAGCAGGATCTTGCTAGGGCCCGCCAAATTAGGTTTCCAACTGGAATCGTGTGGGTCTCTCGTGTTTGCCTGCTGTCCACGCATGCTGAGCTTTTTCTGATGGCCTGAAATCGACCGTCGTGCATGTCACATTCCACGATGTCACTAAAACGTTCGTAGCTCGATCCTTTCAAGCCACCCAGTCTTGCTTGAACGCCTGAAAATGCGGCGTCCCCGTTTGCAAAGTTGTGCGGTCATCCAGCGTGGATGCCTACAAGTAGCACGTGCTTTATTCTTGTCTCTGCGAGCATGTTGTTGATTCTTACCAGTGTCTACCTCAAAATACTTTGCCTTTGATGCATTTGCATTACTCGCACATTCAATAACGTGTTCATCATGTTAGCAAGCGGATACTAAAATTGTCCGCACAGTGCATCGTCCCGAAACGCTGAGGCTCTCAGACTCAGTCCTGTTGAGAACCAACTTAATCAAAAATGATCGGAAGCTCCAAACAAAACTTCAAAATCAATAATTTGTTGAGAAAAATTTCGGATCTAAACATCTTCCCTAGAGGTTATCATGTACAACGAACTAGATCGATCGTTCCCTTCAGCGGCTTTCATAGAATTCAACCTATTTATTATCGATGAACATGCGTACGAGTAGGCAATTCTGATGAATCTGAGATGAAGAACTCGTGAGCAAGAACGTGTAAAAGCAAGAGCAAGGCGGGAAAGCTTCTCCGTGTGAGGAGACATTCAAAAAGTGATCGCTCTCAGCTGCTCACAGAATTTTTCATTTCTGAGACACGATCATGAAGAACCAGCTGCCGACAACAGACATGAGACCGTGCTTGATCATCAGGAGATCTACTTATCGATTCTCAACCTTGCTTTCCGCTTTACTCGAAAATCCTACGCAAGGAGCGCGTTCATCGTTCTCCATCACTTAGGGAAATATAAAATTCTCAATCACGACGGAGGAAAACTCATGGATCTGATGCGGGCTTAGTAGAGTGGATCCTAACTTGATCACAAAACAGTGATTCTGCTTTAGGGACATCAAGCCGGAAAGCACGCAATAGTTACAGACAGAAAGGATGCTAGAACAAACACGATCACCGCGTGGATCACATGGTCCGACTGTATTTATTCCGAGCATCTCCCGAGAAGAAAAACTCGACTCATTGATTTCGTAAGTTCTTGGAAGCTTATCGTTCAATGAAGCGTCAGAATCAAGGGGTCTGATTCGGATCCATTTAAAGATCATCTACTCGCCGCGCTCCTGCATGAGGATGTTATTTCGAAAATCTTTGATCATCCTGTTTCGTCAAGGTGAATCTTCGTAAAGTTACAAGGCATTCTTGGAATGACGATGAACATGAGCGTTCATGAACAACGATCTTCACCAAGGTAGGATTCTCGGTCACGACAACTGTGATCGAACAATATTCATAGTTCTTGTGCTGCACTCAAAGTAAGTCGTGACTGGTGCTGCTCCGGAAACTACTTCTCCCTCTGCGACGCCTCATCTCCTAGCGCCATCGCGATGTACTGCAACTGCGATCTTTCTACTTATATCTCTTACTACTTCTTTTTGAACGACCTTCATTTCTTTGTCGTATTTCTTTGTGCAGTCACCTCCAGTACCACCCGAAAAATGATCATTAGCGTCTTGTTTTTTGGAATAAGGGGAACTTCACCAAAAAGTCACTTTTCTTGGCGAGAAGATGTGATCGGGCTGGCGGAGACGATTCAGCAAAGAATGACGTTTTTGGGGAAATTAATCGATATTCGGGGAATCGGGGATGGGCTCGCGAAGACGACGAGTTTGGTTCCTCTTAGATAATTCGTGCATTCAAGCGCGAGGATTACGTCGCACACGCGCTGAAACTTTGGAGCCAACTAAAATTGTTCTGTGGTCAACAGCATCTTCGGCTTCCTTTGGTAGAGGCCACTGCTTCTGCTCACACAGCTGCCGGTGGTGGTGGAGGCGCGTGCGACAAAGGAGACGAGATGGCCTGCCCTCTACGCTGTGCATCGGTCTCGCGTCTCAACTCCTCGCACCACTCTTCCAAATCGCGTGGCTTCCGCGTTCCGCCATATCGCGGAAGGCCCGCTTCGAGCTGTCCCAACAAATTCCGGAGAGATATAGCTCGCTCACTAGCAGGACCACGACTTTCTGTGCCATCACCATTGGCCATGACTGCTTCTCTACGACGTTCTTGGGAACCCGATGGACGACCTCCGAAATACCAATCGCTGTAACCGCCACCTTGTTCTTCATCTTGATACCAAGCGCCCGGCCGCTGGTACATCGGGTGCTCTCGTAGATACAGGGCTTCGTCAAGGAGGTTCGTAACCCGACTTTCGTAACTTGGATGTGTTGAAAACCATTCAGTCGGAACTGTCGCGAAGGAGGGAGTAGAGGATTTGGAAATACGTGCACGCCCACACGATAGACCTGTTGATGTCGATGGTCCGTAACATCCGCATGGCTGTGGCGACGGTCCGGAACCGGATGAGGAGCTACTGGAAGACGAGGTAGAGGAGGTTGAAATGCCGGGTGGGTGTAATTGAGATTGCGGTACTCTGAGTCGTAGTCGAAGGTCTGCGCCATAATTTATTTCAGTGTCTTCTGTCAAGAGGCCCACGTCCGTCAGGAAAGCAGTCGTGAAATGCGGATGCAAAAGGCGTAAAGCGTCTACAACTGCACGCCGATTCGGTCTAGATGAAGGGACGGCATCATCTGTTTCTCTAGTAGAAGACCTTGATATTGCTGACGCCGAAGAAGGGAAAAACGTCAAGCCACGCAAGGCCGTATCATTTTCAGACCCAGCAGAAGTTTTTCTTCTCGTCGACTCTGTCCTGCCATGATTTGTTGACGCAACAACCGGGCTCGATCCGAAGTCGTAAAAACTCGCCTGGGATGCGCCGTCCCCTCCTGATCCTGAATGACCCATGTACATCTGGCCTCGGCTCGGAAAGACAAAACCCAACAGGCCTGGCACAGAACCAGAAACCGAAGAGCTCTGATCAGGCAATATAGCCTTGCTCGTGAAAGTGCATGCTCCTTTTTGGGTCTCGACTTGCGCTAGGCGGTCTTTGACGTAGTCCCGCAGCTCATTGTTCTTCCCGCGTTTTCTTGAGGCCTCCTCGTCTGTCGCCAGAGGGCTAGCGCTATCACCCATCCGGGCCCAAAGCTTTGGCGCAGCAAGGGGATCGTAGCCCGCCAGCGTCGATATACGCAATCCCAGCTCGTCGGCTTCTTGCTCGCAGAAGCGCGACTGCGGGAGTTCTAGCAACAAGCCGCCAACCATGTTTTGTACAGAGCTACTCAACAAAACATAGGACAAACCCCCGGCCAACAGGGAACAGACCTGCAGAAAATGACCCGGCACAGAAAGCACTTCCGCACTCGAGAGCTGCTCAGCACCATGCCGTAAAAGGACATGAGAAATCTCATGCCCCAACACAGTGGCAACCTCATCTTCACTATAGCATCGCTCGAGCAATCCAGTGTAGACAAAAATGCTGCCGTCTGGTAGAACCATAGCGTTGCAAATATCTGGATCCTTGACTACGTGGACACGCCATACTGGTGCAGGTTCCTGGAAATAACGAATCAACGAAGTAAGTGAAGTTAATCAACAACTATGCTTGTTATTCACCATCCATCATTCAACAGCAGAGACAAATGACTTTCAGCTCCATTTCTCCTCGTTGTAAAAGGATGAGCGAGTGTGTATTTACAAATACAAGAAATGCGAATTCTTGGGGGCACTATGTACTAGCATAAACACAATATTAGAGAGTACTTTCCAGCTGTTCCTAGGCAGACAGTTTTGATGCAAAAGCTTGCGGACCAATATCTCGATTTCCTTGTGCAAAGGGTGCGTGTAGGGCAGGAGGGTTGCGCTGTGATTCTGCCGCAAAATCGATGCGCCCTCACTTCCTAATTCGCGCTCTTGCTCGGGTGAGACTAGACACAGACGCCACCTGCGTGTCTGATCTGGAAACTTTTCCTCCTGCTCTTCTAGTGCGCTGACGACAACCAAGCCCACGAGTGCACCAGGGAAAAGCAGAGACGCGTAGTAAATGTTGGCCCAGAACCGACCCAGCCGCTCTAAGCCCCGTGGGTCAGTATCCGGCACCTCGTTCATATTGAATGGATTCGCCTCTCGACCGCGTCGCCCGACGCCGCGAACCAACATGCGTGTAAGCCAGTTGTCCTGATGCGGATCCCCAGCACGCACACCGCCTCGCGAGGCAGAGGCGTATCCGGACCGCGCGGGTAGCCGCGCAACGCTGTAAACTGGAGACACGTAATCGCGCGCAGCCTTGTTGATCCAGCGGCGCACCGAAAGAAGAGACTTCTCCACCTCACTCGACGCACTCCCCGTGACGCCATTTTGTTCGGGCAGATATCGGGCTAGGATAAACTCGTTGTATTTCGCCAAGGAATCAAGAGTGACGCCACTTCGTCGCAACACCCTATCCGTATCTGTGTCTGAGAAAGCCGCAGATATTCTTCGCTTCGCCTCTAACCGCATCTCATCGATGGGGTCAACGAGATCGGTGCTGCTTTTCGTTCTGGCTTCATGTCCCAGGTCATTTCTTGTAGAACCTAATATTCCGTTACCGGATACCCCCGCTCGCCCAGCCGCGTTCGTCCTAGGTCCTCTGCTTGAACGCGATGGCGCTCCGGCTCCAAGTACACTTTGTTCGCGCTCTGCAATGAGTCGCCGGCGTTCGTAGTCTAAAAGACCGCTGCGGACATCCCTAGCGTTTAGGAAGACTCGCTCCCTTGCTTGCTCCGCGATTACCAGAGCACTTCGACGGAAAAGTGGCGCCAGCCGCGCTGAGACCCGCGCAAGAGCTACAGCCGACACGCGATTGACTCCAAAACGCGTGAGCGCCGGTCCAATGAATCGCGAGGCTATCGGGCCCACAAGTTTGCCCACTGTAGCGAAAAAAGGAGGAAGCGGTAGAGGTGCCATGCTCGATTAATGCCACGGCTTCTAAGTCAAGAAGCGCAGGATGGACTCGCTTAGGTTAACTTTTGTCCCCAAGGTGAGTATCAAAGTGCATCTTTGCAAAGTAAGCATTATTGCCACAAAAACGATCGGATAGATAAGTGCAAGTGCATGGTAGGTGTGCGTACATATTTGATAAACTCTAACAACTTATAACACGCTGCAACAACAAGCGCACGTCTGCGACAAAGGGACAACTGTTGTAAGAATAATACGATATTTGCTGTATTCACATTACCATTACGAGTATGTTGATCTTGGGGACATATCGACACGGATAAAATGGACATGCGTATGGGATGGGGAAAAAATGAGGAATTATTGCATGCATAGGGAAAAACTGCTGATGCTCTTCCACAACGAAATAAAATATCAAAGTACTTATGTTGAAGATCGATAAGTAACTCTGTGACGCACAGGCATGAAGCGAGAAACAAATCAATTACAATTCACCACCAACAAATGCAAAGTCGTGAACATCTTCATCGTCATTCTGTGTTGTTGCAGGATAATCAATTCTTGAACCCAAGAACGTCAGAGAGGAAGAGCATGTGAACATCAACAGTGTGCGTTCTCTCATCTCAAATAAAGGAAGTTATTCTTATTCAATGTGTAAGTCACACTGCCCAATCGGTTCTTATCGTTTCTCATTCTCGTCTCGTAAGTACATGCACTTTCCTGCATCTTCGCGAAATCGCTGCGGCAACAGCCCAAGCACTGCAGTTATTTAATCCACCGATGTACTTTTCTCGAATCATACAGATGCTTTTGCTTACTAGTAGAAGCGGAAAATTACTTACTAACATTGAACGCTCATCACTCCCAACATTGAACGCTGAAGAGTCTTATTACAAAACGCGTTCAATTAGACATTGCTCAGCGTCGTGCCCTAATTCTTGCAACCGACAACATCGAGGAGATGCGCCAACAGACATAGAAAACTTCGCAGCATCTGAGCAGTGAGCACTCCAAAATTGCCTTTCAAACAGAACGAAATAAAGCTTGAGATCGTCACCTCATTATGTTTTGTCTATTTCATTATACGTGGGTGGAGGTCCGATGGAACACGCGTTGGTTCTTCTACCTGGCTGTTAATCTGCAGAAACAAATAGATCGAAATTCAAATTCATCTAAAGAAATATGCAAAACAAAGAAAGGGCCACCGCCAGGTCCTGCGAACAAAAACAGCTAGATTCAAGCTCAAGCAACTAGAAGAAAGTGTCGTGTCGTGGTCGTCCAACATCACAACGCCGGACCTCCGCCAGCAGCACTGCTGCTAGCATCATTCTCGCGCTGTGACCGTCTATTCTCCTGTGCCTGTTCAATAGCGCCCATTCTTTGCTCGAGCGCTGCCACGCGTCTATCCACGTCCACCTCCACGCCTGCTTGAGCATTATGATCCCCATGCTTCCCTGCTGCTTCTTGTGGAGGTAGTCGCCGTTGTTCCTCATCTTCGGATGTGCCGTGTTGGTGAACGATTGGTACTATGACAGGATTATCTGTACTGTCGTGATCCACTTCTGTAAGTCGCACATCTGAAGTATGCCGTTCTGCAGTGACGTCTCCTGTAACAACGGATCGTTGCGGGATGCCTCTTCTGGTGAACTCAGTACCGGCGGAGTCTGCAGCACGATTTGCATTTTCTTCTTCACCAGCATGTTGAGTTCTACTCTCGTCGGCCGCAGATTTGAAGTAGAGGCCAAGACCTGTGAAAGTGAGGGCGAAGCCGCCTGCCTGAATCGCCGACACAGGGTTGCGGAACACGAGCAACCCCGTACCGATTGCTCCAACTCGATTCATATTGGCCACGATCGACGTAAAGACTGCTCCTTTTTCTTCCTTGATTAGAAAGTCTACCTCTCTCTCAGCTTGAGCTACAACATGCACGTTTCCGTACCCCTCGTAGTGACATCATCAGAACAATTTGTATAAATATCAAATTCGAAACAAAGTTTGCGCAGAAGTGTAACAACATATAAGGAACAGCATGGTTAGTAGAAGTAGTAGTTTATAGTGTAACTATATGTTGTTCGACAAAATGAAACATGCGAGTAACTACTTAAAATAAGGGAGATAGTGAAAAAAGAGGAATGTAGTCAAAACTCTTCTTTGTCAGTCAGTAACTCGCTTATTTTCATCAGCTTTCGAGTATAAGTATATCCATGCATAAGATGAGAATAAACTCGGTCACGTACCAGCATGCAGCAGACATCCCTTTGACGAGAATAAGGGCTCTCTCCCGCATCCCGATGCCCCATAAGAACGCCCGCCATGGCGCAGCCCCCTCGATCAAAAACGAAGCAGTCAGAAGGACTGCCGCATTGAGAGGCATTGCCGCACGCGCGAGATTCAGTGCTATTGGCTTTTTCTCATTTGCACTGTTGGCGGCCGTCGAAGATGTGGAAGATTGCCTGAGGTAGTCGTTTCCATCCGCTTGTGCTTCAACCGACAGCGTGAACCTTGTCCCTGACATCGTTCCATCACCTTCTTCAAGCGCATTTCCTACAACGCAAACACTCGCCGCTTGTTTCTCTTTCTTCTGGTGATTTACTACAATGACAGAGGTGTAGAGCATTCGTCCAGCGCGAAAAAATAACGAGCCCATCGCAAGCATAATCCCGAATTTATGAAAATTGATCTCTCCTACAGCGGATAGGATACCACCGAGCGAAAGCGGCACCAAAGCGAGCAACGCTAGCGTTGACACCGTTGTCCGCTGAAAGACGTAGCCAAGAGGGACCTCAATCTTAGAACTTGACACACCTTGTTGTTGCTTTCAATAACTTTGGCCTTTCATCTCATGATTTTGTCAACATAAACATCTAACTACTTCTACCGAGTGAACGACTACTTAGCCCTGCACAACCATGCGCGTCGTAAGTCTTTTACGAGATTCTCAATGCGAACCAGTCAAATGCTTTGAAGAATCCAAAAGGATTTATTAGCCATAAGTATAACCGGGCCAGTCATCTGTATCGCCTCTGTGAAAGATGGAAAGAGAAACAGGTTTGCGGCAATACCGCAGGCGCCCGTTCCGACGTTTAGAATACTCAGCGGCACGAGCTCGGAAAGGAAATCGAAGTCTCCCAGTGAGTTCCTCCCGAACTGATACACAGCGTCAACACAGGACGCAAAGGACCCGTACGGTCCAACTGCAGCTGTATTTTGCTCCGGATTGACGTCAGACTCATTTCCGGCATCAGTCCTCTGCGACTGCGATTGTTCTCGAGGGTCAATTACACAAGCATCCGCACGGCCAACTCCACGGATAGCTGTCGAGATGGTTGTATTTAACCTTAACTAGATGGCGTAACTGATCTGAGGCGTGACGTAGTTGTCGAGACATTGGGGACGCATTGACAACGAGTAACCAATTTCAATGAATACACACCAGAGCCGTTTTGTGGTGTGATGGTCTGTAAGTACCTGCTATCGCCGCACTGCAGACAATCTGATCGGTGAAAATGAGAAACAGCGGATACGGCATGTTCTGCTCGAACAGGATTTTTCCGATGATGATCATTCCGATGTAGCCGCATGTATGGATACCGGTTTCGAAAAAGGTTACTAGGGAAATGTCGGCAAGCGCAATGTTAATATTCTCCAGCGTCCCAGTTCCAGCCCTGTCAGATGATGTGCTGCGAGCATTTTCAGAGTCCGCAACTAGCAGTACTCTTGTCCCTTGCCCGCTGACTTTCTTGGAACGGCCAGCATTGCTCATGCTCGGTGCTTTTTCTGAACGACCGAACAAAAAGGGTTCGAACAACATTCGGCTTCGGGCTTTCGCATCGACGGCTGCATGACTTCCTCCTTCCTTTACAGCCATAACAGGCTCCACTGTTGTAGCAGATAGCAAGTTATTCTGCTGTATTTCGATTTGCATCTGATTTCTTGGAATTTGATCCGTAGTCGTCTCTATCACATACGGCGAGCAAACACTTTTCGCTGACAGGCCCGCAGAGCCAACTTGCGCCTGCGCCTGTCTGCCGCTCGGTATGATTTCGCGGACACCTCCTCGAGGAGGAGTTGGCGCCGATGCCCTTGGCGCCGCCCTCGTCTGGTTGCTGCAAGAAGCAACATCGGCGGTCCTATCTGTCGGCTCTTCCGTCGAGGCCAGAAAAGTGTAGTAGAGTTTGGACAAGGCCGACGAAGCAGAAGACGTTGCTGCAGCTGTTGACATCTTCTACAACCTTTTCCAGTTGTTGCGTGCTGTTCTTCGGTGTCGGTCCAGCTGCAGTGGAAACTGGTAACCGCATGTATTGTGGCGAGACGTTTCCTTTTTCCTTCATGGTGATCTCGCAGCAGTGGAAGAGAATCGTAGTTTCTCGAAGCTTAAAAGTAGCTTTGGCTTGTCGTATGAAGAACTTTCTGAAAGCTACTTTTCATACATAAGAACGAGATGATGGATTTAAGCACTTGGATGCTGATAGAGCTAGCATAATTTTTACAGAGACAGACAGGAAACCGACCAGCTTCGATCGGAAGTCTGTCGACCGAGTTCCTCTTTTGTCCACGCGGTAAATTCTCGCAACAGAAGCAACTGCAACTTCGCATGCGAATAGGAACAAAAACATCAAGCAATATCCAACGAAATTCAAGATATTCAATAAACCGATAGCGACACGAAGCCAAGAGTCATCACTTCTAGTACCGATTTTTACAACTTGACAATATCGCAAGAGTAAATGGATTTCGCTCATTTGGGGCCTTTATCTCTATCCTTGCTATCGATCGACTGGTCATCTCATCCATTGACGCGGCACGTGCGGACTATTACAGCGAAGGACGCTGGGAAAACAGTCGACTCGTGAAAGTGAAAATTCGCGGAAATGAAGTCTCAACATTCTTGTCTTGATGTTGAAACTCTTTCCTGGAACCATGATGGGCGGGTGCCTTGTTTTACTACCTGTTTTTTTGAATCTGCTTGCGCTGCCTAAGTCATTGTTTGACTACCAGGACAGCCTCCACGGTGCTTGATGATCGGATACGGTAAAAAAATAGACGTAGCTACGAGCAGGATTTCTTATATATAGCTCTCGCATAGCGTTGTGATATACAGTGACTTGTCGTTGTGATATATTGCGATACTAGCCGTGTGCGTTGTCTCGTGGTCGTGATATTTTTATTTGTGAACTAACGACATAATATGGAGATGAGATGTAGATGATCATTTACATGATCTCGTATGTGGGTAGAGCAAACGGAAGCCCTAGTGTGCGTCTCGGGATCGTATATCTTCATAGCTCAAGCAGCTGGCGCGGCTGCAGGGGCGGCACCCTCTTCTTTTTTCTCCTTTGAAACCTCAGGTTTTTTCTGTGCCTTTCCGAAGGGCACCATCTGTCTAAAATCCTCCAGCGTTATTCTCCCATCCTGAAAATTTTGAAGATGACTCGCGTTGGTTTTGCAGAAACGTAGTCAAATCGAGTGCAAGAAGGAGTCGCATTGATGAAGTCGGCGTGCTCATCATTGATTAGACGAATAAAGACACAATCAATATCAACCAAATATCAAACCCTACATTAACGAGTTGTAGGCCGTGGTTACCCCATCCGCGTCTGCCATTTCTTTGATGAGCTGTGCGTCTTCGTCTGATATTTCGCCGAATCCCAGACCCTGAAATAGCTCTTGGACTACTGCCATATCTATTGCTCCCGTGTCATTCGGATCATAGACTTTGAAAGCATCCTTCACCGGATCGAAATTCTTCAAAGTATTATCCTTCAGGAGGTCTCGCCTGGGGAAGAGATAAAGGAAGAATAAATGGAAGATACAACTAGTAACTACATCTTGGCTGTCTTATTATTCATCTGGTGCAATCTTGATGTTTATGCTAACCGCGGATGATCCTTATGAATGTTGATATCCAGCCTCTACTAGTCGTCAACGTGTCGTGATGTAAAATAACAGGTTTCGGCTCATCAAAGAAAGCATAGATCATGAGCCACTGCAAGTACTAGACGAAGAAGTACAATTCGTCGAATGTGATCTCGGACTGATTGTTGAGGAGGTATCGTATCTCTTTCACGGAGACGTTCTTGTAGAAGACTGATAGTCGTTTTTTTATCTCATGTGCGGATATCTTTCCGGTGCCTTTGGCGTCGAAGAAATCCCATGCTACTCGCAGCTCCTTGTCCCCTATGAGAATGCCTCCATTTTCGTTGCGTGGCAGCTGCACCGTCTTTTCGGACGAGCCTTTCTCCTTGCCCCGTTCTTTGCTCATCTTGCTTTTTCTCTCGAAGTCCACTGTCAATGTCTCCTTAACTTACGAATTTAACGTGGGATTATGGCGACACATGTTCGCGAATTTAACGTGGGGAATCGCGAAAGCTAAGTTACTGGTGTGGATGATTGGTTAACGAGTACTTTCGCCTCGAATCTGATGTTTGAGTTTTGAACTAAAGAACGATACTCAATGAACGCTTGCAATTCTCATTACGTAGATGACACTCATCCAATGTATAAACCAGTTGACATCGTTAATATTCATGAGATGTTCATTGCTTTATCTTGGCAAATAACAATTACTGCGAATACTGCAACAACACCAAAATAACGACTTCAAGGCTGAAACGAGTCGAAAATATGCAGGGATGAGGGAGGAGAAGGAGTTCTAGGTAGGAAGGGGCGGGACGAGATAGTGAGCATCCATGGGAATACGAATACCGAAAGGGTCATACGAAATAATTACCCGAAACCAAGGACGTCCTGCTTCATGACACAGATCTGTTGAATTGTACTTCGAGTGACTGTCGATGTCACTATATCCATTCGCTCAATCGCGACGGTTTCAACTCATTTTCTAGAGCTTCTTTCCTCGTTCCATGCCTTCACAGCTAACTTCGATTTGCGATTGCGTCGTCTTCCGTCGTTGTAACTTTTTATTGAACAGATCAGTTTTCGGCACTACTCCAGCTGGTGCTCTTGAAGAGACAACTCCGCATCCATTGACTCATAACGGTTATGGAAAAAGTATCAGCTTCGTGATGACTAGAAACGATTTCTATGCGTGGCGTTTCCCCGTACATCTTCACAATGGTGGAATCCAAAAGGTGGCGTCAGCGATTTATTTGATTCTCTTTTTCACATTCTAACCAGACAAAACTGCACAGACATGCTCAAGATCCATTTTTTATATATATACTCTTCACATACGGAATGTATGAGACATATCTTCGTGTGACAAAGTACTAAATAATTGCGAAGGATAACTAGACTGACAAACATTTTCACAATAAATCGTAGAAGAAATGAGTCTTCTAGGGCACTTCCACTTCTAAGTCAAGGTTCAAGGTTCAAGGTCCGCGGCTCTACGGCCAGGCCGTGCCGTCCGGGACGAAACAGGCTCGAGTAGAGCCAGAAAAGACCACTTCTAAGTCAATTAGATTTAATATATCATATATAAATTTAAATAGGCAAACCTTGTCTACCTTTTTCAACCCCTGAAGGTACTAAGTAGATGAGCTGCTGCAGCCTATAAAATGGTTTATCTTCATAGCACGCCATGATACAGACGAGAGCATGCCGCACAAGAATCCACACCAAGTCACCAGTGGCGCCAGAAAATGACCCAGCGTTTGCTCATCAAGATAGAAAAATACCCAATAGTGCGTCCTTACCTACTTAGTGACCCCCAGAGGCTGGTGGATAGCCAAGGAGTAGATAGAAAACAGGAAAGAGAGGAATGCGCCTCCTAATTATTCAGGAAAATTAGTACCCAGACCGACGAACCACGAAGACTACATGTACATACGTTCATCTCGGTTACAACTAATACGCTGAAATATGGAGGACAGAGGCCGAAGCATTATATTTTCAAAGATCATATAATTCAACCTCTGCTTACTTACTTTTGATGCCGTTGATGACCAAGTAATAGAGGCTAAAGTCAAGAACAAAACTCGAAAATATGAAAGAAAACCTGTGACGCAGTACCGGAGATGCGCTGACCGGCACGACAACTCCTTTCGTCGTCATCTAAGGGCTAAGAGGCGACACAAAATTTCAGTCGTTGGAATCTCATTTGTTCCAACAAATCATACTGGCGCAGCTTCGTCAGCCTCAAAAATCCTAGCTGCTTCGGGGTGAAATGAGTCTTACAGAAAGGAGAACGCGTTGACGAGAAAGGACGGGGGAAAAAGAAAAGGATAAGCCGGCGAGCACGACTGAATATTGCAGTCATGTGTGCAGCAATCTTACAACAAGTAGGTACGGAAAGAAATGCACCTCGAAATTAGATCTTACTCGCACCACCGACTGGAAAGTTGAGCTCTGTGAGCTTCTTGAAAACCGCACCAAAGTCGTCTTTCAGCTTCCCACCGTCTTTCGCGTACTGTTCTATGAAACTTTTAAATGTGAGATCCCAAATGAGCGCCATGTCCGTATAAAGCATCATAAGGTCTCCCTCACCGCCTTTGTTTACGTACCTGGCCAGGAGCAAAGAGAGAAGACGAGACATCCTGGATCTCTGACTTACTCCAACTCATGCGTCTACAACTTCATCACGTCTCGAATGATGCAGTTGTTCTAGACGATAGTGGAATAGTTAATCTTTATTAGGTCCATAACTAACACTAATCTAATACACCCGAACATTCCTAATTTTTGAATGAATCTAATTTAATGAATCTAATTTAAACAAGATAGGAATCAATCAACATGATCGTTGGAATACATGTTAGGTAAAGAAAAAAGTAGGTGTAGAAATCAATTGATTGGTACTGCTTGTTGCCCAATATCGGCGCGATGGGGCACTTGCTCTGCTTCACGTTTGCGGCACCTTCGACAGGGGTCCACGACTTGTCTCGGATTAGAAAAGATACAAAAGGGCTCACAGAGGCGAACCTTATGGACTTGGAGTAACATGCTTCTACTTGTGATTTCGGTCTTCTATTTCATTTTCAGTGCTTTGACGAGATGCTCCAACTATCTACCATAGAGAGGTGCTAAACTGAAGGACGTCCTGACTATTCATTTCTGGGTTTTATTTGGAATTTCAATTTTTTTTCATTTTGTTCAGTATCATAACTTGGACAAGCGAACGCAATAGATATTTGTGAAACTTGTTGGGCGGTTTGTCCAGGGTCCATTAAAACCTGACCGATCTCGATGACAGCGTCCATACGCATGACCGCCTGCTATCAGCGCTACCGTTTCTTGATCCGAGAACCCCATCTGCGTAGTGAACACCTAGTTGTGGCGATGATTGTCCTCGCTTCTAGAGATGTAATACATTCAGGATAATGTGATCGTGATTATATAACAGAAATTTACAGTTACAGACCACGTGAAAGCACTAGCAAGTGAGTACCTAAAAGCAAAATGTCAAAAGTAATAGCAATACCTGCCTAACGTGATCGATGACATTCTTTTTGTCGTAAATAGCAGCGTCTGGTAGCCGACCGTTCGGGGGTATTGACGCTTCTTTTTCGGAGGGAACCTGCATGATAATGAGGCAAAGTTCGTAAAAGAGTAAGATTACAGCTCTACTGATGATCAAAACTAATCGACAAAGATGAAAAATGCTCCACCAAACACAAACACGTAGACTACGACTAGAGAGCCTAGTAAGGGTAAGGCTATGCAGACGAGAAACTACTTAAATATAGCTGCAATAAGCACGTCCGTCCTTCCTGGCCTAAACGGAATGACTGGACCGTTGCTGCATTCAATCGCAACGTAAGAAGCAAGGATCCAGAGATCCGCCAGGGATATCCAGGAGTGCTTTGGCTTGATGTTGTCGCTCAATAGCTTTCGAGCTAGGTCTAAACCAGCGTTCGCACCATCAGTACACTCTGGTGCAAACCTGGAAAACCATTGCGATCAGGTGAAAGCCAATTCCATTTGTTAGCGGTTCTTGAAGTTAAGTGGTCATTATAAAGTCGCGTTATTCCATGAAATTGAAATTCATTTTATTTCGAGCACCTGAACGTGAACCTTCTCTGTAAGTATGCAACTGTTGTACTACCTCATAGTAGCGCCATTGCTACCTCCATTCCTACTTGTTTGGTCGTAGGTGCCAGAGGCGTGCCATGCAAGACGGATGAACAGGGGGCCGTACGAACCATCGTCGTAACTCGGATCCGATGTGAGGAAGGTACGGATTAGAAAAATAAGAGAATTATGTTTGCACAATTGTCACGTCATGCTTTCTGTGTTATCACATGATGTAGATTTAGATTTAGCAGGACTTCCGCGCTAACTCTTATACATATGTCAACGAGTAGTTCATCATGAAAAACGCTGTGATTATCATGTTCTTCGTGCAGTAAGACTAAGATGCCATAACTTAAGGTCCTCAGCAACCGCCGCATAGCGGGGATCGATACCGGCAACACAACCCAGCGGCATTCTGCTGTAAATCAAAAAATACGCTCGTGGCCGACGCTCTTGTAGATACAAATTGAAAGATTATGATTAGTTCTTCTTGATGTCGATGAACAAACCTCCTCGTCGAGCGAATATACAAATTTTCTACTTCTAGGTAGATGTAGTGTCTAAAGGTAAGTACTTCTATAACAAGGTTTGCATCGACCAAGTAGAACATGTATCATACAATTGGTAGAATAAATAGATATCGCAACGAATTATAATCTGTAGATCCGATAAAGCATCATAATGGGAAAAACCAACCACATCATCTGCATGATAGACCGAAAACGATTAAAAATGCGTTCACACAACAAGCACTGCGCCATCAATGAATTGATGTGTTTAGAGAAGACCTATCACAACAGAAGATTTTGTACGACAAGAGGTACGAGTACAAGTACTTCAACGTCGAAAGGAGACAATTGACGAATGAATGAAAGAGATTTGTTCTTGCTCAAGAAAAAAAAATCTTGCAGAGTAAATGGGATGTCTCTCGATCCAATCAAATGAAGAAGGGTAATAAGATCATTGCCTGTAAATGCTCGTTTACCGAAATTTGATCCCGACAGTGAAGAAAAGTCGAGTAAACAGAATGATGTAAATATAAAGCGGTCCTTAGTCTCTCGGGGCAATCTCAAACAATGCTTGCACTAAGGTCCTCGTCGTCGCCAAAAGTCAAGGAATCAATAGAAAGTGGGGATCACAATCACATTGAAGAACATGCACGTCAGCCTTAGTCCGTAATTATATTGGGGTTTACCACAAAGTTCTCTCATCTGTCTTGTTCGCTCTATGTCACTCGGCATGACAACCGATGCGCCTCGTCTCCACATGCTGGGGCTACAACCACGTTCAGACCTTCAACCGCTGCATCTGAATTTTTCCAAGCTTGGAAAGTAGAGGGACCAATCGATAATTTTTCTTCACCCATCATGAATGTATAATGCTATTTTTGTTGTAACTTGATGTTTCACTTTCTCCTTTATCTCGTTGATCAGAGTAGCGGTAGCTCTATACGGCACCACTACAAAATCGGAAGCAATATGTAGTAACACGTAGGGAGGTATGGAGGAATCATTTTCATTCTTCTTCGACTTAATATAGCAAGAACAACAAGAACTGCTTTTATCATCATAATTACACTACCAGTATTTGTATCTATCATGAATCTTCCCCAACCCAGAGAATTGCTCGTGGCGCAAGAAGATCAACAGCTCTACTGAATTTTCTCGACGTTATTGCGCAATTTTACTCGATGTACGATATCTTGGATAGTTTTTCTATCTTCTAGTGCTTTGCCAAAATCGTCCAAGATCGTCCAGCGACACATCATTAAGGTGATCATCATCAGGGTAATGCAATACTAGTGCTCGTCAATATCAATCGATAATGACAATGTATGTTGACTGAATGGAGTCACTCCAAATCCACAGGTGGTTTGTTACTTTTTAAGTAAGTGTTCAACTGTACAAGTACGGGTGCATAAACCTTGAACACGTCGCACGATCATTCACTCGCGACGCCACCAGCTAACTCCGCTTTCTTGACATCCATTTCGGTCTCGTCCTCCAATTTCTTAGACATTGGTTCCAACCTCTACGTTTTTGTCCGACTAACTTTGGAATCTAGAAGTACTTTTCCAATTTTTTGATGGATGGACACGAGGATCATCAAAACTTCTAAGATTCATTAGTAGGCTTTCATGATGATGCCTGACTCAGGAGCATAACTTTGATTACGTCGTGCGGGTCGAGGTATTTCTGTACACGCGCGGTCTCCTCAACCGCCTGCATCGCCGCATCAGCGGCCTCTTTCGCTGCGTCCTGAGCCTTCCGCGCGTGCACCCAAGCTTCATGAATCGCTCTCTTCTCCGCACTGTTTGCGAGCTGCACGGGACAATACGAAAACAAGGATGAGATAAATCAATGTCTTTTTCGATCCTAAACCCAACAAGCATCTGCCTGCACATTTTTTCAACAAAACCAAGGATGTCATGAATGATAACTTCGTTTTCGTGTATCTAAAAATAAGATGAAGATCGTCTGCATTATGAGAAAAGTGGAGTTTTTAGCTAAACGTTTTTGTTACCTCACTCGCGCCTGTTTCATCGAATTCGGATTCGGCACCTTGCTTTGCAAGTCTCATTCTCTCATTACAGACATCTGCTGCGCATTCCTTTGCTCCGAAACCACAAATGCCAGAGATCTTCATCGGTATCAACCGTTCAGCAAGAAGCTGGCCTCTTCTAGACGCAGGTATGGATGTTGACGATGTTATTGCTGCCCCACGCCCTGGACCACGTGCATGCTGAAACTGAATGCCTCCTCGCTTGGTTATAATTGTCCCTGACGATGCGGAAGAAACTCCTGCACCGAATGATTCATCGTTTAAAAGCAGCGCTGAGGCGGGCCTCGTGGTCGTGCCAGGAGCAGCGGTGACAAGAAAACTCGAAGCAGTTGCTTTACCACCGAGTGGCCGCAGCTCTCCTCCTGCACCGGAAGAACAACTGGATGAAGAAGACGAGGACCCTCCGAAAGTACTACTAGTTTTGGCCCGTTTGGCCTGTGAAAGGCCTGCGGGGCCACAGGCCGCGTCCTCCGGATTAGTCGCTGAAGATGCAGCGGCGCCGTACACCCGCACCCTTGGCAAACACGGGACGAAACCAGCGTGGTCAGTGTCGTGTCTTGATACGAAGCCTGTCGCTCCTGATCTTACTGGATGGCGTGGCACCGCGGTAAGCTCTGGCGCCACCCCTTCGCTTCTCTCGTAGAAGGATGCATGCTCTCCCGCTCTATGATGGTCCACAGCGCGGTGATGGACGGGGTCGTAATAGTGTCCGCTAAACAGCTTCCCGTAGATCGATTCTGCAGCGTCACCGAACGCATCAGTAATCGATGTCGAACCCACTAAAGGCATCTTTATTGATGTATCTAGAGATCCTCTTGAACGATAGCTTTCTCTCTTTTTACCACCATTTGAATTCTATACTAGCCTCTTCGTTTGACCACTGAATGTTCATGAAGGCCGCGCTATGGTGCGAACCTTACTTTCAACCTGTCTCAACTGCCCGAGACATTTCGTAGCAAGAAAAGCCAGGTTGCTTCTAAAAACGGGTAAGAAAGGATGGGACCTTCCCGGTTTGTGCTGTTGGGAGTAGCGAAGCGAATGTTTCCTCGGCAGCAGCAACGAGACAACGATCGTCCCTCGATACAGAATAAAAATACGGCTCAGTTCATCCTCTAGCACCATGTTACGCTGAGAAGTGAATTGTCGAATAATTCATGATTGATTTTTAATCTACCGATTTTTTGATCTTTAGCACCAGGCCACAATCACTGTAGGCATCACACGAAGCTGAGAGGGTCAGGCTTTTTAGTTCCGGTGCCGGCGACAGCGGTAAAGAATGCATGATAATAAATCATGAAAATATCGTCACGGTGGTGTCACAGGAGAGGACGTCCTGATACTTTCTGAGTTACAGTTAGTCACTAAGCTGTGGTGGGATCAAGCTCAGTAGTTTAGTCAAATTTCGTGCAAGTTCTGCTAGTATAAAAAGTGGTTCTGTTTATGGTGGATGCGCCTGTTACATTTCTTTGAAATAAGGGATATATATTGTCAAAGTAGTTCATTTAGTGACGAGGGGATCTGAAGAAGTGCCTAAACGGCCACTCACCATGCTGCGAATCCTAAAAAACGGCTGTCATCCTTCTCTTTACAACAAGGCTAGAAACTTTGCATGTACAACATGAGCATCTACAGCGTTCGCGCTTTAGAAAAATGCTGCGGCAATTTTCTTTCCTTCTGCAGCTGCGTGTGCGTCCTCTGCTGACCCAATACCATCGTTTTCCGCACATTTAGTAGAAGTACTGGAGCTATGCAAGCCGTGAATCTGTATTCCCATCTTTCTTTTTTCTACGCCTACAAGCGGTTTCGCCTCTTTATTTGCGTCCTGCTCCTGTCGGCCATTCTCAGCATGCTCGTCTCGCTCCTTTGAATCGCCTGTTGCTGATTCGCCGCCGTCCTCTGCAGCTATTGGGTCGTAAAACTCTTCTCCATCATCCCCTTGATTCTCCTCCGACCCCTTTCCGCTCTTCATGTAGGAGTACATCGCAGCAGCACCGGCTCCGACAGCAAGCACTGGGGCTGCAGTCGTAAGTAGCGCACCGCCTCCTAGTGCAGTTGCAGCAGCCGCCGCCGCTCCTGCGCAGCCCGGTGCACACATTCCCGCCGCTATTGGTATTAAAGGAAGCGCCATCTTGTTGTTCTACTTACCTTCACACAGCATGAGAAAAACTTGGTTCTAGACTGCGTTTCGATACCGATTTTTAGTTACTCATCATCTAAGCATTCAATAATTCTAGTACGCCTGCAGCTGCGTTTCACTTGGATCAACTCTTTCTGGGCAAGAATCCCTCACTCCGTCGATCTGTTCTTTAAACAGACTCAAAACTAGGAAGACACTCCACCACGAAGAAACTGAGAACCAAGAAAATCCTACGATTCTCATCTGTTGCTATTTCTATTGATTTCGATGTCCTTCCATGATATTTTTTCTTCCTCTAAACGAATTGATCGAATATTCCTACATCGCGCGAAGGAAGATTGAAGATGAAAGCGATTGTGATTTCTATCGAATTCGACACACGACAAAAAATCACTATCACAAGCATCACAATGATTTGTCGTATTTCCTGAAGACCGCGTTTTCGTTTCGTACTGTCCTTAGCAAGGTCATTTCCATTCACATTTATCGCGACTACTAGGTTTTTCTAGGATAACTTGTTCCTAGTGTTTTGGCTTTCACTCTCTTTCAGTCAAGCAACTTGTCAAGCAACAGAAAGCATTCCATCCTTCGTGGAAAAAAAGTTCACATGAATTTGGCTAAGATTTCATCTTTCGAGTTCGCCGAGGCTAACGCAGTGTCGAATCTCTGGAGAAAACGACCGTCCATGTCTGCCGGTGTCGAGAGCGGAATTTCTCCTGGACCTGCTGGGTGCGAGTAGTCTGTTGGAAACTCCGTCGGGCGCAACCCCTTGGATCGAGCGACATCCTCCATCAAATACGGTGGCAAAAACGTGTTCAGTCCACTCTTTCCGAACATTCGACGACCCTCCGCCAGTGCCACTGTTGAACCTGTCGGACTCGGATAGGCTGTGTATTGCTGAGGAGAGACGCTCGTATCAGAATCCAGGGCTTTCACGAACGGATCTGCGTCGGCTCTCTTAGACGCGAAAAAGGGTGAAGAACTAGAGCAACAGAAAGGGGGGGAGCTTCCACTCCGGGAGCATATATCTTGATGATGCTGGTAGAACGAGTTCTTCTACTTACCTCTAGAATGTCAATGTTCATGTATTGTAAGTTTGCTCATCATAACAATAGTGTCAACGTCGGTTCCGATTACGTATTTTTCAACTGCGCGTCTTGCTCGGTCTAGCTCTGTTGCGTTACGTTGAGCGTGGTTCGCTAATTCCATCATATATGACGCGGCTTTAGTTGCCACAGTACTAGCTATCTTCACCGACGCCAGAGCTTCATGACCAACTGCACCGTTTCCCCAATCGCGCGTCAGAGATGATAACAAGTAGTCCTTCGCTGTCCCCGCCATGGATCTTCAATGGCCTGGAGTAGATAAGCGGAAGCGTGAGTTTCATCATGTGTCAAATGATCTCAAGGCCCCAGCTCCACAATGTCATGTCCATGATCTTAAGTATTCATCACCATTGCTTTTGCTAGGTCATTAGATTTTCCTATCCCTATGATTCACGGTACTAAGATCAATTTTGTCATCGTAGTTAGGTTCCACGTATGGATTGCGATTGACGTAGTAATTCTCGAAGGGAAAGGGTACACGTATACCTGGTGCGGACTGATTCCGATACACATTGCCACTGTATTTTGCGATGCCAGTGGCGCGACAGACTGATGCACTCCTTGCGACCCAACGTTAGATAGACGAAAAGGAGCGACTTCTTGTGTGTGGAAGACGAACCGATGATCTTCATTTCATCTCTGCTGCATATAGATTACCGAAAGCGACCACCTACCGATACCGAACTACAACACATAGTCAAGCACAGAATGCAAATCATTGAAGTTGTCTCTTCGAGTTCGGGGTTTGAATAAGAACGCGTGTCGCATCCGGCGCGAAAAATTCTTGCGCACCGTCCGCAAAATAACTCAATACTAAAGAGACCAGGAAGCGTGTTCGTGATGAAGAGTCCATTTTGGTCAGAAGAACGAGCAAGCAGTTTGTCCAGGGATTTCTTGTCTTGGAGGCAAGGGTGGTTGATATTGGGTCGGGGTCATTTAAGGAAGTGGGATTATGAGATTTTCTGATCACACTTGTAACTTCGCCTTTTCTGCCTGAATCTGTTTGATCAACGCCGCGAGCCGCTCCACCGAAGGGACCTCAGGCAGCTCCTGTAGAAGTGTGGCTAGCCTTTTCTTATCCTCTTTTGTATCTAAGATCCCCAGCACTTTGTCGTAAAGGTCCTTCCGTGTCGCGACGGTGATAGAAGGAAGACGGGCCAAACACAAATGCCCTAGGGCCACGCAACCATGGCTCGAGCCGTGTAACCGTAAGTAAATCTCTAGACTCCGCTGATACGCGTCTCGCGCGGATTCCATCTCCCCGCTGGCGCGATAAATCCTGTAGTTTTTTAAAGGACAAAGTAGCGAGGATAGATGAGACAGCGACTGATACAAGTACAAGAAAGTTGATGTAAATCTTTAGCTCCTACTTCAAGTAAATCGAGAAATTTAGATGCGAAACCTTCGAAAATAATCGGTTGAGAGCAGACAATGACGAATGGAATGCGAATGAGGCAGGTACCATTAGTCGAGATAAAGTACTGTCCGAGATTCTGGAGTATTTGTGCGCAGAGCGGCGTACTGAGGCTCTGCTCATTTCCCTTCGTTGTTGTATTGAGTGCGTTTTTGAGTGCCTCTACTGCTTCGGGCAGGTTTCCGCTCTGCTTCGCTGCGATTCCCAGGTTGCTGTATATTTCAGCGATCTCGTCTCTACATTTTTGCGTCTGGTCTTCGATCTTTAGTCTCAGCGCAAGTTGTGCCTTGAAAACGTCGTATGCCTCTTTTGGGCGCCGCATGCGCATGAAGCTTTTGGCCATCCACTCATGTGCTTCCAGATCTGGTCGTAGGTCCATGATGAGATTTTCCTCGACCAATGGTTGTCCAGGTCGTGAACGCTCTGATGAACTCGACGCTGCAGGATTACTAGAAGCACTAGTCTTCGTAGCTCCAAAGGGATTCAGACGAAGCGCTTGCTCGAACTCCGAAATCGCCCCCGTGAGATCGCCGGTACTGTAAAGGCGTCGGCCTTCTGCTACGAACTTCCGTTTTTCCGCATTTTGTGGGAGCTTCGCTATGTCCTCCTTATCCAAAGCGTCGACGGTGTCCTGGAGTTGTGCCTTCAGCTTGGATTGCGCTTTCTGGAGGTGCTCGGTCAGCAGTTTTATCACAGAAGCACGCTCAGCAGGCGTTATCTGTGTAACAGAAGAGGTACTGGCCCCCGCTGTTTGATCGTCAGAGAATACAGCTAACCCTTTTTGAGCCAACGTTTGGCAATCGGCAAACTCACGCATTGAAAAGAGCGCTTTACAGCCTTGATAGTATGCTTTTCCGTTACTTGCATCTACAGTTAATGCAAGACGAGCATCATCAGCGGCCTTTCGATATTCCTCTCTCGCATTGAAGCACATTGCGCGGTTAGAATACAATTTCGAGTTGTGCCCATCATCCAGCTCGATCGCCTTTGTGAAGTGGCTGATTGCTTTTTCGAAACGTTTCTTCTTGAAGAAGAAGTTACCAGCTTCACGCAACGTCTCCGCGTCGGAGCCACCCGATTCATCTGATGACCAATATTCCTTCTTTTTCACCACACACGGTCCCGCAGAGCTACTGGAAGAGGACACAGCAGGCACACTGGACGACGCCAACGGTGGAGCTACGGAAGCCGTCATTTTTTCTGCATAGTTAGAGAGTCAATTCCTACTTGACCTTGAATGGTGATCTACTTACGTACAACTAGCTAATAATGGCTCTTTATTTCGGAAATTCAAGTCGTCGTAGATTTTTCTTCTGTACACATGTAAGCGGTGTCGCCCTCGCCCCTGGAATAAAAGGAATAACGACACACTCATTTATAATAAGATATACCGAGGACTTTTCAAAGTCAGTATTTCTATTTAGAGTAAAAACTGTGTAGAGCAGGACTCTCGCTCAAGTGTGCACTACAGCTGCCGCAAACGTGACGTCGGTACCTTCTAAGGTGTGACTGGTGTTGTTGTTTTAAGAAGGGAAAAGTAATTTAGAGAGTCTGGTGCATGATTTTCAGAAAGAGCGCACTCCGATAGAATTCGAGACGACGATAACGATGCAAATGCGAAGAAATCCAATTCTAAGTCAGGTAAACAATATGATCAAATCACTCAAAGTGCACTTTAGTTAACGCCTCACTTCGGCCAGCAGAGGTCTCATCTGAGCAGAAGGAGGAAAGGTGAGCGCTCGCACATAAAGAGGTAAGGCTAGACCCCCTAACTCTGAGGCGCATGCTCACCCATGGGTGGATCCTGTAAATGTCGTGTGGCTTGACTAGAATCTTAATCCTCCTTTAGGTTTCGTTTTGTTTTGTCGTGTTAGGCATATTGAATATGATTTCAACAGAGGAACATGAAAAACGTCTTTGCCTTCAATAGAGTCGGATATTGTCGATGTGGTACTTGGAACAACTCTCACTCAGGAAATGGATCACCAAAAGTAAGTATGCGATTATAGATCACCCGCATCTTGTCGACCCGTTCCGTCTATTTGCATTCTACATGTCTACTTACACGTACAACATCCATATAATTTTGGAATATCATTCATGGAATGGAACACAGGTGCTGCACTAGATGACTTTTACCTTTTCGGATCAGTTCATGATATACACGTGCTTGATGATTGCGTAGCTACGGAGCATGACAGAGCAAAACTATTTGACTTCATCCCTATAATGATGGCATCAGCATTGAAACATTCCCATTGGATTCTGGCAAAGATGAAATTTCAAGAGATGAAAATTAATAAACTTGACATGTTGACCTTGACGGGTACTACCAAGACTAACGAGGAGGAGGAGGAGGAGGAGGAGGAGGTAACTAACAGGGGCGATACTAGAAGAGGGGTTTATCCATACAATTGCAATTCCTATTCCTCTATGTAATTTGTTACTTAATTAAACGCGGCCAACGCGATTGCAGCGTTTGATTTTGAATTTAACCCGCTTCTAAGGCGTATAGTCACAGATGCACAAAATAGAACATGGATGAAACACATTTACCTTTACGTGTCATTGTGGGATAATTTGTGATCAAGCATGAAAATGCAGAAGGTAAACAGCATCGATGAATGGCGTTGAATATTTTCAAGGCAGCAGCACATGGACTCGGGCGCGCCACCGCGAGTAGGACATCATGGTCGAGGGCGACTCACTACCTAGTCCCTGACGCTGTAAAAGTTAGAGTAGAAGTCTGAAATACGAAATGCCCGTGTATGTTGTGCTACTGATATCTACATCTTCTAAATTTGCGTAGTTAGTCCTTGTACAAACCCTTGGTGTCCCTGCTATCGTTTTCCACTGGAAGGCCCGAAGTCGAGCGCCGCTGTATACCCCAGGAGAAAGACAAGAACCCAGCTGCACCACAAGACCAACAACTTGGTGCGCGTGCTCAGATTATTCCAAATGATCGCTGGTACATCAACGATGAAGCCCGTCGTTGAAGTCAGAGCCGCGCTGAGGAGTTGAGAGAATGATGAGTTTCTCTCACGCTGCGGCTCGGTGACTCCATTCGCAGCACTTTGCGTTTGCGCGGTTCCGTCGAGAGCAGTTGCTGCTACAAGAAGAGCGGTTCCGCAATCTCCATTACCACATGGATTCCCCGAAGCCATGTTAGAAGTTCTTTGACCACCAAATAAGGCATGATCGATGATTGCTCTCAAATTCTTCTTCCTCTAGCTTGCTACTCAAACTCATGGTCTTCGTCTTGTTGATGTCGAAGAGAGTACGTAGATTTAAACCTAAAGTATGAAAAAAAAACAAAAACGAATGGAACTGTCAGTTGAGGCTGTACGACTGATTTCTGTTATAATATATGATCCACCATCTTAAACACACTACTTGCTGTCGCGAGAGCACCCGTGGGTGGTATCGCAATGCTGCGCAGCATCTTGTTTTGATCGGATGGCGCTCCTTGCGCGAGATTTCCGACATTCCTACCACTGGTGCTATCCGGCTGTTGTTCACGTTCAGCGGCGCTGCTGTCTTTCTTGTTGGCCCCGGAAGATACTTGCTCTGCCGCTCTGAGGACGGTCTCGTAATTACGCCGCAGTGTTTCAGGGTCAAACTGAGCATCATACTTTTCTCCACCAGTATCCCTGAGAAGGGACTTCGAGACAACAGTGTTTCGGGTCGTGTCACTTATCGAACGCACCGGTTCCTCCCCACTTACGTCAGGAGGTCCGCTTGTTGACCTCTGCAACGGGGCCGCGCCGTTCTTACTTGTTATCGCGCCCACGGCCGAACCACTAGTACGACGTAGAGGACTCATTGCGGCTCCGGAGCCTTCGTCCGCTGTAGCACGACTGGACGGGGTCTTGAGGTCTACCTGATCCTGGGAAATAGACTGTGGGCCTTGCAAAAGTGGAGTTTTCATGGCGGAATAAGAGCTACGTTGAAAATAATGCGGCAACAATCCGCCACCGCTTGCACGCCTAGGCCGCGAAAGACCGCGAATCTTAGAGCAGAAAGGAGCTTTTACATGTAGGGAATATCCTGCGTGGTCATGATGGTCTACTTCCAGTTGGTAAGTTGTGGTAGTTCAACAAATTTTCACTCGCTCTAGCTCTTTTCTTTCCTGTCTTAATACTAGATGCTCCTCCCTCCTGTAACAATCCTGAGAAGGGTGAGTCCCTGCTCCTCACCGCGCTGGCATCGGTCGTAGGGTCTTTCACAGGTGTGTTTCTTGCGGAGTAGGTCTTCACACGCGGAAGCTCTTCAGCGGAAACTCGATCGATGACGGGCAATATCTTGGATACCTCTGGGGCGTAGTCGCTCTCGGTGTCCGCGCAAAGCACACGCCCTGACGATTGTAGTAATGAAGCAAAGTAAGTAGCATAATTCCTGATTTCCTCGTCTTTATTTTTCCCCAGTACAACTATCACAAGAGTGAAAACTATTTCGTTTTGTTCTTCCTCTATAATCTATTTCTTCGAGATCTAGTGCAAAGATTAAGACTGCGGGAGCTGACGAAGTTGCTGTCTTCAGTTTCAAGAAATACTAAAGGAGTGCCTCCTGCTCCCACCGCAGCGTCGGCCACCGAGCGATCGGCATCTTTGCAGGCACTAGCCTTTTCCCCTTCCGGAAAGCTCCATCGCCGGACTGCACCACGCGCGTTTGCTTTCTTCATCGGTGTCGCCCAAATTAGCGGTTCCATATCAAAGTTTGTCAATTGATGACGAACCGTTGCACCTACGTAATCCGGCGCACAAGCAAGTAGTACTGACTTCAAAGTAGGGTGGCTCACGGCTATCTCATCAACAATCTGACAGTGTCAACAATTCGCCGTAAAAGGCCGATATGATGCAACTCGGACTTCCCGTTTTTCAAATGGGATGTGAAGGTCATCGTCGGTAAAGTATCCTGCGCACTGTTCATTTCCATACTGTCCTCGTATATATTACCGGAATCCGTAACCATCTCACCAAAATCCGATTGAAGACCTGGAAAATTACACCAGGTGTGGTTGTCATTGGACGAGGAATATAATGCATTTGGATCAGGTATACTAAATCTAAAGTCCCCTTTTGATGCCGAAGCCGTAGCTCACGTGTTGAATCTTACCTGTCGTTTCTGTCAACATACATTGTTGTGAAAAGAGGAAGTCGTACTGCCGATTTCAGACGGTGCTTCACGCTCGTCCTGGATTTCGTTCGCACTACTCGCGGGTGCCGACAATTCTTCATACTGAGAGAGCCTGCGCTTGTAGTAATCCCGCTGCATACTTCTGCGTCTTGTCTCCCGCTCTAGTCGCTTTCTTAGAAGTGTAGATGAGAAGTTAATAGTTGTGTTGGTGAAATAGTTTTTTTAGCTTTTTCAAATTCAACTTGTTAATGGTATATAGTTTGATTGATGTGTTTCGCTTTCGTGGGCGATTATTCTAGAAGACGTGTTTTTGTGTACCGGGAATCAGAATAACCCTACTCCATCGCTAAGCCTTGGAGGGTGGAGACGTAACTTTATCACCGATTGGTCCAGCGTCAGCTCTGTTTGGATGACGCGTTTCTCATTCTCGTCGATTGCACGAAGAAGACCACGCTTTTCTGCCCTGGAGAGTGGCCAGTCCCGGGCCGGGCTAGCCGTACCGTGTGTCAACTTCTCTGGCATGGTCTGATGTTTCTTTCACAATGCTGAGACTGTGAAGAAGCGAACACGAAAGGTATTTTTGCTTCTTCTGACTCTGACTGGATTACCAGCGTAGAGTCATCAGCTTCCGACGCACAGCAACGAATGCGATGCGTCTTTGCTGTGCTTGTCTGCTTCGAAGAAATAGAGAAAACTAAGGTTGCAGTCCTGTCTGCGTCACGAACCGCAAGTGGCGTCCACGACAAGATGAGGTTTTTGCAAAAGACTGCAGTGGGTCGCCACAACCCTCGCGCGGTACATGCTCGGCGCAGCTTCGGACATACCGACGTTGACCATTTTTTGCCAATTATCGCAAAGATGCTAAGGATATAAGCGCCTTGAAGATATAAGCTACAAGCCGTTTCAACACCAATGTGACATTTATATGAGTCCTAACAGAGTACGAGTTACTCGATGCGTATCCACATTTGTCGCTATGCACGTAGCAAACCGCGCGGACACTTCCCGCCGCTCACTTTGTATTTGCTTTTCCTTCTATACCATATTGCAGCTTCATCTTCGAAAAGCTAGCACTGCTCTACTACTCATAGAAAGATGCTTACTAAATGGGAGGGTCGCCCTGTATGATCAAGTGAGTGTACGTAGGAAGAAAATGACAATCCATGATCATGTGAGTAACTAGACTGTGCACATCAACGGACGAGTCGTGCCTTCCCAAACCATGATCCATGATGGTATCCGATGCATCCAACTTCCTCTGCAGAAGAATTTACAACTGCATCGCACGGTTGCTGCAACATCTTGTGTGGCACGAAAATCAAAATGCAAAAGTTTTGGCTTTTCTCGACAAGTAAGGCGCTTATTAATGGGGTCTATTGGTGGTCCATATGAAGAGGTGCGGTGTGCGCTCAGCGCTCTACTTCCCTCTCGTGGTAGTACTGTGATTGCCTCTAATTACGTCCAGTGGTTCTCCAGGCTAATTAGATGTAGACACGACATATCAGGAGTTGAGAGACACCGAGTTCGAGAACAATGAAGAACAAGATCCATTCACGTGCCTAAGCGTCCAGCATAAGAGCGGACATTTGATTCGCGAAAGGTAGGGTCAGATCGCGACGCCAGGGTCAGAGCACACAGTTGTTAAGTAACCCTAACATGTTGCGTAGTTTTTGGAAACGGCTGATTTCTATCATTTCCATGAACAAAGTCGATCGCAGGGGATGCTTTCAGAGTCAAAAATGTAGGTAAGAGTTCAGCTGTTCAACTCCATGCGGTTGTATGCTCATACCCGCCTCTGTTGCCTAAACAGCCGGAGCAAGATTAGAGAGAACGAATTTACAACATCATTATGCATCTTCCGGTTCAGCAGGACAAACGTTGATAAGTAGAGTAGGACAACAAGGACTTGCAGCTCATTATATATAAATATAACAAATGACAGGGGCGGATATTTCAAAGATCAACATGTAGGTGTCTACTTCTGCTTAGTAGGGATTGTTCGGACCACATGATCCTGTCCATAAAAAAGAGCTCACCACTGGAATAACGCGAGTAGGTGTCGCTAGTTTCTGGAGTTTTCAGCTTGCCGGTTCCTCTTATCTTGGAGCTGGAAGGAGGTTAAAATATAATCTATTGCCTCTTTACACTCCGGAGACGCTAGCTAGGAAACTGGAAAATGACCTTCAGCCAAATAGGTTTTCGCGAACAAAACCTGGGTCATCTTCTTCTACGTGGATTGAGTCTGAGCTAGCATCTAGACGCGACAAATTGAAAGGTCAATGCAAATGTAATTTACAAACCTTAACGATGATGCAGAATGCAACAACGTGTCCGTTCTCAATCGCTCCTTTGAAAACGATTTTGTCCCCAATTTTCGCGTAGGTTACTTGACAGTCTTCCATCCGAAAAAGAGGTTAGCGGATCCGTCGAAGAATATTACATGCAAGTGTATGCTCATGATGTTGTAGAAATTGACGAATAGCAGCTTTTACGTTTACGTATAGCCATGACGACGTTAACACTACGTGTTGACTTAGTGTTGACTGAGGAATCGATGAGTTCATCAATTTAACATACATGTGGCGTTCCCTGTAATTTCGCCTGCCTTCTTCGGAGAAAGTGTCAGCTTCTTCTGCGAACGCAACGTGCTCGATAGTTCGCTGCATGAACGAAGAGCCGAGCGAATGTAGAGAAAGATGCATATGCATCTTTGTACTTAGACTTAGTCGTGCTGGCTATGACGTTCTCGTGCACCGTGGGTTGCTACTACAGAAGAGCGTCTCATTCATCAATGCATGTTATGCAAATGCATTCATCTCAATCCTTCACGTTCAGCCTCAGTCTTAACAAATTCTCCACGATGTCCGCATATCTCTGTTATAGTACCATGGAAAAGCGTGGGCTTTGTGTCTCGACCGGCACCACCACGTGGGTGGCCTCGTCTATTGTGGGTGTGCTCATGTGGAGCAGACTTTTTCTGATTTTAACATTAGCAAGGTGCAATTTCCTTTCTCTTCATGACTAGCAACTACTTACCAATACCTCTTGCGAAGCAGTAGCGCAGCCTATCTTCATTATTTTCATGATCATCAAGATTACCTTCAACAGACAAAGATTATAAAGCGTAGGCGTAATCAAACCTATTATCATGATATCAATAATGCCAGATTCAAATTGACAAGAAGGAGAAAGCATAACACATCGAGACGGCAATAAAAATAATCTTGTTGTTGACTTTCGTTATTTACTCGTTTCTTCAATCTATAGTACGGATGTTTCCCGGTCTGTGGTAAGTAGTTCTACGAAGAAAGGAGTCGCACTTTACTCTCGTACCTCGAGTTCTGGGGGACAGACGCAGAAGAAAGAGACTGCTCGCTCTCTTTTACATCCAGGTAAACGTTCGCGGCAGATGTTCGTCTAACCTTCGCCGAAGTCATCGCTCTGCCAGGTGCAGACGAAGAAAGAGACCTCGATGCTGCCGCGGCCCTTTCTTCATCTTCTGTTGAGAAAACTTATGAAAAAAGGCTCTATCATGCTTAAAAAGAGGGACGATGTTGATCGGTCTAATTCTAAGTGCGATATGTTGTCCGCCACCCTCAACATGCAGAACTAGACCTGCAATCGATTTTTTAAGTTGTAATATGAAGAACTTTATGTAGCCAAACATAAAAATCGCCTACGCAGGGACCCGCAAGCAAGGAGCAGTGAACAATTGGCACTGGCAGCTGTACATATTACAGCTGATGCCAGTTGTATCCTTTGTCCTCGAGGCAGCCCTGATGCACAGGCTGAGGAAAAAGCTGGAGGGACGGCACGCAGCATCTTCTCGAATATTGCTTTATTTTCGTTAGCAAGTCACTTAGTTATCTGACTTTGTCGCCCACTTCTGTGTCTTTTGTTGTTTCTCTCCTTGTTCATGTTCGACTTTGTTGCTTCTCTCCTCGTTGGCTTTTCATGAGAATATCATGTGACATGTTATGTTCGCATGCCAGTGAGCCTCTTCTGCCTGTACGACTATGCGAATACGATCTTACATCGGGCCTCTTATTCTTGCGCTCATCTTCGGCCCGCACACATGGGAAATCCGGAGGCAGCGAACACCTCGTCCTAGGACAGACACCTCAGGAGGCATCGGTAGGTTGCGAGAGGTTTTCTTCATATTTTCGTCTGCCTTCAACATTGTGGACATAGATACAACTCAATCAACATTTTTTACTTGTTAGTTCTCACGATTCAGATTTTCAACTCATCAACATATTTTTTGTCGTACAATCAGATATCAATTTGTCATGCATTCTTTTAAAACGATAACGGATTTGGAATAGGATAAATTCAATCACTCTTGGTTGTAATATTGCGTGATTCGTAAGTACGTTTGAGAATAGTCCACAAGCAGCTCATCGGATATAGGAGTATGATAGATTGTATGTTCATGAGGACTTGCAGTATCCTAAGTTGAACTATTGAAGTAGATTGTGCGCAAAGTAATGAAGTACTGTAATCGTGTGATGCTAATATTACAGCATCTATGCATGTTGCACAACCAAAACAACTAACATTTGACTTTGCTCATTAGAAGAATCTCCTAAACGAAGATCACGATGGGGATCAATGTTTGATATGTTGCAGTAGGAATGGGGCGGGTGTGAATGTTATGGACCGATTTCTTTGTAATAACTAGAAGAAGTATGACATTATAGAGCCTCCAGCTAACGTTATCATGACTGTATGGTCTCATGGTCGATGTCCATGCGTCACAGGATACCACCCTGCTCCTGGTTGCGTCTGATTGAAAACTCGCGGAAATGGCTGAAGTTTTCGATCAAACCAGAAGCTTCCATATTGAAAATTCGAGGTGCAAAAATGCGTGCTCTGGTGAGTGTACCTGCAATAGAGGGATTGTTGCGGAATTCTGTTAGGGCTTACTCAACAATTTCAAACGATGACATAAGAATCTGACTGATTCCTTCACATCCATCTCAACAAATTTGAGAGAAACGCCTCTAGTACTAAAAATTGTAAGCGAAGTACGAGTTATCCCATCCAGCAACTCCCTCTGCAGGATGTTCGAAAGCGGTATAAGAGCGGTTTTGCCGCGGCACCCACATGTAGCTCTCATCTCCATTTCGCCATCGATAAGGATACGTTGATAGTGAAGCATGGGTACGAAAATCGGAGCTCTTGTTGTGGCATAGCGGTGCGTTCGGTCGACCTGATGTTCTTGCAGTTGCAGGATACACATAGTATACATAGAAAGATTAAGATGGATAGAATAGATTGATTAAAGACTTGCTGGGAGTGATTTTTTAAAACAACAGTATGAAATCCAATTTCTATTGCTATGGTTATCTACAAACCATCACATCCAAAATCAGACAGTGTTAGAGTACTTGGATGGTCCACCAATGGGCGATTTAACGGTTTCAAGCTGTAACTGACGAGCGGCCTGTCAGTGCAGCCTCGTGGCCCATTTTTCCAAAACCTGTATTTTAAACACACAATTATCACCATCGAGACAGAAAGATCATCTTCACGTGGTTCATCACATCATACATCATTATGAACATGATAACATCATGACTCACGACTAAGGCTTAGAAATGAAAAATATTAGAAGTACGTTGGATTGCTTGACCGCGATCGCTTTACTTCGTTACTCTTAAAGCCTTTCGTTCTGAGGGACTCACGGGTCCCCTCACCGACCCAAAAGCCATTCATCGCGGGCTTCTCACTCGCTATGGTACTAAGTGGATATTGCTGCAGCGATAGGAAGGAGCATCTTCTTCTTACTTTCTGTCCAGTTCGCCTTGCAAGTAATCAATCCTTCCACTGAGTCTAAAAATGAGTTCTAGAAAAGCGATAGGAATAGAATGTGCACGAATTATACATAGTATCGACCTTTTCCTTTTGTTTTTGACAGTGACATGTAAGTACTTAACAGCTGTCCCTGTGGTCTGATCACACCTGCTTTCGACTTCTGAAGTTGATTCTGTTCTACCTGTGATACATAAGCGACACGAAAAAATTTCAGCGTCCCTCAATTGCGCGCTTCCCGTCTTAATCTGGGCATCAACATGTACCTCTACCTCTCAGTCTCTCTCCTTGGGCTTTACTCAAAAATTGGGTCCTCACGTAGCTCCTGTTCCGAGTGAGATGCGAGTCTGCATCTTTCGAAGTAAGCTGAATATCGATTTCGATTTATGACCGTCCGGCACACTGACAAGACTCAATACGGTGAGCATTCTTCTTCCCCGCTGAGAAGAAGAAATGTGATGCAAAATTTCGATGGGCATGGGACTGATCTAGTATACAAGTGGTGGCAGTGCTCAGCTATTGTTCTCAATCAGGAGGGGGGGCATCATCTATCGCGACGGTCAGGTGGGGATCTCGAGAGGGACGAAACCAAATTGTTGCATTATATCTTTTACTTTTTAGGAAGCGAAGCCAAATAATTGTATCTATACTTTTTATTAGGAACAAGCGAAAAGTTTGAAGCAAAATTATGAACGGTTACTCTGGCGAGAATTAAGACTTAACTTGAGTCTTTCCATTGTGAACATGATGAAGGACTGATGAATATCCAAACGAGATGAGAAGAATGCAGCAACAAATTTTGGGGACGTTTATGGTGAGTCTCTGTCAGCTCCAGCATTTATGAGCACCTGTGAAGCAGGCAGATGCGTCCGCAGGACAGGGAAACCAGATTCCGCTCGAAGGTTGGAGCACGACGGACTATGCACACCGGTTTCATCGCTTCCTGCGAAGATTATGTAGTTCTTGTTCCCTCCCCAAGAATATTTTTTGCATACCGCAATACACAACGAACTCGCTGAACGATGACAAATGCAGCTCTACATCTACGTAGTAATACCTGGGTTGCCAAGGCGGTTCTTCAAAATTATGAGCGACATGGAAGTAAGTGATTATGACAGCAGAACCGCAGGGGCGGGAGGGGAAAATATATTCACTGAATCCCAATGGATGCAGATGTATAATAAATATAAAACAGAGTCGATTCATCTGAACATTCTACCCCCCTGTTTGTAAGCCGTCCTCTTCTTCTTGAGTTCTGCGATGCTAATTCTAGTGCTGATAAAGGCCTGAATCAGGTCAGTCCATTGCATCTCTGTCATGACATCTTTGCTACTGCTGAAATGTGAACGTGGATGACCACGCGTTTGATTATCTACTGTGACGAGGCGGGCACTCCCTTCTCCACTTTCATGGAGTCTGATTGTGGTTGTGATATTGCACACTGAAGATTTAGATTGTCTAGTGATTTTGCAGATTCGTGATTAGCATATGTTGAAATGGTCGGTTATTTGTGGTCACTAATGAGTGTTCGAAAAATACACACTTCTTATTCCTGGTTAGCTGCATTATTACTCATATTCAGTTGTTGGACTACTTATGACTTCTGGTGCTCAGCTATTTGGCTTACTACAAGCGCAACATCAACATGCACGACAACACGTCGTGCTATTCTACAGCTTCGCTATTGCGTGGTTCCCATCGCTTTCTGGAGAATCTGTCGACCTTTCTCGCGAGTCTGCATGCGACCGCCACCGCTACGCATATTGGATCGGATGTCCAATTTTCGAATAGAATTCACTACATGCCTCCGCTCTCGGTCCATCACCTCACCCCAAGGAGTCGTTTCCGAACGATGCGTTTGGTAGCTGATGTAGTTGGATGGATCGGTTTTTTAGATGTGGTCATTGTGGTTAACTTCTAAGAACAATTCAGACATTCACCATAATTGATATGAATGTGAACGTTCAAGTGACAACCCTAGAAATTTTCTTGGAGAACCCCATAATTGGCAATTCCAAAGAAACTGGATACGTAATAAGCTCAGAAGTTAGTACAATGACTTTCCTGTCGTCGAGGCTCGACTCATGGTGCGGTCAAACTCGTTAGTTGTGAGAGTGTCAGGAAAAAAGAAAGATTGATCGCGCTGCAGGCCATGACCCATCGTGGCTCCAAGCATCTGGAAGAATGGAAGAGGGCGCGGATATGTATAATGTTTAAACGGACTTGGAAAAAACAAGTGCCTTCAACTCGACCATGCACTCAGCTGCGTGTTTCATCCCTACATGACATGCAATTTAACATATGTTTTGTTTGTTTGTTTTGATGCGCTCCGGGCGACGCGTACGATCCCGCCGGATTTCTTTGTGCTCTGTGTGTGTAGTGCTATGGTCGTCATTGCGATCGACTATGGTATGTCTGGTCGCCACAGTCCCCGCCAGCTGCGGCTTTTGTGGCATGCCAGGCGCGGCGTGACGATATGTCCAGTCAGAAAACGGGTGATGATCCACCTAATCATTAAAAGAAGTCAAAAGACTAAGATTAGTAGTACCGGTTGCGGCAGACACCTAGCAAACCCTCCTGAAGCTGCTGTTCCTAGTGTGTTTACGTGGTGCCGTGGGAAGCGCCCGAGATTGCCTATCGCGTCTCTCTTCAGACGCCAATCCTTTGTTGTTTGCGGTGCTGAGAGTGGAAACCCTGCGTCCCCAGCGCCAGCGCCGCCCGCTTCACTACCTCTCGCCGAGCTTGCTACCGACCCAGCAGTCATCTTTGGTAAGTCCGCAGGAGACACCTCCAAAGGTGGCAATTCGGATGGCGTCTTCGTGCCCGGGCAAGGATGAAAGGTATTGGGTTTGGGGAGTTATTAACCGAGTTCGTTAACGTAACAGGTGGAACTTCTAAAAATGAGTAGCACCAAGGTGTTGATATGATAGGACTCTTTTTCGAAACCACTTTCACCAAAAAACTGCTCTTTCATTAGTTTCGGTCTTGGTTGATGTTGTACAACAACAACGACGACTTATCAAGTTCCCCATAAAGAGTTGCACCAAATGCAAAACCGGTGGCATTTCTGTAAAATGTGTGGCGCGTGTTCGTGAGCTTGATGCTATTACGATTACGAGAAGGATAGACGGCCACCCACAGATCTACAGACGGCCCACAGGCTGAGTCTGACGCACAGCGACGCGCCAGGCAAAAGCAGGAGAGCCCTAACAAAAGGCGCCGCGGTCCGGGTGCGTTTGCCAGTGCTGTCATACATGGCGAAACAGAGGCCACGAAGGTGGCGAGTGCTGTAGCCTGGCTAACACTGAAAAAGAGTGAGCAGGCGCAGCGGTAAAAGTAGCAAGCAGAACATCCTCAGAGGCATCTAGTCCCCAAGCGCCGGACCTCCCCGCGGCGAGCTGCATCGTAGTCCGGAGCGCATGCTCAACGATGGCAACGCGCCCGCGCTAAGTGCGCGAGAAGGGAGCGGCAGCACGCCTGCACGGTGCCGCAGCTGTTTTCGAAAAGCCAACACATCGCCGACCGCAACCACAACCCCCGAAATAAAATCGCCCCACGTTGAGCCACTGCGCCAGCCGCAGGCAAGAAACACGTACTTACAACCACCCACGCCAGGGGTGGACTTGTTCCATCGCCGCGGATGCGGCCCCTAATACTCGCCAGGCGGCGGCGGGGCGCGCGAATAGATGCCCTGCTGGGCCCCGGTGTCCCACCGGGCTCCATTCGTATAATGCAGAACCAAGAGCCAAGCCCCGGACCTCGCCCGAGGGCGCCGAGGCGCGGAGGTCATCCTTCGACGTTTCGCGCGGTAGTGCTGCCCCATTGGGCCCCGGTGACCAGCCGGGGTGAGCTTGATGTTGATACAATGATCTAAATTAATCTAATAAAACAAAGAACTTCTCTAAAGTCAAATACAGCATCAACCCATCTAGTTGTGAGATTCATTGATTCAGTTTTTGACATTGATGACTGTGATTGCGTTTGAACTCGCTAAGGTCTAACAGAGAAAAAGAATGAACAAGCAGATCTAAATCATGAGAATAAAATCAAACCCTGACTGCTCGGCTTCGAGAAACTGCGCATACTTCGCTCTTGACATGCGCTCGTCGTCCTTCGGCGCTCCTTTTCGCATTTGCCCCTTCGCCATTAATGTGACACCAGCGCGAACGCTCATCGTTTCTGTTATTGGTGGCTGCTCCGACTGCAGACGCGTGAAACCATCGGTAAATTGCGGCTGTAATTTTGAGATAAGGATCTGAAATATAACCCTAACCAGTGCAGTTTCGGCAACAAAACTACTGGATGCAGTTTGTAAGATCATATTCTAGAAATAAACGAGCAGCAGCAGACATTTGTTATTCATAGGTAGTCACTCATTTCATGATGTCTACGTCTATCTACAACTAGATCGAAAATTTACCTTCTTGTCTTTCTTCTTGCCACCCCCTGGAGATCTAGATTTTGGGGACTTTTGGCTCTTATTGTCGGGTGATGGACTATCGTCGTTGCTTGTTTTTTTCGCCGATTTCTTTCCAACTGCCTCTCCCTTGGAAGTTATCTCTGATATCACCTTCGGCAACCTAGGATAGCAGTAAATCAAAAGATCACTTTTTGTCTTACGAGACAAATCATGATGGCCTTTCCCTATGTATCCGAGTAGTGGACCAATAAATTCGCCAATTGCATACTCTTGGGAACTTTCAACAACCTGCAACACCAACAGCTGCGAAAGCAATTAGTTGTAAAAGCAGGAGTACTTGTTTCCGTCCATTTGCTCGACCCACATAAGGCGACCGCTTGTGTCGAATGTCCATGACTGCTGTGTCATCTGCTCTAGAAGTCGGTCTGCCCTTCTCTTCTGCTCCTCTCCAGCTTTTTTCTCGTCAGCCGCTTTCTGTATTGCATCGGTTTTTGCTTTCTCCTCCCGCTCCTTTACTATTATTAGCAAAATGTGAAGAAAGCGTGACTCACTGACCGTGCGGTTGACGTCGATGCGTCAACAGCCAAGAAGAACAGTCGTGTTAGAACCTAGCAAAGTCAAGAAAACTGTAACTGCTACTACTTTGCATCTATGAAAATCCAGGTTGAAACTCAAACTACTACCTCTACCGAGACCCCTAAGCCATAATTGTCGATATTTATTTTCCTCGTCGTCTTCGTGTGCTTCCTCCACGATCTTCGTTTTTCGATCTCTATCATCATGTTTTGGACTAGCATCTATGCTGCTCTTGTCACCAGCACTCTTCTTGCTCCGGCCGCCTGAAGTACATATCAAGGAATAATTGATGTAGGAGTAGAATTCGTTGTAAGGAACATTGATCCATCAGGAACACTATGATCAACATGCAGGAGTCACAGGTATGACATAGAAGGATTACTAGGATATAAACTGTATACCTGGAGACGATTTCGCTGTTGCATTACTAGGTGATCCTGGCGGATGATTTTGCTCCCGCAACCGCCTCTCGTGTTCGTCTACTGGCATGACAGGTCGTATCATTCTGCCCCAAAAATCGGACGGATTTGGCACAATTGGAGGTATTTTCTGGATATTGATGGAGGTTCGGAAAAAATACGATCAATGCTGGTTTATGTTGATCAAAAGCTTCACCTTCATGCATAATCATACATAGGTAGATTTCTACTGCTGCAGCAAGAAGTATGCCCTTCAATTTCATCCAACTTCTAGTTATACCGATGAAGTATATATTTATAAGTAATGGCATTGAAGCACATGTCATCTGTTATTCAAGTACCTCTAGATGGAATGTGTCGTCGACTAATGATTCGTGCTTCACGAAGCACATGCCAACGTGGCTGAGTATCGATTTTGTCACGGCTTTGGCCGCAAAAGGGGTACTTTTTTCCGCGAGTCGATGAAAGTGAATCTTGGATCCACCTTCTGCTACTATCTCGTCGAGTGTTTCCTTCGCGCACTCTTCCGCGAGCTCGCAGGGGAAGTTGAGCCACGGTGCCAAAGTCACCGCCGCCGCTTCATCGTCCGGCAAGCTGCTCTCAGGAATTTCATCACTCATTATGCTTTCCTCTTGCAGCGAAAATTACTTCTAATTGTAACAGCTACACTGGAGTGGTGGAACAAGCACCAAAATATATAATGTTTTCGGAGACCAAAAATCGTGTTTGTGCTGCTATCAACGTCGCCGCTCCTGTCGGTCGTCTGCGCTTCAATTGGGGCGTCACGAAAGAGGAGCGATTGAGATGAGGGTGAACAGGGTCGAATGTCGAGTGGACACTGAATGATCTTCACTGTAGCGCTACCTCGAAGCACGCAAGTATTTACTTACTTTAAGTGGATTTTTGTCGCTTGTACAAGCCGGAAAGGCAGAAGAAGAAAGTGGATCTCAATTCTCATCGTGCAGCGTTGTGCCGGTATTGCAAGTTGAAACTATTTCACTTCCTCAGCTGCTTCCTGGTAATGAGCACGGTGCCCCCGAACGTTTGGACTCGTCTTGCCACGAAACCGTCCCACGTGTTGGTGTTCGTAGAAGTTGCGCGAGACAAAAAGTCCAACGCGCAACGCAAGAGCTATGTATAATATTAAGCGTGCCGTAACCACTTCGCGTCACACTGAAAACACAGCACCGCGCTTGCGGAGCGCTGTGGCTGCGCTCAGCTACAGGTGACTAGGTGGATTCTCCATGCTGAAGTCCTGTCAGCGCTTGTCCATACTCTCTATTAACCTCCTCACTGGTCTTGTTGACGAATCGTGCCGCGTCAATCACTAAAAAAATCAAGACTCGGAAGCTAGTACAATTTTGTTGTTATGGTCGTATAAATAAGTAAATCAAAATCAACCTAGGACAGCACGAAGGTCATATCGTGATGGTAAGTACTACCTAGCAGCAGATAGATATTGAAGTACTAAATATCTCCACGGGGATTCCGTCACACTACAACGAAGGGCTCGGCGGAAATCAAGCCGATGACATCAGGCTTCCAAAGTTTGATCGTCGGACAGGCACAACCCCAACTTACAGACGCTCAATCCATTCTGATACCTTATCCGATTCGAAAGAGCGCAAACACCGATACCGACCCCGCTACCAATCCTCACATCTGCACAGGATCATACTCATTAAGAATGAAAGCACCGATTTCCGTCAAGCCGAAACTCTGAATATTGTGCTTAAACGGATGCAGTCGTCAGAACGAATTTCAATTTGATCTGTTGACTCTTTGCACAACGAAAACAATAGATTCTTCGCACAACGAAAACATGTTTTAAGTACTTTGAAGAAAGTGTTGACACGTTCCAACCTACCTTTTCTGGATCACCGATCTTTCATCGGTCAGGTGCTATGGTCGTGGTTCTCGTTCTTTATCCTTCGAGTATATCATGATAGTGAAGCAAAACGGGGATTTTCTTAATCAGACTACATCATAGACATAGACGATGACACGCACAAGCCTAAGCCTTTTCATTCAATATCCATGCATTCGCATATCGCGTGAGTTAATGGCAATCAAACGTTCGGTGATGGTCAAAAAGTTAAAAGTCAAAGTTGGCAGTTGAAAGAGGAGGACACTCAGTTGTTTATAACGGGCGACAGTCGCAGCGCTTCATGTTGATTCGACGTTGCGATAACGACTCGCCGTTGCTACTTCTACTTCTTCTCTTCAGCAGCAGCCTCCTCGTCGCCACCTGGATTTTCCGGAATATCACGGCCATCCAACATCATAATCGTCGAGAACGGATCTATTCTGCTGTCTCCGATCTAATTTAGACGAGGCGTTGAGTCATCTTCATGCTACTACCTTTGTTTCTGTGATGACGCTCTTGGAACGAAGTCATTGAAGCAAAAGTATCTTCTACTTCTATGCCGAGGTTCAAGACTTGACGATTTGAATCTATTCGGCGAGCTGCCGAAGATTTCCCAGGCGAGTTCTACCCGCTAGTCTATCCTGTTGTTGGATTGTTAGTGGTTTCTCGGCTGTTCCTGTTGTTCCTGATGATGAGCTACGAAGCTCAGGCTTTTGCCTTGCTACTTGTGCCAAGAGGCTCCTGTCTTCTGCGTCACTTAGCTGCGCTCCTCTTGCTCTGAGGTCTGCCCCCGGCTGCTTCTTGTAAGCTGCGCGCGGTGCTCCCCTGCCCCTTAATCTTAATAAATTCGAATACTGGTAATGCAGTGCTTTTTCAACTCAAAAACTAGCCATAAGAGCTTGTCGTCGATCAAAGCTTCGCCTTTGTTTACCAACATCATATCCTTCGGAGGAATGCCGGTTTGCAGCTCGACCACTCTGAGAATTGTTGAGTTTTGAGAAGATTAAATCTAATCGTCAGTTTCATCCGAACTCGAGGGTACTTAATGGAATATTTCATCTCTCAACATCGTGGGCACTCAACTAAAAATGACAAAGACAACATGTTGATCATAATTTCCTACCTTTTCAACCTCGCAACGAGCACTTTTGTGCTGATTTCCGCCCAGACGGTAGCTCCTGTCTTCGCATTGATAACGAAGACTACGAGCGGCGGCACCGCCGCCGGGTGAACTTTCGCTTCTTTTGGTGGCATTCTTTCACGTGTTCTACCTTCGCCTACCCAACATAGTGATAGTACAACTAGTATTAAAGGACGTGGCAGTCCTCGTTCACTCGTGGTGGACTGCCAAACTTTTTTGCGGAGATGTTGCCCTTACCAAAATGAAAAGTTAGCGCCAAAGGAACTAATTTCTATTTCAGATAGTCATTTTTAAGTAAGAAGGGCAGACGCTTCAGATTTCGCCACGCTCCTCACATTGTAGGGTTCTTCTCGTGGAAAAAGGGGCTGTGTGGAGGAGTATCATCTCTCGAGCTCTCGACCATCCACGAAGGATTCTCCGAGAGAGGCAGCACCAATCATTCCAGACCGATACATATCAAGATGAAGGCCGTAGTCGCTATAAAGTTTAGACTCCTGAGAGCCACTCATAGAAAGTTTCTTTCATGAAGGTTTCCAGTCGAATTCTTTTGTCCAAGTTCCAAGTCATAACGTCTGACTCATTTCAGGATACCGATTCACGATTCCATGGAATCCTAGAGCACGCCACAGTTCAGAACGCTGCACGTCTGCCGTGTCCAGCCGCCGGTTCTTTTTCGGGCTTATGGTTTTCATGAATCTGCATCTGGTTCTATCACAAAGAACGAAACCCTATGCGCAAACTCAGCTGTAGCGAATTCGTCGACCAACTGCAACAAGCGGATTATACGAGTGATCTGGACTGCGAATGATGAGGAGGTGTATTGAAGCTCAAATCATGTCGACAACGTTCGTAATCATAAACATGCATCCGAGGTACAAACAACATGGGTATCCGTATATTCACAACGAGCCTGATGTTCCTGGCTGTTCCCGACCACCACGACCTACGTCCAACTTGAACATTATTTCATTCTTGCAGGAAAAACGACGCGTGAGCTACTTAAAAAGGATTCCTTTCAGCATCCGGCATGGCATGTGAAGCCCTGCCGGCATATTGCACTGGTTTCTGTGTGACATACGCTCGCTCGAGAAAGCTCCATTTTGTCCGTTCTTGCCCCGCTTCGCACCATCCGAGATCGAGTAGTTGTTCAAGCCGAGACGCGCTGAGCAGTTGCTTAAGAACGGTTCGTCTTACCGTCTCCGCGGCTAAGTTCTCAGCCACGACCAGTGACGTCTAGTACGGTCTCTTAGTACAATTCCGCGTTCAAGTGTTCGCATCCGTTTCTGGCCACTTTATCGCGAGGGCCTTAACGATGGACTGGCTGCGGTATTCCTTCCAGAACCGGGAACTTGGGGAAGAAGACTCCCTGCTGATGTCGCGACGGCACTTCGGACGTTCGGTTGCAAAGCTTCTTCTGCAAATCGCCGTTCCTGTCGTGGTCCGTTCGCCACGTTGTTGAACCATTAGAAGATGAAGAAAGGCCTCTAAAATTTACCGGAACGATAAGGTAAGTAACTAAATGTAGAAGCAGCACTAGTACAATTTTCAGATCAAATATTAGTCTTCTTTTGGACATTGAAGAATGGTCATAACTAGAGCTGTTTGTCGGTGAGGCTGCACATTCTTCCGCGGTGATCACTTTCACGCTAACTCCCAGAATTTCAGCACAGCTTTTAATCTTTCGCACGAAGAGAGCGTCCTCTGCTGCGTCTACGGACTCCTCAAATAGAAATTGGGTTCGCATTTTTACGACGCGGTCGAGAAATGTTGCCAGTTGCGCCACTACCTCTTGTGTTAGAGAGTGCTAAGCAATAAGACTTCATCCCAGTGGCCTGAGAGCCCAGTTTAATGATAATATCTATCATGGAAGACGAAGAAGATGAATAACCGAGCAACTTTTACTCTGTACTAAAAGTAAAAATAGATCTAGGACATTCAATTCAGACGTAACTTCGGCACGTCACCGGATTTTGGATCCACAGGCTTTTTCCTAAGGCCTATGACGGCAGCCGCGCGTCCTACCAAGTTTGAGGAGCCTCGCAGCTTAAATTCAAGTTTTTCGCATTCTCGTGTGGTGTCTCCTGTAGTAACCACGACTTTGCGGTACGACGGGTTTTGCGTCGCAAACGTCGTCGCGCATTGGTGCTGCTGCATGGCCAGCATGCTCAGAATCTCGCATGTTCGCAGCGCATCAGCAAGCGGAATCGGGAATACACTTGTCGCAGGAAGCATTTCGACGAATGGTGGAGAATAATTTTTCACATCAACATCTGGGGAAAAAGTTTCCACTTCTATGAAAGGTCGTCCACCTCCTCCTGTTGAAAATCCTGCTTGTTCTCCCACATTGCAGTTATTGCTACTCGTGGCAGTACTAGATATTGCTGGAACAGTAGATGAGGAGCCTCGTTGCTTTGCTGCTTTCTCGTTTTGCCGCGTTATGTCCGGGTCCTGGTGGCGGAAAGTTGACGTTTCCTGTGCGTTGGGTGTCAGCGAGAAACCGCCGACCGGTGCGCCTTTCAAATCGACTCCCGCCACAACGAAACTCCGCATTCTTAGAAAGAAGAGCTGCAAATGCGATGATAATCCATGAGAAAAAAGTAAGTATGAAAAAGAAAGCAGAGATGACCGATACATAGATTCATTGAGGACGGTTCATAGAATCGATTCTGACCATCAACGCAATACGCGAAACCCAGCTGCAGAGCAAAAGCAAATAACATCATGATCATCGTTTGAAACTGATTAAGTAGTGTGGCTGCCTTAACATGGGTGAGCCAGTCGAAAAAACACCACCTGGGACTTGTTGGAGCGCGTCTCTGCCTCCGGGTGCAGCGGCGTTCCCGTACACTGTACTGCTTGGAATTCCCTCGGCAACGTAATGATCTGGCGGTGGCACCACGTACGCAGCACTGCGGAACGGACCTTGTATCCCGTCGACGCCGACATGAATGTTTGAAGGTTCCCATGATGAATAGCCATCTTGCATATTACCATTTTGTCCTACATCTCCATATCCTCCTGTCATGTTTTTGTTATAATAGTCACTCATGCTTCCATTTCCTGCATACCCTTGATATCCTCCGGCACCCCGTCCTCGCTTTTGCGGCCGATGGTTTTGTTGCTTCAGAATCTCCACTGCTTGTGTGCGAGCACGCTGCTGCTGAGATTAGACCAATACGACTGGCTAGACTTCTATGTAGAAAAGTTGAAAACATAATTTCGATGAATCGACTCCATCGAAAGGGCAAAGGCAACCAGGCCGTGAGGCCTTCTTCCGGTTACCACGATAAATATGCAATTATAAGCCACAGGCAAAAATATGTTATAAATAGCCATAATCAGTTGCCCGTTCCTGCTCAATAAGACGCCAGGTTTCTTCCGACGCGTGCCCATCACGTGCCATTCGCTCTACTGTTTCGAGGAGCTCCTCGTGTCGGACGAGCAATTCTGCGTTCGTTTCTTGTTGCTGTAGCAAATCCTCCTTGTTTCGCAGTAGTTCGTCCTTATCCACTATGAGCTCAGCCTCCTGGCGCAAGAGGTCAGCGGCTTTCTCACGCAGCTCCAGTAGTTCTTCTTCGTCGTTCACAGCCGTTCCAAGAGCTTTGAGCAACTCCTCGTTTTCCGCCCGCAGCGTATGGGCGTCCTGACGAAGCCGCTCCATGGCCTGCTGCTGCTCGGGGCTGCCCGCAACGACGATTTCCGTGCCTGTGGTGGCGCTCACAACTCGGGGTCTCGCTGTAGGATTGCGGTCATCTACCGGGTTGGGCAAAGCAGTTGTGTCGGCAGCCATCTTCGAGGTCGGCCGCTGATGCCCCTCACTCGTGTCGCTTCCCCTCGCTGCCAATGGGACAAGCAGATCGCGGAGCGGTGGCATGCCTTGTGTCGTGGCAGCTGCGACCAAGGCTGCCGTTGCGGCATCGGCTGTCGTGCCTCCACCAAGAACAGAGTGTCTATCTACGTGACTATTCTTTGCTTCACTGGAGGAAAGTGCGCGCCCTTGCTCATCCAGGTCGCGTAGTCTCGTGAGCGCTGCAACGGCTTGGGCCTCCCATTCCCGGTTTTCCTCCTCCATACGGTCAAAGTGCGACTGGAGGATGGCCGCGCTGTTCTGCGCCTCTTCCGCGCGGCTCTCAGCATCCGCCGTGGCGCGCTCCGCAGACCGCAAAAGTGCTTTCAGCTTCGTCACCTCCGACCGCAGCATTTTAACAAGTGGCACCTCCTCCAAGTCCGGTGGGAGAGTGTTCTGCGCACGTGCGAGCTCTAGTTCGCGGGTCAGATCTTCAATGAGCCGGTCTTTGAGGTCTGAGTTTACGGTTGGCTTGTTTACAATAGCTTTCACGCGATTTGCGTACCGCAGCGTCTGCAACGTTTCCTCAGCGTTGTACGCACTTGGGCCTACGGTCGCAATCATTACGGTCTTCGCGTTGCCTCCGAGAGAACCCTCAAGGAGGCGGGTCAGCTTTGAATCCCTATACGGAATGTGGGATGGTCGCGGATTCGACGCGAGTGCAGAAATAACGGATCCAAGCGTCAAAAGTGACAAATTGATTTTTGCTGCCTTGTATTAGAGAGAGCAGTGAATTGGAACAAGTTGTGGATCGGTCGAACACGTAGGAGTACCTTTCGCAAAAAGAAAAAATTTGTATAACCACGCAAGAACTCATGCGATCGCGGTGCCAAAGGTATCCCTATAGTTAATCTTCACATCAAATGATAAATTGCATCTTCTATATGCTTCACCAGGCAGATGAAGCTCAATATCAATTCATTATTTACTTTTTTCTAAGACTGTCATTAGTCTTCGCAAGCCATAATCTTTCAACGTCACCCCCTGTGCCTCCGACTTGCTTTGCCGCTCCGATCCAGCCAGATCGACCAGATGAAGCTTACCACGCAGCATCCGACTCAAGTTTCCCTCGCCGCCTTCACGCCCGCCGCCGAAAAGGAATTGCTCTGAATTAGAAAAGACTCATTTTGGAGAGTTGTCGTTTACGACTCTGTCTTAATTCCTCGATCTAAAAAGAAACCGACAAGCAATAGAAAATCTTCTACTTCCCCTTTTTTGTGAGAGAGGAAGTAGAAGAAAAGCGAAAACTTATGCAAAAGTGACAACATATTTATGGATGTTGTAGGATCGATCATTCATAAGTGTTGTCTCGATCATCACGGAAAAAATTGCGTGCGATCTTGAACTCTGGGCGTTCATGGCAGTGACTCCGGTTGTCCGCCTTGCATTGCCCTGATTGAGGCGCGCTTTCATCTCATCCTCAGTGCGGCACACGTACGAAGTTAATCCCTTCACGTAGACGCCAGTTTCCGCGTGCTCCTTCAGCTCTAGATTGACTGGATTCCCTGGCGGCGCACTTGGCCGCTGAGGCGCTCCCATCCAACCGCCGTCCCGATCACCGGCGGCTGCCTGCAGATAGTTGCTGCCCTGATTGCTGCTGAATCCGCCGGGTCCAACCTCGCCGGATTTCTGATGCACTGAAACGAGCAAATCTCGAATATTCTCCATGTAGATTTCCACGAAGGTCACACGCACCGCGAAACTTCGCTCTTCATCAGCTTGAATCCGCGCGAAAATCTGACGTGGCTTAGAGCAGCAGGGGGCCTAATCGTAGTAGATGCTTTGCCTCTTAATTTCACTTAGTTGACGAATCCTCTCACAGGTGCATGATCTAAAGGAAAAGGCCCAGCGAATAAATTCGTGCTGAAATACTAGCTGTTGTAATCTTAACAAAAGCACGCGGAATAACGCCAGGGCTCTCCGCACTTCCTGACATTGTGTGGGTCTTACCCGAGCCGGTCTGACCGTAAGCAAAAACCGTTCCGTTGTAACCAGACAGAGTGCCCTGAATGAACATGTCGCAATATGTGTTTGGAGAGGATCTACGTGACATAAAGATAAACGTGATACCTGATACCGTTAATGAGACACAAGCCACATTACGGATGGCGCGTCAAAACAATCAAGTGTAATCCGTACGAAAATGCATGAAGCTAAACGTTATAAAAACTACGCGTATAATGTGAATCCACCACTTCTGTAGAAGCAGCCATCTGCGATTACGAGCATAATCATGCTACCTCGATGATATCCGTGAGATTGTCATCGTAGATTGAGCGTTGCTTTGCCTGAAGATCATAAGCACGGTCGAAGCGATACACATGATCTAGCACCTCGATCTGGCAGTCATCGTGAAATTTTACAGCCTGCTGGTAATTTCGTTCGTTGTCGTGCGCTGGCCGGCAGCGAACGACAACACGGATATTCTCTGCCATCTTGGCCGGCCTGGTTAGTGCTCTCGCATCAAGATCAAGTATTCTGAGAAACCAGCAGAACGGGTCGCAACAAGGAGAGCATGTCTATGTTCTTTGTACTTCTTAGCTATCTTTGCAATGTGATAGTGTGAGAAAAGATATGGAAAAGAAGGTGCATGCGACATGTCTAAAACGTAGCGGGTTATCTTTATCAAGTACACTTCTACAATCAAGTACATTATGCGGTACGACACTTTAGCCTTTGCAATAAAGTTACCTCTCATCTAAAGACTATGGTAGGTAGGACTTTGCGAAAAAACGTTTGATTTCCTTCAGTCCGGTGCGGAACTGTAAAAAGAGATGGGCGTTGGGATTTGCAACTTTTTACCAAGTAAGTACTTGTCAAGTTCATTGGCGAAGACTATTGTACCTAAGAAAAACTGTCATATCAATAACAGCAATATGTGCGTTGTAATTGACTCTTTCTCTTTCGTGTCTGGGGTGCGCGCAGCCTGTGTTTTTGAAGAAGTAAGACCGAACATTATGGTGGACTCAGATACTCCACTCCTCATGCTCATGGCCCGATTGGAATGACAAAAATACTCTCATGGTGAACTGGGCATAATCATAAGCAAGACGAACAACATCTTCATTTCCAAGGAAAAACCGCTCTAATTTTTACAAATCCTTAGATGTTACCTTGACCTTGAGCACAAAAACCGACTCTGTTAGCCACCTCGTCAATTAATGTTCCTCACTCGTCATTTCTCTTCTCGCTACTGCATGTCTCTCACTCTCTGCTCCAATCTCCGTCCAAGAGCAGTAGATCCTTTTCAGATCGGTGGCACTGGCAACTGCAAGCCGTCGTCGTGATGACATTTCTACATACACAGCTATGAAACAGATGATTGAGGAGGTGAACACTTCTGATCCAAGCTCGACAGCAGCTCGATCCATTATAATGATGAGATACAGTCATGTTCAAGGTACTTCTAAGTTTCGAACACAACTTAATAAAACCGGTTGCAGCGGGGATACTTATTGGCGTGCTTTTCATAACATAGTCATCACGACAAACCCTCAGTAGAGCCATTTCTTTTGTTGAGAACGAGAAAAACGAGGCTACCTAGGTCCCCCAACCATGACTAGCATATTTGAATAGCCCATCGGCTGCGAGCTCTGCATCGCATCGATCTGCTTCACACTAATAGCTGCCAGAAAACAAAGCAGCATGACGCGAAACACAGGAAAGACGTAGCCGTAGTCGGCCCGCGGCGAAACAAACAGCCAAATCCGCATCCGCATCTCCCACTCTTTCTTGTAGTAGTGCGCTGCCGAAATCACTCTAGATAAGGGTCGTGGTGAAACAAGAAAAGATCCACTTTTCGACGTTCCGCTTTCGGCAGATTTTTCATCGTCGTTGATCTGCTTATAATTGCGTAGTTTCGAAGTTGGTACAAAGGATTTCTGTTTATCGTCTCTTCGCCCCCCGCCTCTATGTAGTTTCGAGTTCTTTTCGAAAACGATCGCTCCGGCTCCTCCTCCCCCTTTGATAATCTTGCCGGTTTTCGCATAATACCAGCTCCGTGCGTGCATTGTGAACTTTCCTTCCTTCGATTTAGACTCAGAGCACGCTTTGTTCGATTCCCATCTCCTCTCGAGCTCCGGACGCCCGACGCATTCAATCAAGGCATCGACATCGTCGTCGGATGTTCCGAACAGTTAGGTACTCCGTCCCGAGAGACGCCGCACTTTCGCGGTAGTGTAGGTTAAAGCCAGGACGCATGAAAAACCGGAACCGCAGGAAATGCGGAGAAGACTGGAATAGGCGAGAAAAAGGTGCTCATTCGAAAATTCGCTTCCTCGTCTTAGAAAAGGATACAACGACTACTCGAGGCTATGTATTCTCACCTCTTTGAGTAATATTCCTGATGAGGATGACTGTTTGAATTCTTATCTTTTTCCTTCAGCTTAATCCTTGACATCATCAGGACCAAGGATGACTCCTGCCGTGTGTAGCAGGATCGGTTGTTGTAATGAAACCCCACAACTACATAAGTCTAGAGACAGGAGTTTCTCGAGAACGAGCGCGAGGAGGAAGCCGATCAGCATAGCAAAAGAATCTGCTGCTTGTACTTTCTGTTCCAAAATAGCCTCTCCAAGCCGCCCAAGCGCAAATTCCGATTTCAACCGATGGACCCTCGTATCCTCGCTTTCTGGTAGTGGCACTTCATCTTGTTTCGCCTGCTCTCTCGTGCCCAGACTCTGATCCTTATCATCGCGTTCTGCTTCTGATGTGGTTCCACCTGTGGTCGCGTTGCTATACTTGCGGGTTCGTCCATCTCTCTGCATTCCCATTATCAATCTTCTTGATGGCATCAGGGTTCTGTTCTGATGCTGGTGCATCTTTATTGTCGCCCACCACGGACTCGTCAGGAATGATTCCGAAATTGACGGTAGCTAGCTCTCGCGCATCGTTCGGGCTGAGCAGACTAAATGACTTCCCTCTCACCCTCTCTGTTTTTAACAAGTCATTGGCTCTCTCGGTCCGCTGCTCAGGCACCTTCGACATTCACGTCGCATCTGAGATCCAGATCCTTTTGGACCTCTACTTGATGTTAATGAAGTCTTTTTGAGAGGGCAAGGGCTGTCTTTTTTTGGATTTGCATGCGCGTGGACCGAGACACCGACAGCTTTTATTCTTTCTACGTCATAGGCAGCGAACATGCTCGCTATAAGTATAAGATCATCAGCCCCCAGTCAATACAAACGAAACGACTTGCACATTGACATTGACATTTAAATATAAAGCGGGTCACACCGCCGGGTCTCGCGTTTAATCCGCGCAGCCGTCTATATCATCCATCAGTCAACAGGACTCACAGAAGGAATCGCGTTGAAATCAAGCATCAGATGAACTTGTTTTCGTTCTGATGCCGTCACAAGAATCAACTCTATGCGAGAGTCACGATTTAATCGCGCCACCGTCAACCCTTTCGATGATAATACCCTTTGATGCGGATGCGAAGGTTACGCAGTTCTTTACGTGTGCATGGGTTTTGGGATTTGGGTAGCAGTATGCTGCGTTCTGAATAAGAACTCCCCCTTGCTGATGTTTTCCTCCAAATCTTCCTCCACTTCCAGCTCCATTATCTACTTTCGTTTGACTTTGATCGTCGCTCAGCACGATATTGTACCATATTTGTTCTCCACGAGCTCAGCGCCACCGCTTCCCCGAGGGCTTGAATTTCTTCTTCACGCAGTCTTCGACTGGAAAGTAGCGTCGTCCTGACGCGAAGCGTGTCCGAGAAGAATCTGCAAGAAGTTTTCGACCTCCACCTTGGTTCCCGCCCGCAGCATTTCCTATCATAGTTGTACAGCTGTACACACGGTATCTGCCCTCAGCAATCTCGTTCTGGTCTTCACCCGCCAAGGCGTGTTGTGTGGAAAGTCCTTCTTCCCCTTCTACCATGGGGTCCCGCTCGTGGTCGCTTTTCCGTGCTATCCACTCCTGCACGCGATCCTTGTGGTTGAACGCTACATCCATTCTCTTTGGTCGAGTGCTGGGATACAAGTCAAGAACAGAAAAGCGATGTCATATGATTTTCAGGCGAATGTTAATTTGTCCTTTGCTTTTCTGTGTCTATGTAGAAGTATGACTATGATCATAGAAGGTTGATACCGAATCACCTGTCATTACTTGCGAACTAACAAAGAGAGGCATCAAGAGCAAAAAATCACACCAGTACGAAACTCAATGTCCACAAGCACAATCAAAACTTACTCTTAACGTAGTTAAACGGCGAGTGCAAAGGGGGAGGTGTGGGGTCGCTTTCAATCCACTACTCACATCGTTGCAATAAAATCCTGTCATCAACAAAGAAAATGCCTCAACAAGCTTAGACTTCGCGAATGAGAGTACGAATACAACATTCCAGGGGGGAGAACACTAGACCGATGTTCATCAGCTGGAAAGCACTACCCTATAAACTTGGAAAAGGAAACATGCCTTGGTCCATAAGGAAGACCGATTATCATTCCTCTCCCGTGATCACTTTAGATTTATCATGTAAACTCTATGAGAAAAAGATGAAAGTAGACATCTCTGTCATGCCTCTTGAACACGTTTATTCTATGTCTAGGAGCAACTCGTGGGTGAATGAGAAACAAGCACGTAGTGCACTCAGCACCGTATGCAATTCTAGACGGACCAGAATTCATCTCGATACTTGTAAGTAGACAAACAATAAACTTCTCACGCACACGCTCATACGTCATAGTTCCTCTTCTTCCGTTTGGATTTTTTCGTAGAGTTCGAGTACAGGTTTGCATACAGAAGACTCGGATTCTTCTGCAGCAACTGCGTTTCCTTTTCTTTCAGACGGCGTCGGGTCTCTCTGTCTTCTTTTGTTGCCTGTCCATCTGAACTTGCTTTCCAGAGTTCTCGCTGCTTTGCATGTGACAGGAACGCGTAATTTTCATATAGCGGTTGTGGTTTCGGAGAGAATCTTTTATCTGCATATGCTCCATCTTGTGACCGCGATCTTTTGCTTTTCGTACGATCATTCCGTGCTGCACTACCAGAACTGCTTGCGTCATATGGTTTTGTCGATCGCGATGCATCTCTTGGTGAAGACGTCGAAAGATGTGGGTCATGTCGAGGACGAGAGAAGCTACTCCTTCCATAGCTCTCACGCTTACCCGCCGATCTGTCCATTCCATCTTCTGTGGAAGCAGTAGAATTTCGTCGCTCTGCTCGTTGCGCGTCTTCCATCTTTTTTCGTTGGATGTCTTCTCTCGGCCTCGATGTTTCATGTTGAGATCGTCGACTTTGTGATTCTGCAGGCTCTGACCTTTGCTTTCGGATCAGAGAGCCCTCTTCATCATCGTTCTCTTTATCTGTCTCGACGCCCAGGACCCCGGCTTTCAAACAGGCTAAAACCGCTCTCTTCATCTTTTTTTCCAGCAGCCATTTCTGATCATACACACTTCTCTTTTCGGGATCACGGAGCAAGGCATAGGCCGCTTGTATCTGCACGAACCTGGAGTGGTCCTCTGTGTGAACCACGTCAGGATGGCATGACTTGGCGAGCGCGAAGTACGCCGCTTTCACCTTTTGATCAATGGTCGTGGCCGCTATTGATTGTGCTCCAGCAGTGCCAGTGGTGCTGCTGCTCTCGCATGAGGTCGTCGAGGAAATATCATCCTGTTCTCCTGAATCTGCTTCATCTGGAGGCGGAAAATCTCCATTCTGAGCCGGTCCAGACAAACCCAAGATCGCATAATGATCCACGAAGGCTGCTCCACTAGCCGCCGACGATGAGGACGCAGCAAAGGTCCTTCTGCACTGATGAATTGTGGGATTTCGACGCCTTAGCAATAAAAATGATCTTCTTAGGATATCGCCATGGAGAAGAGACAAGGACAACGGTGTGTTGTTCCCATAGTGACACGGTCTTGTAACGAAGTTTTTCGCTCCTGTCGTCCTCCCACAAGAATATAAAAACGAGTCCGGAGGCTTGCACAGCTTGTTGTTACTCGTGCGCCCACAGAGCACGAGAATCAATTTCGAAGAAGAACCACTTTTCTTCGTTGAAAATTGACAGCACCCATCAAGAAGCTTCAAAAAATTGCAGGTACTTATAGTTCTTGTTGTAATGTTGACTAAATCTCTTCCTTGACAAAAACCACTCATGTCGGATAGATTACTGCTAACACAACCATGAAAAAGTTTCTAGCGCGCGCTTTCTCTTACACGGGGACTCGTCTTGTAATGATTCTCTTTTTGCAAACATGCAAAAAGGCTCAAGCTCGCCCACCTCCTGCGAAGATGGTCACTGAGATGCACTCGCACTTCCTTACTTGCGTTTTCTTATTCTTTGCCTGTCTGTTGACAGTACTAATTTGGAGGAGTTGATGGATGGTGGATACGAAGACGAACACCATTACTAAATTGATTAACAAGTCGTGAATGAGTGAGTGAATGAATGTGCCTAGTAGCGGGAGATGGTCGTGCAAGATGTGTTATATATCGCTAAACGATAAAATTGTACTGCTTCTTTCTGATATGACTAAGTTAGTAGAGCGGGTAATTCAACATTAAACAAAGAATAAGAAAGAGAAACCTTATAGAGAAACTAAAACTGAAGAAAGTTACTCAAGAGTAGCTGGGATTTTTTGCTACAAATACTTACATAGGGTTTAGTTTGCAGGTTTTAGTTGGGGAAGTTTACTCTGAAAAAAGTTACGCGGTGACAGATTGGATTTTGAGTAATTGTTGCTTAGTGCACGTTTTCAAGTGGGCAAGGAACTGTTGTGTTGCTAGTTAGGGAACAGTAGAATACAGAACGATAGTCATTGGGATTGATTGTAAAGAGAGTTAGATACCTATCAAAAAATATTCATAGTTCAGCTTCACCTTCTCCTCTTCCCTCAGATTTTAGAAGTATTGTCAATGTCAACGACTGGAAATTTCAGATGAGGTGACTTCCATTCTTCATCTTCATCTTGTAGAATGATGCATAATTTGTATCTATCTATGAAGATCATACACAATCTTTGTTGCATTTCGAGTATGCTCACGGCCATTCAACATTACGAAATTGTGTGTGTGTTTTTTGTCATTGCAACCGACTACGAAGTACCAGCTGATTTAGTGTAAATAGCAACCTCAGCTGTCCCCCTGATCGCAACAGGCGACAGCAACATCTGCCGTCGCAGTCACAGCACGAGACGCCTTCTTTGCTGTGCCTCGAAAATTAAAGTCCTCTACTGGTTTTGAGGCCTCTGAAAAGCAACTGCGACAATCCATGCTGTTGGCGGTCTTGTCGTGCCTTTCGGATAATTGCGGAGTGAGCTCCTCAGCGGTCTTGGCCGGGATCCCTGCCACCTCGAAAATTTCCAGTGCGTCGTCGCGACCGGGCCCGCCCAAAGGCGCGGCATAAATCTTGGATGCCTAATCAGAGAGCGGATGCTCCTGCATTCTTATTAGAAAGAATCAAAATATATCTTGTTTGAAGTGGTAATGCAGGGAAAGCAGGAAATGCCATGGTCCGTAAGAAGGAGAAATATAGAAGCCTCAGGCTCCTGACACGGACAAAAGAGCGTTCGTCGTGAGAACTCTCTTCGTCACATACTGAAATTATACACGAGGAGCCTTCTTCTCGATGAGTTAGCTTCTCAAGAAGGAAAAACGGCGCTTGTATGAAGTTCCCAAACAGTGTGTTGCTGATAGATTAGGCTTAAAAACTCTTTCGAGGGTGGCGGAGCATATGGCGCTTTGCCGTCAAAATGGAAAGCCTCATCGGACGAAAAAGCAGCGTCGGTTCCGACGTGCACAATGTAGCCCTTTTCTTTCGCGTGAAGGGATCCTTTGAGAATGCAGCGGTTGATCTGCGTCCCGACGACAGTGAGCCGCGTCTTTGCAGGGTCCTCGGAGAGGTTAAACCGCTCTCGCATATGCCACTCGAGTGGATGCCCCACTTCGTTTTCAGCGTGCTCCACATCGAATTGATCCTCGATTGGCCAGCAACCAACGTATTAGAAAAGGGGAATGGGAACAACCAAGACATCGTGGCTGTCGGACTTCTTTCACAAGATAGAGAGGAGAGGAACATAGTTGATAGAACCAAAGAAGAACAATGGTATTAGAGCTCGACAACTAAAACTATCTCCAATCAAAGCACTTACTCTATTACTTCCGTCCTGCTTATTCTGCGCATGAAGATTGCTCAGCTACGTCCTAGCTTACTCGCCGACTTACGACCTACTTGATGGTGACCCGGAGCCGTACGCATGATCTCTTTGTTAGTTACTAATTAGAACTAGTACTTACGTTGCTTTTAATTAAATATCGCTGTCGCGTAGCTATCGACTTCGCGATCACACGCCTCTTTTTCGGTCATCCAATCGTCGGTAGTTTTCGTGAATTCAAGCACGTTTTCCTGCCCGTGCCTCGCTATCGCAGACTCAAGCAGCCTGGGAATAATCTTGTCCTTACCTGGGATGTGGATTACGAGCGCCCGCTGCAGTACTTCTATCGAGTCAAATCACTTGATCAAAACCTTTGTTGAAGGGACGCTTCGTATTTTCAGAATAGAATGGTTATTCTCCTATAAGAAAGCCCTCGTCTTTTGAATAATGTATGTAGAAGAAGTGCTCCATAGAAGTCCCTGATGTTCATTTATCTTTGAGCTTGAAGGTCACGTTGAGAAGGGGGGAAGAGAACTATAGACGCTGCACTCACTCTCAGCACTCGTGATGGTACTAGTCAGGAGAGAAGCAAGGCCGAGCTCGAACCCGCAATATAAATAGTGGATTAGTTTTAGTTTAAACTTTGATAATAGTTAATTAGTTGAAACCCTGCCAGTAGCAGCACCTAAGGGTCGGGAAAACGGTAGACTTCAGAATACCTCGTTCTAAGGAGCACTCGTCCTGACCATCTGGGCACTTGAGGCTGTCTCGCGTGAACACTATCCCATCCCACGTTCCCATCGGCAATGCAGTGCATTAGGGGTGTCCAATCCACAATCACATCTTTGACCGTGACCTTCTGTGGACACTTAGTTTCCTCAGAATCAGATAATTCATGAGTGAGCCTGTTCTTCATCTTCTTCACGAGAATAAAGAGCATTGACTCGTTTGGTGGATAATCAGGGGAGGTATGGTGCTGCAGCATAAGGCTAACGCTTCTATTAATTTGATCATGTAGCTCTTAAACGTATTTGTTGTCGATGGCGTCAGCCGTATCGTCCACCTCCGGCACCGACCACAGTTTTCGCGGTGACAGCGAAAAGGTCCTGCTTTGCTTGGGACAGTACTTGCTCTTCTTCTCTGGAGTCTCCACATACTTGCAATAATCCTGCTGCATATCAACAACGTGACTTAGAGAAAACAAGACACGAACGACAACGCAGTGACTCGTCTTCTTTGAGAGTCTTGAACTCATGAATTGCGAGAATCGTGAGGGAGCGCTCGTTGAAGTTCTAGAAGAGGGAACGAAACTGGGGAAACATTGATCTATCTACTGTGTATCTGTATGGCGCGGCAAGCGGCCCCACCAGAGTTTATGTCATTGTCAGAAGCGCATAATTTGCATTCATAAAACAAGAATATCCTTGACTCCTGGGTCTTTCGTCGTCGTCACGCCAGGGGCTTGCAGAAAGGTCCTCATGAAAAACGGCGCGTAGTCGTAGTTGTCCTTCTCCATGCCTGCTCCTCGGATGTAGAAATTACGCAGCTGCTGCCCGAATTTCGTGACAGGGCCTACGTCTTCCCAGAAGAGAAAACCAACTGCGACTAAATGCCTCCACTTTCTGGGGCTGTCGAAGTGGGGCTGTCGATTTCCGGAATTTCGGTGTTGATTTTTAATGGCAGAAAAAATATGCCACCGTGCTATAATCATAACAGCATACGGATGCAACTGCAAGCGCCAGAAATTCGACAAATAAAAAGCCCCACAAAGACAACGGCAGAAAGTGGAGCTGAAATCAACTCGCGAAAGGCTCCACTTTCTGGGGCTGTTATTTTGGGGCGGCCGATCGCTGAATATATTCCAAAAGAGACGCCAAAAAACTCTCCGTCGTGTGATAATCATAACACCCCGAAGCCGCAGACGCTAGAATTGTCGAAATCGACAGCACCAAAGAAAAAGACATGACCAGAAAGTGGAAGCATATAGCGACCAGCCCCAAGAGAAATGCAACAGCGATCATACGCATACCTACTGCAACACGCGTCAAGCACTGGCATATATTTCCAGTACGGAACGACGGACAGGGCGCTTCGTCGCCCGCCTCATGCCGCACACATGTCCTCACGCCGGTGGGCGCAGACACGTCTTCGTCTATCAACCGAGATGCCTCCGATCGGAGCCCACCCCCCGGTTGGGCGCAATCGTCCCCACACTCCGACTCCACGACTTCGCGACGCATGTTAGCTGGGTTGAAATTCAGAATTAGATAGAGACTAAGACGCCCCTGCTACTGCTGCTGATCTAAAGCGACGCTCTCTCAAAGGAGAACCCCCCCTACTAAGAAAATTGAAGCAAAAAGAAAATAATGAAGATAAGAAACAAGTAGTAGAAGCATATCAATAGAAGTACCTCCCTGCTACTTCTATTCAATATTTTTACGGATGATAAAAACCGAGAGAATGACGGGAACGACAAGAACAACAATGAATGAAACGAACAAATCGAATACATAGTACCAGGCCACAAGGATTCTGAATTGATGAAGTTGTGGCGCAATAATCATGAAGTACCAATTTGTCCCCGTGATGATATTTTCTGTTTTTTTCTGGACAAGACTAAACCGATGACGAACGATAAGCCGGCCGAAAGAGATACTATTCTTCTACAGATGCTGGAAGATGACAAGACCTCAGACACGACACGCAAACATCAAGCAACGGAAATATAATATGGACCGATACCGAAAACGCATATTGAAACAAGCCTGATCTGGATACTATAGAACATGACAAGATGCTGGGGGCCACCGATACGATTTTACGTAGGTTTCGCAGTTGTTCGTTGTTTCGGGCCATCTGGTCCGGCAACTCCAGTTCGCTCTGCTTGTCGATGCCTTTCTTTTAGAATATGCGCTTTTTGCAATGATCACGTTTCCTGCAATTCAGAGGAGTTCCGTTTTTCCTGTTACTTCGCGTTCGTGTTTTTTCCAGTCACTGGCAATTGCCGGAGGAAGAAAAATAGTAAACTCCACCATATTCCATTGGAGGTATTTATAAAAGGAGCGGTTTTGGCTGCAAGGATTTCGCGCATTATCAGTATTTGCGTCTTGAAAGAAAAGGGCATAAAGGAGAAAATATTGTAGAGCACACTTCTCAAAGTTGAAAGTTAGTGTTAACGATTTCTTTACCTTGTGCACAGCGGTTGAAGCATAGGAGCGGTAATCTTTCTCATCACTGCTTCTAATTCTTAGGATTGTAATTGGAACGCACTATGGTCGTGTTAAGGGAGGCAACAAAAAGTTACCTTATGCGTTCATTCTTCTCAAGGCCTAGATTTAACGTACCACATGACGAATAGACATGTACTTGCAATCAGTATTTTCTTTAAAGATTACGGCAATCAAGTTAGTCGTCGTGGAGGCAAGTGGGGGTGCATCTTGGCTGAGGCAATTATGCCGCTGAGCTTTGCGAGTAAGAAGTCGCGTTGCTGCGATTCTTGTGTCGTCCGTTGTTTATCCGTCCCTGACGTCCTGTTGGCAGCACATGTTGTGTTATGATTGTAGACAAATGGGTAGGTGTCGATTGCCATCGCCGACACTCGAGTCTCTTTCTGCTTTCTACTCCTGCCTCGGCCTGGCGCCTTCGAAAGAAGGTCGGCAGGATCCGGATTGCCTGATGCATGATGTAGTTTTAGAAGAGGATATTCCACTGCAGTGTCCCGCCTACAACTGATAGTTTCCGGCGCGTCAGCCTCTTCTTCATCTTGCTCCTCCAGATCCGCCACGAATATGTCCTCTTGATCGGAAGCAGGCAAATCGAGCTCCTTTTCCTTGTAATCATTCTTACCGTTTCCTTGAGATCGTGAATTCCGCAAAGTTGACGGACGCAAGCCTGAACCTGAGATTGATGCAACATTTGTGGTGCGTGCTCTACCTGAAGGCTGCGACAAGCGCTCATACGTATCTTCACTTTCCTCGGCCTTCAACAGCGATTCGTCTTCTAGGGGAGGTTCGACTTGTAGTTCGTTCGCGTAGGCATATTCAGAATCAGAACCTTCATAATCTGTAGAAGGTACAGCTTGACCAAGTGTCTCATAGTGCCTCACCTCTACGTCTACCGTCTCCTCCGCTTCAGCAGTAGGTGAAGATTCCAGCACGATATTTCCTTCATCTTCGATCACAGGCGTTGATGGGTATCCGTCTACTTCTTGTTTTTGGACATGGCTTGGCTCGTTTTTAGTAGGAGCAATAGAAGACTTCCTTGCCTTTGTCTCCAACTGTTCAACAAAAGCCGGACATATCGCCGTTGATTCAGATGGAGAAGAGACAAGTCCCAGCTCTTCAATTTCTTGCTTCGCTGCCTTATCGATTTTCATCGGCACGCTTTCAACATCGGCCACAGCACACGGATTCGACTGTTGACTCGTTCTGAGCGAGGCATGGGACGGAGTGGAAGCCCTTGTTTCTTCAACATCGGCGACAGCACCGGGATTCGAATGTTGACTCGTTCTGCGCGAGGCATCGGACAGAGTCGAGGCCCTTGTTTCCATACTTTGCCCAGACTTCTGTTCTCTTTCCTGCTGCAGCTCTGGAGTATTCTTGTTCCCTTCTTGTAGATTGTTCTTGGACGTGCTTCTCTCTGGAATCGTTTCGATAATATCCAAATATATATCCTCATGTTTTTGTACTTCAGCCTGCTGGATATTTCTATCGATTTCCTTTTCGTCTTCGGTGACCAAGCCTCGTAGATCTGGCTCCGAGACTGCGGGAGTGGAAGTCCAAATTCCTTGTCCTTCCTTCTTTGAGCTCAAAATAATTTCGGGTTTTCCCACTGTCACGAATTCACTTCTCAAATTTGTTGTCGATGCGTCAATATCGGTATCTGACTCTGTTGGCGGTAGTGCGATGTACATATACTCGTCTGTCTCTAATATCACTTCCGATCCTCCACCACCCACGCCATCGTTAGGAGCCGCCTGCAGTATCTCAAGTTCTAGCTGCTCATGTTGATGTTTTTGTTTATTGTAGTTACTAAATACTTGCGCTTGATCATGGGCAAGAGATTCCTTCTCAGGCTCATCTTCACTCACCAGTTTGAGGTCACCAGAGCTAGGAACCGCATTATCAACTACCAGGTCTGTCTCTTCTGTTCTTGGAGACGAGGGAGCAGTGTCTTCTACTTGTTCGCTCTTTTGTCCTATTGTTTGAAGAGCGTCCGCGGTGTCAGTGTTGTCGGTCAGCAAAGTAGTCTCCTGATTATCATCTTGCATCGCTTGCGGTCGTTGAACAGCTGTTGGTGACGGTTCGGGTCCTCCAGCTATTGACGCCATGTACACAAAAAAAGCAACATCTAGAGCGGCATTGACCAAATCAGTACCGTCAACAATGTCACCTGCTTCTCCGTCTGGGTTTGCTGGTTCATAATCATAAGTCTCATCAGGATCCGGATCAGGAGTTGCTGGACCACAGTACCCTTCGTCGCCAATGTCCTCCTCTTCCTCGTCTGGAGTTCCTGAACTATAGCTTTCGTCGTCGACGTTTTCCTCCTCTTCTTCATCTGGAGTCGCTGAACTGTAGTTTGCGTCGTCCGGAGAAAAGTCTTCCTCTGTATTTTCAGCGAGTGGTGTGACGTCTGCCACATCACTGCCAGAATCACCCTGAACCTCGTCACCATCCTCGCCTTCAAAGTTGCCTGGCTCATCTTCTATGCTGAAGTCGCTTCCGTTCCCTTGGTCATCTTCTGGTCGTACTTCATCCGTTGATATATTTAGATTCTCTGTATTCATGCTGTTCTCAGGTCGTGGCTGCTCGTCTGTGTCGCTGTCAGAGTGGTCGCTGTGCTTGTTCACCACTTCATCATCGCCATCATCATCATCATCATCATCGCCATCTTCTTCGTCTTCATCATCATTTAGACCGGACTGACGTTGCCTATCCATGTTCAATGCTTTCTCGTCTTCATCTACTAGGATGTGCTGACGTTCAGTACTAGAAGCTTCTTCAGTCCTTCGTGGTCTTGGCACCACTGGATATTTTTCTTCGGCTTCCTTCATGAGAGCCTGCAATAATTGTTTTTCCGACAGCTTCTCTTCACCACCTTCCCTCAGCGATGTTGGCCCATGCGTCACGTCGTGTAGTTTCACTTTTGTATCACTTCGAACCGCACTATTCTCGTTCTCACCGGCTTCCTCGCCGCCACGAATTCTTGCAGTGGCCTCAATTTTTTCACGACGTGCTAGAGTTGGCGGCGCGCTTCTTTCGGAGTCTTCTTCTCCATTAGCATCGCTGGAGACTGACAGTCTCCATCTGCGATCCTCCAAGGTGAAACTTAGTTGTCGCTTCAAGAATGACGATGTTCTTGGTCGCCCTGAGGAGCGACGTCGCTTGTGCCTTCCCCGCGCCCGCGTAGTTCCGTACTCGTTTTCTTTTATTGTGCTTTTCTCATCTTTAATCTGGCTCGCCTGGTGAACACGTAGTTTCCCGTGTGCTGTCTTTTGAGACTGTGGCGTTGATTGAACGTCTTTATCGTCTCGAACAAAAACAACATCTCGTGAAATTTGTTTGAGCAATATCTGAGTATCCAGAGGCAAACGAGGCGCTAGCCGCTGCTGCCCCTTCGAAGGAGGCCGCGGCGGCTGCTCGAGAGAACCGTCGGAGACTACAGATGACATGATTGAAGAAGATCTATTTTCTAGTAGTCGACTTTCTTTGGAGGGATTATGGCTATCAAACAAGGAGCAGACTCAAAAGTTACAGAATTTGAAACATTTCCTGAACGTGCACATAGCATCCGCGGCGTAGCGGTACTAGTAACGAAAGAACTAGGAAAAAATGATAAACAAACGACGATGTCACAGTCAGAGGAAGTTCGCTCTTATTAACCCTAATGTTAGTCAAGAAATATTGAATCGTAAGTAACGTGCGTCTATTCTATGTGTACTTAGAAGAAGTCTTCAAGCGTATATTACATACTGAGCAATGGGGTTTTTCACTTTCCGACCGTCACCGTTCTACCAATAAAAATGATAGCTTAAGACCGCTGTAAATCATTAGGGCGAATGAAATGAAAAATATTTTGGGCTTCTATCTCCACGAACCAAGACTTACAATAACAAGTTCAAAACCAATCACTTAGGTTCGAATTACAGCTTATTTGGCTTCCCTCACCTGAAACAGATCAATGCTCTCTCCTCACAACAAGAATAAGACTTTCACTCTGATCGATGTATTGTGTTTTTTCTCACCATACGCATACATTTGTATATCTGACGCAGCGAAAAAGCACACATGATGTCGATGCCAGATCCTTCTCTTCCCACGATTGATAGGACAGATAGAGTTCTTCAAGACACAAGACAGAAATTGGGTTGCTCCTTTTATCTCTCGATGTCTACAACCTCATCATTCGTAACCATGTGGAACTTCGTGCACCCCAACTCTCTGTGTGCTGACAGGGTATGCATAGTAACTAGCCACCTCCAGCAAAGAGAAGCTGTAATTCATTGTGTATAATAAATTGTACTGACGAACGATAATAGGCTCTCTGTTTACTTGAATGCACACATTCCGGTCACATGATGACCAGAGGAACAATGCGCTGCAAGTAAAAAGAAACTGCCTTACCGCCCAGCATTTAGCGCTAAAGAATTCGGTATCAGTAACGAACAGGAAGAACGCATTAAAACTGCAAAGAAATAGCAAACTGTGGCGAGCAACCTTGAACGTAAGTTGTATCTTTCTCTTTCCCAATCTACTAAGTCCAAGAGATTTTTTCCATGAGAGATCCGGTCCAAAAGTATCACTTCAGAAAATATCCACCCACCATCTCTTTCCAGCAATCATACCGCTTTTGCCACCGTCCGTCTTCGTACTCCGGCTCTTGATGTCGGCAACAGTGCGCAACAAATCGCTCACTACTAGATGTCGATGACAGAACCGGAAGGTGAACGTTTTTTCATCGAATTGCATGAAGAGGGACCCATGATGGTGCATCTTTCGGAGGATGAGCTTCGGGTCCTCATCTAATTGAATGGGCTTTTGGCATACTAGAGGGCCCATTTTGCGCGGAAAGTGCTGCACTTTGACCCACGAGACGTGCTGCAACGTGACGGGAAGCTTCGAAGGAAGGCAGCAGCGTGCAAACAAAGCTGCCAACCAACGAAAAAACAACGCAACAAAAGCAAACACACTTTTGTTCGACGTGTCTTGTTTCCTCTTCTGACCGTCCTGGAGTAGTGGTGCCGCTAAAGATGAGCTGAAGTTGCCTCGACCATCGTCTGCAGCCGCAATTTTGTTTTTCGCGTGATTCTCCCAAGCCGACGCTTCACTCGAGTGCGCTAAGACGACCTTATCTCGGAGTGCCAGAAACAACAGTGGTTTAAAAAAGTCACTCCACCAGAACAGCGGGTCGTCAGGCCGGGATCGCACTGCAGTGCGGATTACGTCGCTGGGCCGCTCTGCTAGAGTCTTACTTGACAGTTTTGGATCTGCGTCGCTGATGTTGGCCCGCACAGTGGTCACTCCGTTTCCTAACATGCGTCCCAGCAGTCCTGGATGCACGCCGCGCGCGTCCATGGGAAACGCAATAGCGTTGTTGCACACGAAATCTGTAGCGTCCCCAGTGACCCGTGTCGCAAGTGCAAAAAGCGCAGAATGTTAGCATAGTCAAAATGGGTACTTATCTCAGAACGAAGGAGCTGAGCCACTGACACTGTCGCTCTAGGCAGCAATATTTATTACACGTCGGTATGACGTAAGAATCATTTCAAGAAGGCATTGCAGCACATATACATTTGAAGTCTGATGAATCCAATCACTCCATAATCATTGGTGCTCACGGCGCCGATTTCCGCTTTGATCGCCTTTAGCTCTATATCTGTCAAGGTAAGCAGCACACATCGATACTTATCTGGATCCCTCACCTGCGTCAAAGCGAAGTCAGCCAGTGGCTCCAATCCTTCCGGAAGAGCCGCAAAAGGTCGAGAAGGCGGACTGATGCTACTACTCGCAACGCGCGAAAATACCAGTTCCCCGACCGGATGACAGCTGAAAAAGTGTGCTTTTGGGTTTGCAAACGACGTGATCTTGGGCTGCTTCGCCAGGAGAAACCGTTGCTTATGAGCTGCGAAAATGTCGTCGAATTCCTTCAAAAGACGAAAATAGCTGCTACCGTCGGAGACGTAGTGGTTCACGAGGAGCGTCAAACCCCAAAAACCTTTGGTTTTACCAAGTACAACGTAGGTCAAGGGAATATCGTCTCGATCGAGGATATGAGAGAAGCAAGATTCACAAACACATAAGAAGTATTTGTTCTGTCTGTCGTTCATCTTTTTTCTTCAACATCGAAATTTTGAAATCCAAGTCTTGAAATCGAAACTTCAAAAACCAAAAATTTCAACCTAATCTGAAAATTTGGTTTTATCTCATTTTAATTGAATTAAATTCATAAATAATTTTGGTTCAAATTCAAAATTAACCAAAATTTTTGATTTTATGTTTTTTTTCATTCAAATTGAAGCACTCATGAGCTGTTTTCTAGTTAGTCGTTGAAATTCAAAATTAACTAAAAGTTTTGATTTTATGTTCTTTTATTCAAATTGAATCTCTGATGAGCTGTTTTCTAAATTTCGAAGTAAATTCGAAATTAACCAAAATTTATAAGGTATTTCATTCGGATTGAATTCCTGACGAAGTCTGTTCTGCTTTTCAAAAATATCTGTGGACTTTGTGACATTGAATCCCAACAATAACATAGAACGAAACCCACAAACTAGGTCAATCGAAGTTATTGATGATGATTGCATTAGATTGTAGGTCGTTTAATCCAGAATAAAATATCCTCACGATGAAAAACTAGAAGGAGCTGTCTTCTGTGTTCTCTTATCATACACCGCGTCTGCACTCTGGTAAGGAAAGAAGCCTCCTGGGTCTCTTGCGGAGCTAGTCGCTTTGAGAAATTCGGCCCTCGTAATTCCAGTTCGCGTATCCAGAGGGTCGGCCAGTGTTTGAGCATTGATCACCTTGCTATCAATGTCTGGAAATAAGAGGAACCCGAGTCCGCAGTTGTCAGGATCGACGCAGAGTTCGAGGTTCTCCGTCTTCAGCAATTTGCGTCGAACATACGAAAAAAGCGAATATTTCTGACCTGAAGTAACGGTGGCGTCGCTCCCTGAACGAATCCGACCAGCAAGAGTAGGATAACGCGCCGCGAGATCCGCACAACTCGCGCTAGCTATTTTGGTGAGACTATCTAGTCCTCTGTCAGCGCCCTCGTCCTTATACCAGTTGCAAATACCGACATAAGCCGATAAACCTTTCGCAGCATCGATCCGTGGAAGCTGGTAACAAGCTCGTGACGGGCGAACTCCTGGCGGAATCAGCTCGAGCCGACCTTTTGAATACGCTTCCGCAGGGGGACCCATGTTGATGGATATGGTGGTGGACACAGATGTCATGCTAACTCTACATATTGCCTAGTACTAGTATCTATCCGTGTTTCATCTACGTAAGTTTTTGTTCCGTGCGTGTGTTCATGTTTTTCTGGTTCATGATCATCGTGACGACTGCGTGTGCAGCGTCTTTAGTAGGTGCTGGCGGTTCTGCAGTAGCATCAGCGTCTGTACTCTTCATAAATTTAACCCTTTTTTGCCTCTTATTTGACAGCACAAAAATACTCGAACCTCAGAAACCTGGCTCAATTCATTGCACACCTCGCTGTCGCTCTTGCCTCGTTCTTTCATCTCCCATCATGCTGCCTGTCGCGCTTTATTCTATGACTCATCGAATTGCAACCGACGTGATATCACGGCAACGTCCTTGGCGAATCTTCCTAGCTATGTAGACGTCGTACACCGAGTTAACTGCATAACTTGCAAAGGCGTTGCGCTGATTCAACTAATATTGCTGTCTTTCATCAGCAACTTACAATTTAGCCCGCCAAGGAGGATGAGGTCAAACTGTATACTGCTATGATTCGCGTTGGTGCCCGTGTTCTTGAAGACGAGGCTCCCCCACAAGCAAAATTCATGAATACGCTTAGCGAATTGGTTGTCATTGAATCAAAGAACATAAACACGAAAATCAGTCGTTTGATCTTGATCCTATGATGAGGTCGTCTCTACCATTTTCGGATGCCCATGTTTTTCCATTAATTACACTTGTCATCGGCGCCAGCTTAAGAACTAAAGACAACTTCACACGTAGACGTTTAAGCGACCTCCAAGTCCTAGCTAGGACAGATAATCGTACTCGAATCAACACAGTCGAACGTTCCCCAACGAAGAAGCGCAATCGCTCTTTTTCATAAAAAATGTTTTTCAAAAAGTGAGTTGATGTGGTAGATAAGAATTACCAATCCAGAAATCACACCACTAAGACCTCTAATCTGGTCAATCAAACCAGGACTTCATTCATCTAGACACTCCTTGTTCGAGAACAAAGTTGTTCTTGTTGAATATCATCTGACTACGAGACTGGAAAGGAAATCGTTCATCCTTTCTTGGCAAAAGCATCGGCAGGCAGTTCTATTTTCTTCGATTCGTCAGCAATAGGTGCTGCGAAGTTTGCTTCATCAAAAGGATCGCGCAACCAACCATAGACGTCAGGGTAACTCTCGTCTTGAATACCCGTCACGATCTCACGAAGTCGTTTCGTAACGGGACCCTGAGAAGATAGATGACAGACGTTCCTAAGATCGCGCGTCGTTCTAGAATTACGAGACTCGATAAGTACGGTGCATCATCAATGAAAACAAATCGGTCATGCATAAACATTCAAACTGTGAACAACCCCAAGAAAGAATGCCTTCATCCATCGTACGTACCATTGGCTTGTAATCCCACGCGTTGGGACTTCCGCCTGTTTCGCCAATGTGTGATATTGGGCTAACGACTGTCGCTGTGCCGGTGCAAAAAGCTTCCTCTGCTTTGGCAAAGTTTTCCATCGTCAGATCTCCTTCATAGAGAGTTCGCCCACCAAGCTCCTCTGGAGGAAGGTCTCGCAGTAGTTGCAGTATCTGAATTTGAATGAACGAAAAGCTTCCATGAGAGAGATGGGGAACGCATAAATCTGAGCAACATCGTAATCGTAAAGGTAAAAAGTGCCTGCCTAGTATTTCTGTTCTTGAGTGTTACATGACAGTCGTCTGGACTCTGCCTGTTATTGTTTGCGTTCTTTAATAGTCGAAAATGCAAGAAAAACCGTCTAAACAGCATACACTCGCTCTTGTGACTCCAGGCAAGATTCGCCCAAGCGGTGGTGTGCAGATCCTGTCCTTTTCGACTAGAAAAAGGTTTGCGCAAGCGACCTCCTCCACCGTTTGGCCCGTCCAGTTATCCATGTAAATGATGTCTGTGTAACCCTCCTCCTTTGCGCCCTTCTGATACTTGAAACATGGCGCGTAGTTGCCTCCTGCCTTCACTGATCCGGAACCTGTGCAAGTGTATGAGAAAAATGCTTTTTGACACGATAAGAATAACTTGCTTCATAATTTTCCTCCTAAAAAGTGTACTATTCATTGCAAAAGCAAATTCTCGTCGAAAATTCAATAAAGAAGACCATCGCTGCATCTTCAATAATAAGATCGCGAGATTTTGAAGTTTTGCTTACCGTTCTTTGCTGCTCGCGAATGTGCTCGCTCGATCTTCATGCGCGCTCCTTGTGCCGCTGCTGCTCCCTTAAAATATTCTCCAACAGGACTCACGTAAGTAATAAAGTGGTAGTTTGTCGAAGGACCTAGACCGAGTGTCGCGCCACTTCCAAAAATGATGGGCCTAAGGTACAAAGCTCCCGTCCCGGCAGGTGGCACAAGGTCTGAATTGGCGCGCACTGCTGCACCAATCGCCTCCATGAATATCTCATGCGGGACTGGTGGCATACTCAATCTGGTAGTTTGAGAAATCTATTATTATAACTGGTCAGCAGCACAATCACAAAACAATACTTAATACAATAAAGAAATATTCTCTCATCAGACGAAGTTTCACAAAGACGGGACGGCAAGGAAGGGTGGGTGATGCTGAACAAAATAAAAAGATTCTTTCATGCTCCAAAACACAACATCATTAACATGACTGTAGGGTAGTTGTAAACATCTTCAATACGCCACAGAACCGTTCGATGCCCGTTGCCCGCCTTTGTCTCCTCGAAAGACGACTATCCTATCCTTCGTCGTCCTGTGAGCCTTGATTCCTTCGAAGAGGCCTTGACCGTAGTTCAAGATTGTTGCACTAGGTTCCAGTTGAAGTGGTGCGTAGGGTACAACCTCGATCTTGCTCTTGTCCCAGGTATTTGGGGTTGAAAGAACGACCATCTTTGAGAGCTCCTTGCAGTTGAGCGAAAATCCGAAATCCTTGAAATTTACATCGGTGCGTGGAGCTAGCGCCCGCTGCGCGCTCCGAAACATAGACACCCGCATCTTGATAGATGTTTCACCAGGTTTCGTTTCTACTAGTTCTCGTCGATCGATGACGTATATCAGCGTGTCTGTGGTCACCACAAGCAGTAGAAAACGTCGTAAAGGAACCTCAAAACACTCGAGGATGAGTGCACGCTGTACTTTCTCTTTATTCTTTTTGATTCTCCATGTCCATGACGTATGCCTTTACTATGTAAGTCTAGTTGATCATAATCCACCTATCGATCTTAGTCAAACTTCTGGGTTGTTCCGAAATCATGAAAATAAAATTCACAAGAAATGGAAATGAATTCTTTTCCTTTGAGCAAAAAAAATGTTGAAAGATGATCTTGTCCGGCAATGACTTATCTCGAATTTTGGTTTTTTCTAAATATGTTGCTCAGCCTTTAAAGGAAAATCAATGCGCTATCGTATCTGTGTTTTTCGTACACCTAACTCGTTTGTACTAGAAGATGCGCAGGTAGAATACTGATCGGAGAAAATCAAAATACAGAACTCTTCTGAAACAAAGTTTGTTGAAAAAAATATCGGGCGGGGGTATTAGAAGATTCAGCTTTAATAAACGAACCTCATAGTTGTAATCAGCTTGAGCAGCTGTATAAGTTGTATTCGTATTGTTTTTTCAAATCGCATGTGAGAAAACAGAATTAAGAATACTTAAAAATGGGGCTCATCTCTCGTACTCCTGCTCCGGTGTCGCCATTGAATGTACATAAGTAAGTACTTATGAGTGTGCTCTTGGACCGATCGTGGAACACTAATCACCATCTGCTAGGCCACGAGGAGAGAAGTCAAAGATACTGAACAGATGACATCGATACCGAAATCATCACATGATGGGACAAGAGATGCTACTGCCCAATGAATGTCTATGATGAAATGACCGCCTCAGGAACCTTCCATGACGCGTTCATCTTTTCGCTGATCTGCGGGTGCTCTCACTCGTTTCTGCTCGTTGCCGTTCTTGTTCTTGATGTAGCGAATAAAGATATTGCTGCACGGGATAAGCCTAAGGTTGTAGAGGTAAAAACTAACCGGCTGTTTTATTTAGTGCTTTGAGCGTCGCTGGACCTAAACCTTCGCCGTTTTAATGTCTGTTGATCATGATATCCTGCATCTGTATATTGAGGTGCTTTCTCGTTGTCAAGAATATCGTTGCCTGAAACGAACATCGGGTAATCCGAAGAGTGACCCCTCTTCCAGACTTCTTTGCCTGAAGACTCGTCTTAGCCTTGCCGAGTAGGATCGTTTCCTAGAAATCAATGCGCAGTTTCCCTTTCGCATTCGCGTGCACAACACAAAAAAGAGAAAGAGGGTTGGTTTCGTTAGCTTTAGATTGAGTGTCAATTAATATATGAGGGATGCGGCAAAGGAGAGGTAGTGTTGCGACAGTTTTTATCTCGTTACTAAAACTTTCAAGCAGCGTTGGTGCTTCATTATTTGGTGCTGCTCTCTCGTTTTTCTCTGATGAAATCGGACTCTAAGCGTGCAAGAAAATCGTCCGGATCACTTTCGCTACTTGCGTCACTGTCGTAATCAAATGCCATGTTAGTAGTTTGGCCAGGTTTGGTAGCAGCAGAATTCTTGCTCTCTACTTTCCTATTAGACACAGTGCCAGTGCTTTCTTGTTCCGTGCTTTCTTGCTCAGCAAGAGAAGCATGAGTCTCACGAATCATGATTGGTTCTCCGTCATGGTCAGCATCGTTGTTGTCAACTGGCAACTCCGACAGCCCTTCCTCAACGACTTCACCGTTGTGCTCGTCGGAGGAGAACGGATTGTGACAAGCAATTGAAGCCGCTGCTGCAGTGGGTGAGCTGTTGTCGTCAGCTTTTCCTCCATTGACATCCGTGGTTCCATCTGCGTCAAGTTCGTTCGATTCCTGAATAGCCTCTCCGTCGGCTGCGTGCGCATCCACTACTTCTGCTTGCTCCTGAAGACCGTGCGCATCTACTTCTGCGTTGTCGTTGACTTGCTCGCAACCTTCTTCGTTGAGAATTTCCTGCTGCGCATCGTTTTCCTGCTCTTCTGCAACGCCTTTGACTAACTCTTCCTGCGCGATATTTTCATCCTGCGGCACCTCGAGACCGTCTCCCTCCGCGGCACCAGCTTCAACATCATGTCCATCTTCGTCTACGTCCTCTGCGATCAGGTTTTCTGATACAAGGAGGTCGTCTTGCTCCTGCTGTTCGAGACCATCTACTTCATCCGCACCTTCTTGTCTTTTTTCAGGGGATGCTGTGCCGTTCACAGCGTGCTCCGTTTCGGCTGCTTCCTCTTCTTTCATCGCGAGGAACTCACTAAAAGGATCTTTTCTGTTCATTTCGAGTTTTTTTCTACGCCGCGCCAGCACTTCCTCTACCAGCGCTTCGGCTGCTGAAGAGCCAGATCCCTTTCTCGCAGAGGAGCTGCTTCCCTTATTCAACAACCTCGCCGCGCGTTCGCGTCGGTCGCGCTTCTTCCGCTGCTCAGTCTCTTCCGGCGTCTCGGCTGCTTCTGCCGTTGTACCATTAGTTGTCGTGAAACCGCCGCTGTCTTCTGCTGCTTCCAAGCGCTCCATTTCTTCGAGGGCTAGCAGCTGACGCTTCTGCTCGGCTCTCTGTTGCTCGCGCTCCTCCCGAAGGGTGTCCTCGTGAACCTTTTGCAAGAAGATTTGCGCCAATGGGCAAAGCTCGCGAGGCCCCTGTGTGAAGTCAAAGCTTGCGGAGGATCCACTCGTTGGTGAGCTGGCACCTCGTCCTGACTGGTTTCCTTGCGAGCCTCCACTCCCACCATTCTGTCGCTCGCGCTCACCTGCCCCTACTGTCTTGGATGAGTCCTCTGCCAATTTCTTCAAGACGACCCCGAGGACGTGGCGGTAGTAGGTGTTTTCAACTGTCTTCGGTTGCAAAAAGGTAAAGTTCTCGTCCACTACGTTCAAGGCCCGCTCCGCAAATTCGTGGTTACCGCGAAACATCAGCCCATGTGCGATATCTTGGATGGCGCGATCAGTCGACTTATCTAGAGTACGCCCCACGACGAGTTCAGCGCTCTGCCAATCGCCCTCATCCTCAGAATCTGATAAATCTCCGAACAACTCACTCGCACTTTCACTACCACCTGGGAGTTTATTTCAGTGTCGCGAAAAACATGAACTTTGCTTGCAATGAACAAGTAAATTCTGAAACTCCATGCCAATACGACGGCTTACGTAGTTTCAATATCTAGAGCTGTATTACCTGCAATGCTGTCCCGTTCGCTTGTGCCAAGGTCTTCACTGCCACCGATGCGGCGTCTTTTCACTGCAGGAACATGAGGTGCTGGAGCACGACCTGGGGGTAAGTCCCGATCCCGGACAATGTTTGTTCTCCCACCACTCAAGTTCAAAATGTTTCGAGGCGAAGACCCACGCGATGAGGCTTTGCTCTTTGCTCGACCACCACCGCTGCTACTCGATGCGCCACCTGCTAGGTTTCCATTCTCGCTGCGGCGCGAGTTTTGCTCGCTAGGACGCTGATAAACATTGGTAATGGAGTTCGATAGTTTCACTTTCCGCCATAGGTCCCAGCCGTCCGGAAGCAGATGTGGAGCTCTTTCCTCTAGTGTGGCACGCGTCGTCTTCAACCAGTCGTAGTATCGACGGAGTGGATGCTCCATCTCCAGGAAGGGATACTTTTGCAAAAGATTAGAGGTAGGAATAAGAAATCTTTGAAGAGAGTCTCTGGGTCTGCGTGGTAGGGGGCGTGCGAAGAGTTTTCATTTTATAGTACGTAGTGTCTTGCTATGCAGCACAGATTCAGAAACATATTTATGCGTCAAGAATTTTCTTTGTGAAAAAACGAAACAAACAACGAGTAAGCAGCAGGTCCCTACAGAAACTCCTTTAACAAATCGTCTCTGACAATTTGTAATCCAGAACCACGGCACCGAAAAGCGTCCCGGTTAAGGACATTCGGGAACCTTTTCGCTGTCGGCATCGACACCATCTCGGCAATCACCGCGAAAAAATGCTCCTTGTTGCTGCTTCTCGGCTGGTTTCTGATCGTCCCTACTAAAACATAATAGCTACATTCGTGTACGAGTATGTGTAAAGGAAAGGTCCATCATATCGAAGGGTTATTAAAACTAGCTATAGCTACTTAAAGGCTAGCATATCCTTTCATCACTAATTTCTCTAACTCTAACGACATCAGGAAAACGAGGTTTAGGAAAAACATAACATGAACAACTTACTAGATAAATCTAGTGTAACGTCGCTTGAACTCCAATTTTTTGCCATACTACACTCTGGATGTAAGCGCATTCGAAATTCCACAGCGTCCCCAAATTTGAGCACAAAGCCTGCTACGTGTTCTATGACCAAGTGATCTGCTAGTGTCTTCGGAGATGGTATCTCAGATCCTGGGTCATTTCCGGTCTTTTTGCTCCATGGCAATCGCAACGGAGGCACCGGTCTGCTACTAAAATGCTGTTGCTGAGGTGTTCCTCGAATGCTGGACGACGAGGCGACTTTTTCTGCTCTCGTACTTGTGCCAGCACTATGGTAGTCCCTAGAAGAAGACGAAGACCCTTGCTTGGCGCCGTTCTGCATCCCGCCTCTAGAAGAGCTGCTTGAGGTAGAGGAGTTTAAACCCAGAATCGATCGATGTTGGGACGAACTCATGCGATTCGTCCCCATACTCCCAGATGAAGAACCGCCACCACCGAGAAGGGAATTCATCATGCTATCTGCGCTGGGGTGAGGCATCAAATTCAAGACAATGATTGATGAGAGAACAAGCAACTCAAACAGTACCCACGTCAGCTGTATTCAAGCGTCAATGAAGCAGGACAACCCTGGCTAGTTTTATGAATTCCTGACACCCACGGGGCACATTTTTCGAATAATTTACCCACGTCTAAATAAAAACTATCATCAATTTCAACGAGTCAATGTCACTCACCTGCAGCAGAGCCAGTGAGATGAAGTTTTCCATCGTCCCACACCTCAAAATCGAGCAAGAAAAGATATAAACCAACGTGCTGACTTCTTGCTCAGATGATGAATTTTGGTACAATTTATCAGAGCATGATCTTCAGGGGCATAGATCGTGATCATACCTCATCATGCGAGATCTGCCTCGTGACTGCTTGTAAACCTTGTCAGACTTGGATGACAACAAGGCGCAAGAAAAAGCAAAACAAGGAAGACTGTTTGAGAGACTGAAACGAAGGATACGAATTCACAAAATTTGACCGACGTGCACAAGATATTGGATCGAAAGTCTATCCTAGAACTGAACACTGGCGAAGACAGAGAAAAGGAACTCTGTACGACGCATGGATTTTGTATCTTTTGTCTCCTCGCATGCTCGCTGTCAAGAAGGTGAAGGTGCGTGTTTCTCATAGGGAGCGTGATTGATTGCTTCGATGTTCTTACCCCCTGCCGCCTTATTGCAAGTAAACAAAAAAAACTAGTAAGTGATATGTTGGCCGATACATCTCAAATTTGCGCGTCTGATGTCAAAAATCGCGATCGCATTCGGAAACGTTCGAATTCAATAGCACAGGGTGCTGATGCATTCATCTGATGTCGACATTCATCAGTCCACTTTGAAATACAGTGCGTTGTTGTTTACCTCGACAAAAAACCAAGTCCAAAACCTGTTGCCAGCGCGTGTTCTATACTGTTCTCTCGAATGGAAATAGATGATATAGTACTCATATGATTTGATGGTGTTCGAAGTTGAAAATGATACGCGTAAGGCGACAATTCTGTTTACTCATTTGCTGCACGAGCAGCTCGTCCTAGCGCGTGTCCTGCGAGGGCTCGAATCGCTTGTACGCGGAATTCCACGCTAAGCTCGCTGCTTCTTAGACAATCAAGAGAGGTGAAATAACGGAACATCTTGTGAATGATGATGATGGAATTCGAAAACCACTCTACCTATTGATTTCAATTTGGTTAGTATGCTCTTTCCGTTAGTGTGAAAAAACCACAACCCTCCATAAGTCAGGTTCCGCAAAGCTGCTGGATCCATCTCCTGGGCACGCCTGAGATAGAATGCTGCAAACATGTGAGAGCTGGGGTGTTTAACTTGGTGGTGTCCTAGGTTTTCGAACTCTATGGCACCGAAAATTTTCCGCTTTTCCACCAGCTCGGTCGATACTTTCCTGGTACTCATGTGCAGCGAAACATCATGCTTGTAAACACGGACACGTATCTGGTAAATGTCATGATGTGAGTTGCTGCCTTTTCCTTTCCTTATCATTTTGTTCGTTGTCAAAACATCATGTTTATTGCGAGTTCCTCCTCATATCATTCTGCCTTTATGTTGTTGTGCATCGTGATACGAATAAGTCCTTTCTTACGACCACGAGAAAGAAAAAGAAGTGTAACCGGGAAGCGAAAGCAAAAAAAAAATACCAAGGATTTCCGCATGCATTCCAATGACTCCGTATCTAGTGCATCGAGCTTGACAAGGAATTAGAAATAGCTTTAGCTGATTTTAATGAAACGGTTTGTAAAAGTAAACTATTACATGAAGCATCGTGGTGTACTATAAGCATTCTTCTGGAAGAGGGGTAAAGTAACCGGGATGAGTACTCACTGCTGCTACAAACTAAACTTTCACTTCGATGCAAAGACAAGAGTCGATATATGTTGAGACGAACCTAGTACGTAGTACTAGGAGTACTGTTCAACAAAATTCTAGATACTATTCTCATTCGCAGTTCTGGCCTTAACAAAAGCGCAGCGACAAGGGACCGATGACTTGCCGCTCGAAGGTGTCGCCGATTTTCGGGCCTAATTTCAGCTGCGTCTGCACTTCCTCGATGTGTTCGCCGTCTAAAATGCTCACATTCACGTACCAACTCTCTCCTACAGTCCCTATGCCATGCAACGCTCTTAATTGACCCTCCAGGAAGAGTGGCTCTGCTAGTTGACTGCGACTCGCGGTTGTTGAATGAAAAGAGCACCTTGAGTGGATATGAAGGACTTTGACTTTGTTTCCAATCTTCGAGGACGAATGATACAGTAGTCTCGATATACAAAGACAAGACCTGGACCTTGCGATGCTTCGAAAGGGACCAACATGCTTGTGCATTATGTATCTTTACTCTTGTTAGCTAATGAAGAAGATTATCCACATCCAGTGATATTGTTCATGGCTGAGTAGCATTTTTCATAAGCTAGTGGCTCCATCATATGCAGTGAGTTTTGTCCTCGGCCTTCAGGCCCGCCCAAGTGTCCGCCGTCGTCAATGTCATGACCGTATTCGTCTTCCTCCTCCTCCTCTTCTAGGGCATTTACAAGATTCTCGTAGTGACTCAAGGTGCCTGTACTCGTTTTCTCGTGACTCGTGGTTTGGCTCCGCCTAGCATAATATCCCGCCGATGATGGAGGAACACCTGTGGAACTGCGCGAGTGTTCTGGTAGTACATTCGATGTTGAGGAGTGCCGCTTGCCAGCTTTGCTCGCTTCTGCTGCGGCGGGTACATGAACAAGAACATGAAGCTAGAAGTGCCACAAGCAAATCCAAAACACTCACGGATCAAAAATCAAAAAAAATCGTAGAATCAATCTAATGCTAACATACGCGTGACAATGAATCTAAGAGTAAAACTACGCGTGACAACGTAATAGTTTGAGACCACCTCCATGGCCGCACTGCCGGGTCTAGTTCGTGAGGTAGCAGAGGATAATCGACTATCCGGGGCACTACTCGATCCGAGTCTGCATTTCTTAGAAGTGCTGAGGTATCCCTACCGTCTATTTTAATGCTATGAGGTTTCTATAACTCAGCAGATTATACGAGCAGAGCCTGGCGGCAACTACTGGAGCTGCTGCTTCACAATTGTCTTCATATATGCATCAGGGAGGGAGGCCCGCCCCCCTGTGGATGGAGCGGTGGCGGCGGCGGCGCGCCTTTTTTTCCGCGGTGCTGACATGTAAGGATTCCCTGGGGCGAAGGCCTCAAAAGGCGGGCCGGATTCCCCTGGCGGCTCTCCGCGTGTACCCCACAGGCGTCCCGGCTCTTCCTTGGACCCTCTTAGGGGGACGGCCTCCGGGGGCAGAAGGCCGCCGAGGGCGGCCTCGGTCGCGAGGAATGGCCCCTTTGGCCCTCATCCCCCCAATTGGTAGCGCGGCGAAAGGGGTCAAGCCTTGCCACATGCTGCCCTCGGAGGCCTTCCACCCTCCAAGAAACTCCGCCAGTGAGGAGCCCGCACCCGGGAGATCCGTAGGGCCCACGCAACACGGCAAGGGGGTCAAGCCTTGCCACCTTTGCCGCCTTCGGAAGCCTTCCACCCCCGGCCGTCGGTGCTTGAACGGCCTCAGGGGTTTGGGTTCTGTAGGGTACCGGCAAGAAGGAGAGCGTGAAGATGGGCGCTTGGAGGCCTTCCCGCCTGGCAGTCCCTCGAGGAAAAGGGTCCGGGGCTGGAGGCCCCCACCTCAAAATTTTAGATCGGGGGGGGCTGCAGCCCTGAGCCCTGGAACATATGTACTTATAGTTATATTGGTTTTAGTATAGCCGCCTATGTATAGGATGATGAGGGACAGCTACAGCTTTACCCTTAATACTCGCACCGCCAGGCCGTCTGAGCGCTTCTTCTCGAGAGGCGATCCCTTCTTCTTCTTCGGGCTGTTCGGGAACGCTTCCTCTGAGCCGACTGGTAGCTGAAACTGGTCGTGCAGACAGGGGTCTTGCAGAAGCCGGTCGTCCTGCACTCACTCGCCCACTAGCAGGCTGTCCGCTTTCCACAGTTGCGCTCTGTGGTCGGCTCACTGCGCCCTGGCGGTTTGTGCTGCCTCTTCGCGAATAGTTCTTACTCGTACTGCTGCCTGTGTATACCTGGCGGTTGTCGGCATCTACGCCAGCGGCGTCTGGCCTTGCCGAAGTCGGGGGCACTTGCGCAGAGGTGGGCCGCGATGTGCTTGCGAAAAAACTGCTCACGTCGTCGGTTGAGCAGAAGCGACTAGTCGATTCAAAGCTACTGCCCGCAGGCATCACGAGCTCATCCGTGGGAGTTATCGCAGGCTTGTTGCTGTAGTGAAAGAATAGAAACCAATCGAAGAAGATATCATTCGCCACGATCATGATCTTGATGAAAAGATAGAACAAGAGAGATTAGAGCACAACCACGCACAAACACATACGAAAACCAATCTTTTTCTTTTAAGAAAGTTAGCATAATCTAGGATGTACATCTTTCCCGCCTTCCTTTCGTCTTCGTCATGGATCTTTTCGATGATTCGTTGCGACAGCGAGTCTGGTTGCAGTGGCTTATTTTTTGCTCGCAGAGTTGTTGCTGGGTCCATGTCATTCAAGAGCAACTCAATCCAGGCATCTGGCAACGGTTCTGGCACACTAAACTCTGCCGGAGGTATATAAACAAACCTCTCATGCAGAACTTTCGGAGTGTAAACTGCGTCAAAAACATCGCCACCAGTTATCTGCGATGAGCGAATTTTCAAAAAATTGTCGCCTGCCGAGCTCACAATTATATCAATAAATTACTACAAGATCCTGCTTTCATAACCTTTATTTGACTGAACAAGACCATGTTGTATGTTGAAAAAGCTAATCCAAATCCTATAAAACAAAGGACACAATAATACCCCAAGTGCCACATCAAGGTTCGTGTACCCGATCGGTCCCTGTTTGAACTGAAGGGAGTGATTCTTCATGAGCGACTTCTCCAAGGCAAGCTGGTGTATTGGTGCGTACACCTGTGTTCCGTTTGAAGATTCTCCAACATGAACATTTTATAGATACCAATGAGAACGATGTGGCTCGTCAAGTAGAAAGATGTCCGAGACAAAGTCAAAGTGAATAGAGATATTAGTACAGTAGATGTAGACATGAGAGAGAGAGTCTAAATCTACAAAAGGCACGACTTAGTCTTAGCACCGTGGCAACATTTCTGCCATTGGCTCTGAGAAATATCTGAAGTTTCTGCTTTTCTCTGGCCCACTGCACTAAACCTGCTGGCGTCCTCGTGAGCATCTGGAAAGCCTTGAAAGCCAGAGCTTTCCCGAGAAGTGCGCCTTCTGGGGCTTTGTAGCTCACTTGACTCTCTGGAACTGGAGGATTTCCAAGACAAGACATTAGTAGAGGCAAAGTGAAGGAAGAGTGAGTCACAGGACGACGCAGAGATGAAGTGGCTGAAATATCGTGGGAGAACGAGAAGGAACCCTTTCTTAGTGACTACTCAAGTCAACACAAAAATGAGTCGCGAACTACTACTACGTTAACGTTCAGCATAGTGCAACACAGAAATATGAAGCCATAAAGATGGGTCTTTGCATGGCACCAGTGGTATTGTGCAAATATTGTCGAAAAGCTCCATTTCCAGATCGAGGTCGCAATTCTTATACTTCTCTGGTACACCGGTCACTTGGCGGAAGTAGAATATTAACCTGTATCGCAACATCGGCTCCTTGAAATTGTACACCGCTTCAATAGACTTCAGGTCTGCGTTCGAACTCTTTAGAGCTGGAATTGCAAGTAAATCCCTATCATATCATGAAGATCAAGATCCTTCATCATTGTACCTGGCTATAGGGATCTTCATGGTCCTGAGGTTTTTCACACAAGTGGTAGTTGTGGGGGTCATAACCTAAAAGTGGTCAAATTTACTGGTTCGATCGGGCCATGCGCTTTCATCGCCTGCAGCATGTCCGGGTCTACCTGAAAGTCGTCCGGCATCTGGTGCGCATTCGCGTGGGCTTTTCGCATGCGCACGTTTGGAAAATACTGGGGCAACTTTGCGCAACTCCGCACAGGTCGAAAGTCGTCTTGGAAATAGGTTGCATACTTCTCTCCTATGGAGAAAAGCGACCGGAACTGCTCCAACAAGGCGTAACAGCCGCGACAAACCTTATGCCTCGTATAGTTTGACGCGTCCCTGATGGTGGCGTTAGTTTTGAAGGCTAGAATGTGGTGCGAGAGTGAGGGCAAGCTGATTGGCAGTCCTGCATGACTACAGTGACAGAACGATTTCCTAAAGTCTGAAATCTCAGGCTCAGGCACTACCTGGGAAACCTCACGACTAGTTGTATGAGGGCACAGGTAGAAACGGCTTTAGTAAATTTTTAGTAAATTGTAGAGCGTTCTGCTCTAGAAGTACCGCTTGCACGCGGTTAGCGTCGTCGTATTCCAACTAAAATGGAGGGCGAGCCGGTTTGCCTGCTCAAAGAATTCTTGGATGGCGAGTGTGTGTACCTCATTCGGCAGATCTTTCGGTAAGTAAGCGCAGTCGCATATGCCACACTTTGTGCTTAGAGGCAGGTCTCTTGTTCTGCAGTTCCTGATTGCTAGAGTGGGAAGTTGTAGGGTAAAAGATGTTGAAAACTTGTTGAGCTGATGGAGCTAGAACTTCTCTTCCCAGCAGTCAGGAAGATCCTTCCATAACATGTGCATGAGCTTTTCCGCAAATGCTTTGCCATCAAGCTTTCGTTCTATTTTCATGTTGAAGCCAAACCGCCTTGAGGGTCTGATCTTGAACGCGCGAACCTGCAACAGTTGTAGCATTTCCTTCTTGGCTTTCTTCTTTGGCGCTTTTGGTCCGAAAACTCCGGTCAGTTGGAACCCGCCACCGCTTCCCGCAGACCCAGGACGTGTCGAGAATTTGTCTCCATGCACGCTGCTGGAGGCTACACTGTACACCGAAGCCATGTGCTTGTTACTTCCAGCGGGTGGCGAATTCCCGGTGATGACGCGCCCGCTCGGTGATCGCGCCCCCGCAGCCCCACCGCTCGCTAGTGCCTCCTGCAGAGCATCCTTCACAAATGAACGCGATACAACTCTTTAAGTAGTTAGTACTGGTGAAAGATATATTTTACTCGAAAGGCTGTCCCACGGCGAGGTAGCTAACAGCCGTGCTCCTTATTGTAAGGCGATCCTTGTTCCACTGCTTCAACTATCAAATGACCACGTCATCTTTATTTACTCTCTATTCCTAATTATATGTATCGTATTCTACAACTTCTTTCATCCAGCTCTCGATTTGCCATATCCTTCGCTCCTCCACTACATCGTCCTCGTCAGCGTCGACGAAGTCGCATACAAATTGGTCGAACTCTAGACCAGCTTCGGTTCCCAGCCACGTCAAAAGCCGCCGCAGCATTAGAACGCACCCACGAAAAATCTCATTGTGGTTGATGAAGATGCAATCCCAATCCCGATATCTTTCCTGCTGATCATCTTAATGCTTTGGACTCAAAGCTGCCTGACACAGGCGAGGAGAACGAGGAAATAGGCTGAAGAACCGCCTTAACATAACATCATCGAGCGATGAATAAGCTTCTGCCCTCGTTGGCACAATGTCAAGCTCACCGTCCTCATCAACTTCGGGTTTCTTTTGCTGTGCTGCCTCTTTCTTAGGCTCGGGGCTCGCCTCAGCGCCCCCTGGAAGTATGTTAATGTTGAAAGGGAAATCTAAATGGACGTACTGAAAAAGCATGGACCTCCTAGTTTCCATGATCTTCTAGTTCTCATGAGTTCATACTTAGGAATATCATCAAATGAAATTGTGGTACTACCTGCTGGCCCTGCTCCCCCTTCCAGATCCATGTCCTCAGCTGATATCCTCCTTTTAGGACTCTTGGCACGAAGAATAGCTTCTTTCGATCTCTTTGGGACTGGAATCTTTTTCCGCTTCTTGTTTTTGTTCCCGCTGTACACCTTCGCATAAAAGACACCCTGTGACATAGGGACTTGATTCCGGATGATGTACTTCTGTAGGGGCATATCCCTTGTCCACACAACCCGCACTATGTGATTGTATCCTCCTCTCGCTTTCACGTATTTCTGGACAACCGTAGTGGGCATGTCAAAGCGCTGCTTCATAAACTCCTCAAAACCCTCCCGAAAATCGTGACCAAACATCAACTGCGTTAAAAATAAGGAGACGCTGTCTGATTGTCGTGCAGAGAGCTTTCATTTCTATCAGAACGCAAGCTATCAAGAATCTGTGGCTTTCCTGTGGCTTTCCTATGAGTGTTGATAAATATGAGGCGGTCTATTCATGTTGGCGCAAGAGCAGGACAAAATGCCGTAGTACTTTGAGGCTGTTGCATCGTCCCTGTGCGCTCTTCATTACTGCTACCGGTATGTCGATCATTTTCTTCGTGTCGACATCGTCCTGGTACGTTCTCAAAACCGCTTTTCGGTCGAGGTCGAAGAATTTGTAGATGTCTCCCACATCGAAGTCGGGTTTCTTCAGCAAGAGGCCGTCCTCGGTGTAGAGCCAGATCGGTTTCGATGAGTAGTTGTCGAACACGATGGTGTCCGGCACGTTGACAGGAAGCTGCAGCCGTCGATTCTCGATCAGGTCATGTCGCCGATCGCCTGTGCTGCGACGTGATAAAATCTTCCAAAAATCGGCCAAGGGCTTCACGTGCTCGTAGCTGTCGTCATAGTCCCGGTCCGTGAATGACAGCCTTTCTCGGAGCAACTCCAACATAGACACGGGTTCCCGCGCAACAGCACTTGCTGGCCTTGCTCTATTGTCCGGGTTCGATTCCGCCGCATTGAAATACGACTTCATCGTCTTACCCTTCCCCATCTTGTCGTATTTCTTGGCGATAGATGACTCTATCAAAGATGATTACTGGTTCTACTCAAGAAGATTATTTCATCAGCAATTCCAGTTGTGGTGCAATGACGTTCGCCTTCGCGTGAAACTGTACTAGTCTAGGCTTGTGGCACCGGAACGATTCTCTTGCTAATACTTTTCGTTGCTCGGTCTTCGCTCTAACATTATTCGTCGTCCTGACTCGTCCTTGACATTCGACGCGGAGAAGGTGGGCCATTGTCGAGTTGTGGCTTGTCTTATCTTTGTGGTCGCCGTCGTCGTCTAGCGGATTGCTCTTAGATTTGATGTAGAGAGTTGAACCCAAATTACTCCCGTGTCTGCGGCGGTGATATTCCGGTCAAGCCGAGCAGGACAGGTTTAGCTTCGTCTTTCTCCGATTTTCCTCGTGTCTGTCACCGATGTCTCTACTTGTCGCGCTTGAGTGGTATCGCTGCTCGCGTGAATTTCGCCTTTGCGGTCGAGCTCCTACACCATCACAGCATCTCTCGCCGGGACGTCATACGTGCCAGGTGTGTCACTTTTCGCGCACGGACATAGCGGCAAACAACGCTGTAAAGTGAACGAATTTCTTGTCTCGTACTGTTGGCCGCCTGTTTCAGAGGGTGGCCAGTCAACGGCTCAAAAAGCACTTTTTTATGGTTGCCGTTTTTCTTTTTGTCTTTGTTGTGTCGGGGTCTTACGGGAAGGGCTAAAGACGCTCGAAAAATGTTTTCAACATTGCACCGATTAGTTTTTCAATTCTAACTCCAACAGGTTATATTGCGCGTTTTCTGATCTCACGTCATGCATGCTCTTACAGCAATTGTTTCAGCTTAGTTTCATACAACACCATTTTCATATTGCAACCTAGACAAGACACTGAATTTCGCACAGATATGATAGGATCCGCTCACATCTCGCTCCTCTCCGATGCTTGAAAAAGGGCTCTTGGTTGGACAGCTGCAGGCGTCCAAAAATCCAGTCCGTTTTTCTAAGTAGTTCAATGAGTCACCGAGAAAGAGTTTGGCATAATTTGCAATTCAATCTAATCAGAACCCGTCTTTTTTTTTTTTTTGTAGTGCGAGCGAGTTCCGACACATCAAAACTTACCTGCGTGTTTTGCGAGCGAGTACCGTCGTACGATCTCCACAAGATCGACTCTACTACCGGGAAGAACTGCTCCTGCTACATCTAGTACAACTAGGAAGCTTCGCGCGAGAGATTCCGGAACTTAATTGAAGAAGTAGTTGCTTTTCACTACATGTCGTTCTCGTACGTAAAAGTCTCTTTTTGTAGTTGTCGAGCCCATCGTCCTGCGCACCAGACGTAGTCCAAAATGACAAGACCAAACACTGACTAACTTCACCAAAATGAAAAGATTCTCATTCCTTGTAAGGCCGTAGATGCCGCAGCACCTTCATCCTCATGACTACGATCACAACCCGCTGCATGTCTTGGAGCAACTAATTCACGCCGGTCAGATGCCTTCCGCTTCATCAGATTCTGATTGCAGTCGCCGATCAGAATGCATAGAGGCGTCCACGTCCGTACCGCCTGATGCACCAGTCATCGTCATCCGTGATGTCCCACATGCGGTTCATGAAGGGCTGCCACATCGGAGCGCACCAGATTGGATAATAGATGCTGTCGTTGAGACAAGATGGATCGAGATCGAAGCGACTATGAAATAACAATCTGAGGCAAAGAGTTGCGTGACTTAGTGAGGACAACAGACGAAGATATTGACAGAAGGACTCACATAGGGAAGATGATCAATAAAGTATTAAAGTAGTACACTGTCGCCAGCAGGAACCATATGACGTATTGCGAGACGAGCATCTTCTGCTTGTACAGCCTCTCCTGAGGAGGTGTGAGAAGGAAAAGAAGCTTGAGGTGACTGAATCCCGCTAATTCACAGTAAATTATTAGAGTTGTGGTAGCTAGTGGTTGTCTGCTTAGGTGTAGTAATAGTTTTGTGCTACTTGGAATTGAATATGAATAAAATTGATCATCTGTGGACGTGCTGCTACACGAGGTGCGCCTCTGCTGAATAGAGTCATCATCATACATACGATCTCTCTCCTTGTCATGTGAAGTACCTTAAGATTAAGTGGCAAGTAAGAAAAACTCACCTCGTCTTGCCTGATCCGGTGCAACGCTACGTCTTCTATTGTCATTTCGTCTCGCAAACCGTCCATTACGAAAGTATAGATGTCGTCTTGCTCTTCGGGCAATGGTATGGTCTCTCCATTTGGCGAAATATGCCATGCTAGTAGTTTTCGAGCATACGCATCGGTATAGCCGCCTGCACCCTGCATATTGGAGGAAGTAGAAAAGGAAAGTGAAACATCGATATGTATCACACTTATTCCCATGAAGACTGACAGATTAAAATCAAGGATCAAAAAATTCCATCTTTTCGCCAACAAGATTCATATCTTTTATGCATCACTTCATTTGACGTGGGAAGCAAAAGGTCTTAATAAATTACCCCAAGGAGCAGTTCCCTGATTTTTTTATCCGCCTCCTTGCCAGCTTCCGCACCCGTCTTGAATTGCGCCATAGTGTTATCATTTCCGCTTGGAGTCTTAGAAGAAGGAGGGATATTCATGCACCGTCTCCTTCATACGCCGGCTTTTTGAGTGCTGCCTTCGTAGAAAATGAGATTTATCTGGTGACTTCATCACAAGTAGATTAGCTAGCACGACGCGCGACGGTAGGTGAAAAATATAAGCATTTTGCTCATGACGATATTAAACGATGGTCCTGGACCTGCTCTTATCCTCGTCCATAATTTTTGAATCTTGCGTCAGGCCTGCCTTTGCTAGGGCATCAGTGACGAGAATATCCCTAGCCTGGTCCTCAAAAGACGATTTAGTGACTAGGCCATCGGGCTTTGGCATGCATGCTTTCAACTCCCCAAACGTTCCTGCCTTGCATTGAGTGTAATCGCCATGAACCTGGTATAATTCATTGGAGGATCATCTCAACTACGCTGAAGCGGAGAGCAGGACAGTACGAGAAGATGCAACATGATTCAAACTCTTCCATTCGTCAAGAGGAGTATAACATCCGTCCGATGTTGGAAGGCGAGGGGAGAAGCTCGAGCAAATACTTAGTTAGTTCTAGTTTTAGTTGGGTTCAAGAACAGTGCGAGTTGTGAAGCCACTTCTTCCAATACTAGCCCTCATTACGATGTGGATGTTGAAGTTACCAAAATGATACCATCAAGCATAATCTCAAAGTCGATCAAAAGCATTTTCTTTGGACATCAGTATGAAATGCAATGCAATGCAATACAATAAATCTCGCACAGAGTTCAGTGCAGACTGCCATAAGGGCGTCGTTGTAGTTGTACAAATTCTTCAAGAAATACTTGTCGTATTGGTTGACGCCATGGCATCATCATGTTGATGCCAGAGAAGGCTGTCTCCCGCATCCAGTCCGCATCCGAATGCCTCTCCGTGACATATTTACCATAGATGATTAGAACCATCCGATTCCCGATGACACCAACAAACAAACAAACAAACAAACACAAACACTAATGAAACTTGTCTAGTATCATTCGAGGATGAGCAAGAGCATGCGGCAAAATCTTTGTGAAGTGTGTTTAAAATGCTTTCAATCCTCGATGCCTCAGAAACTTCTGAAGAAAAAGGTCTAGGTTCGGAAGACGTGACATCTTCATGGCAAGGAGCGGTCTCAACGGACTTCCTCGACGGACAATCCGTCGAGGACAAAGATCGTCTGGTAATCGATAACCTGACTTCGATCTCAAGGGTCCTCTTTTTTCTTTCCCCTATCGTCGACATCGAAATCAGGTTATCAAATACCAGGAGCATGCATTGTTCGAAGAGCAAGATGAGAGAGCTTCTAATTGTAACGAAAACTACGTACTGCACTGTACAACTAAACGAGTACCCCTAACTACTGCAAAAGTGAATCCCGAGTCATAACGTCGGATATCTTGATGGTGCCTGCTTCAAACCTTGTTTCGGGGTGGTCTTGTACTTTGGAAAATAGCTTATTGGGTCTGATGTCTGGAGCACGCCTGCAGCTTAGAGTCCTTCCAGGCCTGTACAACACCTCACAGTACACATGTGGGATACTTACCACGACTCTCTTGCAAGGGAATGACGACGAGGATAAGGATAAGGATGTGAGTGACGATGGGGATGATAAAAACAAAGCCATATGCTGTGGGCCCAGTTACAACGCCAGCGCCACCCCTGCAGGCTGCAGACCTTCGCAAAAGCAGCATTTTCTAGGTTTGGCTCGATGGTGGCGTCCTAGATGATCGCGTTCCCCTGTGTTTGACGATGTCTACTCCTCTTTAGAAGTCTTCTCCTAGGACTGCTTCGATGACCGGGAGTTTCCTTCAGGCGATTCTCGTTAGAGAGGCTAGAAGTCCTAGTCGGAAGGCCAAACCTCCATTTTTCATCAAAAGAACAAAAAAAATAGAAAGGATCTATAAAGTAACTTCTTCCAGCAGTACCAGAACTCGCGACTTTAAAAGGAGCTAGGAGTTAGTCGACGAAACTACAACTCCCTTTTCAACCACACAAGCCACTACGAGGGCAGCCAAACAACTACAGCACGAACCGGTTTTGTAGGAGTGCAACCCATTATCCTCCAGAGCGGAAGAAGGTATGAGGAAAAGTACGAAAGTCCTGGTTTTTGATGCTGCGTCTCCTGTGATGCGGTACCCTTCAGCTTTAATAGCTTCTACAGTTACATTGTCTCTAAATTTCGCTTCAGTAGAATTGGCATGACAATGTAAAAGGAAGTCTGCAATTCTCATTTTCTCCTTGTCATCCCATCGGTTACAACTAGAAGACACAAGAGGAGCTTGCAGCTGCTTGTTTTTTAATACTAGAGACTGGTAAGTAAAAGTAATATCATCTACTAGCAGCTGAAGCTGGTGTTAGCTATAAAAGACATCTGGCCTTAAGTGCACAATCCTCTCTTCACGTTCACATCGGTACTACCTCAAGAACGTCACTCACATCGCTCATTTTCTCCACGACTCGGGGACGTTGAAGGTATGAATACTTTTTGGCAGTGTTGCTCGTTGGCCTCAGCTGCGTTGTGCCTGGATTGTAATATTATGTTGAGAAAAAGTAGGGATACACTTTTCTCTCGGTCCGATACCAATCTCAAAGTTCTCTCTCCTCGCACTACAACAGACTGTGTCACATCGGTCATATCGGATCTGTTTTGTCCCTGTCTGCATGCATACTTGGTGCTGACAGGCCTAATCTTCATATCGCCATTAAGCTTCTTGTGACAAGAATGTCAGACAGTTGCTCAAAAAAAGCAAGAGGAGGTGACAGTTGTAATACTTGAGGCAATCCACTGTGTTTTAGTGTGGTTGAAATAGGTACTTGGACTGAGGTGGCAAAAGAAACCTGGATGACATTTTATGACAGAACCAAAAGAACAACCAAATAAGAGCAATTTTTGATCATGATGAAGATGACTGTGAGCATAAGTTGTAACTCATGATGAAGTTGAACTGCTCGATTCCTTCTATTTAAACATACAATGGAACCGACGAGGACACGACCATTTTTCTTGATAGAATCTATAAAGCACAATGTTGAGATGCATCTTTCATTACTGTGATCGTAAAAGCGTTCATTCTCTGTGCACAAATCAAGCGGCCCGTCTTGCCTACTATAAATCAAATCATATCTTGTTCTGGAGCACCAGCAACTACTACAACGATGGATAGCGATAGTGATAGAAGGAAGCGACTAAAACAAACATATTTTATAATGACTTAACTTTCTGAGCCCGTACCTTCATTCACATTACCCATACCGAGGCTTGGATATTTTTTTTCTCCGAAAACGAATTCCTCTGATCAAAATGCCGATGCACATCATGGATCACATGGTGCTCGCAATCATAATAAATAAATGAGCAGCACAACGAAGAAAAGGCTAGCGCATCATACCTTATATCGCATGGCGTATTAGCTCGGTGGTCCCCACTAATCTGCCATATTCCTCGCAGTACTTCTTGGTATATATAGCCTCGGTACATGATAAACTACAGAGACAAAAAGCAACAAATATGCCTCGTTTGAGGAGAAACCAGGGTAAATCACAAGCACGAGCGGGCACGCGCTGTTTTTTCTTTTTCAGTCCAGAGCGCGCCCTTTCATGATGAAGCGTCGTGTCTTAGTTAGACCTTGCAGAAATGGAAATCCATCTTGGTGAGCATCTTCGTGCCAGTTTTCTCTTCAAAAAGAAAACAAGATGCTGGGGAAGATGAATTTCTTCAAGCCTTAACTTAGTCAAACTAACTCCCCTTCTGATGTGTCTGTCGATCTTCATTTCTTTAACTACAATTAATCTGCGCGATCAGTTGGTCAAAGTATCAATGAGTGACTTATCTCTATCTGTACGATCATTTTTTTCTGTGCGAATGAAGTCTAAGTCTAGGTTGTAAAAAGGCATAGCTTAGTACTTGTCTTTGAATCATGTCAAGAATGAATTTCAACACGACCATACGTGCAGCGTCGCCGGCCCTTTATCGACGTCTTCTCTTTGCACGCGTGTGGCTGGTCTGTAACTGTGAATGTCTAGTTGGTCCAATCAAATCACTTATATAGATATATCTTTAGGTTTAGTTATCAATCTTAATGTACTAGGACAAATAAAACGATATCAGCGCATATCGCTACCGATTCGTTCATTTTCTGAGTGCGTACTGACTGAGATAGGATTTTTCACAAAATCATTTTTTCAACCAGTGAAGACAGTCTGTTCTCACGGCCGAGTGCCTCCAACGTCTACTGCAGTATGTGAGGGACCCAGGGCTCTCCGCTCCTCGTGGCTTCCGTCGTCCTCGGAAAAGTCGGAGAAGCCCCCACCTGCCTCGCCACTGTCTACAACAATATGACGAAGTTTTTCTGACGCTGTATTGACTCCGTCTCTGGGACGGCCCCGTCGAAATAACGATTTAGTCGTCGATTCTGCTGTGCTGGCTGCAGGGATATTATTCTGATCTAGAACTTCACCTTCACCTTCTACTGCATCTTCACCTTCCTTTTCATTTCGCCGTGCGCGGTCGAGGCTACCCCCTTCGTGGCTGCCGCGCTGGTCCGGCGGGCCACCATCACCAACGTCGCCCTTCCCAAGGTCGCTAACTTCAACTATGTTTTCGGCGACTTGTTGTGCTTGCGTTCCCCTTGTTGCTCCTCTCTTAGTTTGATGCGAGTCTCTTCTCACGACCCCATCTCCTATTGATGTTGCACCAGGCGTGGTTGTACTAGCTTGGCTTCCCGCTACTTCTTGGTGTAACAACAAAGAATCTAGTACTACTTCGTTTTCAACCCGTCTTATATGCAATGAAGGGCCTGCTCCTTGGCGTCTGGCATCGGATGATGCACTTCTTATGTGGCTCGCTGTACGCGGACTTGCAGTTTGGTTCGTGCTCGATAGAACAGGTGGACAATCCACTCCGATAATCGACGTGGAGTAGGTGGTCGATAAGTCACCCCCCGTGCCTGTTCCAGTAGTATCATTCATATCGCCCCCGTTCGTCGATGAGCTCGAATTCGAATCCTTGCTCTTAGAGGACGACAATGAATAAGTAGATGATTCCAAAAAAAATGCAAAATATCTTAGGCTGACAGTACAACAACTCACAAAGAAGTGGAAATCCAGCCAGAAGCTGAAACTAGGATTATAAGAAGCTGCACCGGGGAGGATTTGACTATCTTTTCATCAGTACAACAACTCACACAGAAGCGGAAATCCAGCCAGGAGCTGAAACTAGGATTAGAAGATGCTGCACCGAGGAGTAGTTCGATATCTTTTCATAACACGAAAATTGAACTTCTAAGGTAAACTCCGTTTGCCTTAATTCCACCTTCTTGTTCCTCACTTGACCCGTCGCCGCCGCGACCTTTCTCCTGTCCCGATGAACCGCTTCGCCCGCCGCCGCCGTGGCCGTCTCCATTACCATCTTTTGATCCTTAGAAGAGCTACTAGACCTAGAATTTTAGTTTGAGGCTAGTCTTGCGAGCAATGCACGCCGTCACAGTCAACGAAAGGAAGTACTACGAGTAGACCAAATTTAGGTACTAGCCGCTGCCTGCTACAAATCTACTGGCATATTTAACCCTGACTATCCAATAAACAATGAGCGAGCAGCATCAGACATAGGTGCCCCATAATTGTGTGCCCCTTTATCATCCTTGTCGTCTCCGTTTTTGCGATGACGGTGGTGTCGGTGTTCCCTGTGCTGGTGATGTTCATGCTTTTCTTCTTCCTCGTTATTCACATCGAAAACGCGATCCTTCAACACAGATGCGAGAATGGATCCCAACAAGATCACTAGCAGGCCGGCGCAGACGTACACAGGTGAAACCGTGATGATATTCTGCAACACAAGCTTCAAACCGATCAGAATCAGGATCAACGAAACGCCATACTTCAGCATCGAAAAAAGCTGACAGCAGATGATGTTAATAGAATCAATGATATCCCAACAACATGACGCTTCACGGATGGGGATGTAAAGCAGGAGATATTCCGAGTCATTATGCTAAGAAAGCAGAAAGAAAAAGTAGAGGTACACACAAAAATCACAATATGAAACTACATTTGCAAGGGCGTTGACGACGAAGAAAAGGCATCGGATCCCAAGCATCGCGAAAATAGTACTCGTATATGCCAGAAAAAGGTCATCGATTTGCGCTACAATCGCCGAGACGCTATCAACGGCAAAGATGAGATCGCACACCTCCAGGCAAACAACAACCAAAAAAAGTAATGTTGCCCGTGTTTCGTAGCCCACCACACCGGAATGCTTAGACAGCAATCATTGGCTTCAAAACATATTAGCTGTGGTCTGAGCAGCTGGAGTTGACCATTCTAAGATAACACTACCAAAACTCTTAAGAATTTGTTCTAAATCTTCTTGTGAATTTTTCCTTTGCCCATAAGGTGATTTTCATCTATTGAAATTCCCCGCCCGGCATCTACATCTTTCAAGTCTTCCTTGATCGCTGGAACAGCAGCCTTTCCTGCGGACCCAGATCTAGCTATCGAGCGCGATGCCCAACCAGAACTGCCACTATCATGCTTCTCTTCTGCGAATGCATGGTGTAGCTGGTTCACGCGATTGAGAAAAATAATGTTGAAGAGGCCTCGTCATCATGTTCAGACAGTTTATTCATTGTCGTTTGGAAGCGAATGTGAGATCAATACAGTCGCTTTCAGAGCATCAAAAGGTAAAACTTATCTGTATGAAAAAGAAACCTTGCCCGAAGGAGCCGGATCTATTTTCTCCCTTATTGAGGATTCGTCTCCCGATTCTGAGCGTCCTTCACTGTAGAATTTCATCCCTCCTCCAGCTGCTTTCTTTTCGTCCTTTTTTTGCAATGCATCGTCCTCGTGTGCGCCACGAAGATTAGATCCGTCATGTTATCTCGTTGTTGTCAACTCAAGTGGGAGTTGATGACACACAATCAGATGCAATCCGTTTCGAATTCCATTGAAAGTCATAATAATGTCGGCTTTTTTCTGCGTCGCATCACCGTCCTTTTTCTTCGGTGCTGGCGCTGATGACATGACCATGTCGCTCCCTGGCCCAAGAAAAAACTCACGATCCTCGCCGATATTAGAAGAAACAGAGAGAAGTAGATCTCTATCTTATGATTAACGTAATATATTATACTACGTACTTCCGATTCCGTAAGAAAAAGAAAAGAGCAAGAACGTGCTACTGTCTTCTTATTTCTTGATCTTGCACTCAAAGAAACACCCACACTCAACACCGTAATGTCCTCTTCGGGTGGTGGTGTCGGCGCCGCTTTCTCGTCAACGGGTGCAGATGCAAAAGCGTCGCTGATGCGACCGAAGAAAGCTGAGATGCCACCTGGTTCTTCGTCCTCGTCCTGCTTCTCTTTTTCGGCCTCACTCTTCCTTAGAGCTAAACAGGTGAAGATGCTAGTGATCGACAAGGCACGATAATATTCCAGAGGACTTCTCTGTAGTTTGGCGTCCATGTTAATCAGCCACTAGCGGAACAGAGGAAAAAATGTCTCTCACAATGAATAAGGGCTAGCAAACTAATCGCTAGCTACCAAGGTACCGATTTAAGTACTCTATGTATCTGATTATCGCAGAAGTATCATTGTTAAATCAAAACAAGGCCTCAATGTTGACGTATCCACTTCCGGCTCCACATACTTTAGTTCTTCGAGATATACCGCATTCCCGTCTTTGTCTACTGGTACCCGCATAATAAATTAGAGCTTTCGCCAACAGGTCACACCTAATGATCCGGAAACCAGATCGAGATCATGAACATGAGTCATTGCTTTGGTATTTCTAGGCGTAAAGTGGCGAAATGATTATATCTCGTGACGGTAAAACGCAGAGATACGCCAAAAGCGTATTGATATGGCCATGATGTTGGGACTACACATTACCAACCTCTATCAAGCCCCCCAGACTATATTCAAGAAAAATGTGACTTCGCCGTAAAAGAAGCTCCCATGCTGATCGTATATCCCCACAAAAGGCACTAGGTCCTGCAGCCACTTCACAGACGCAGAATTAGAGAAAACTATTGCTTTTCAAGGGCATTACGTATCTATAATGCGATACATCAAGAGCACTTGAAGTACTGAAGTCTATCCTCCCCATAACAAATGTTGTTGGGTCTGCCTCATCATCGTCCTCTTCCTCGACGATGCTATTCATTCCGGTGTAGCTGTATAGACGAGTAGAGCGAATTTCTTGTGTTGAATCATGGGAGCTAGAAGTAGGATTTTGGTTGTGTTGTAACTAGATAATATCTCTATCTGAATTTGAACAAGTAGGAAAAAGCACAATTTTGAGAAGTCATCCTGTCAGCTTGTTCTAGCCATCATTTGTCTGAAGTAAGTACACTAGAAAGAGCCCGAAGATGATATGGGCAGCCCATATTCCGTGCACCAGAAACTCTCCGACAGCGATTAGTCCTAACCTGAAAAAGATCGCTCCGAGGATACCCACTATCAAAGGCTTGTGCTTCAGCGGCTCTGGGACAGCATGAAGTCGGAAAATCAGCTGAAAAACAAACAGATTGTCAAAGGACAACATCCATTCCAGAAAATGCTTAGAGGCGAATCAGGCTCATTCTTATGTTACCTAAATTGGTGAAAGGATCTGCTCGTTCACACCGGAGCAAGATTAGAAGTAGAACAAAGTAGACGACTCTCTAATTAATTGGCACTTATTATTGTGTATTGCCATTGAAGTGCCTCCATGATAGTAGAGAGCTAGTGTGAAGCTATAAGATATCCACTCAGCCAGCGAGACGCCTCCTCGGTGCTGTAGGCAAGATATAGCACGAAGCAGAAAAGTCCAGCACAAGACATCCAGAACATCGTTTGCAGCTGAGATCAGTTGCGAGGAGACAATGTCATTCTGCTTATCAGAAAGCGTACGTAGAAATTCTGAGTGAATGTGCTTGTACGGTGACTGCAGCAAACTACATTTTCTATATTACATTATATTATATTATGTCTGTGTAGTTTACAACATAGATAATTAGATACATACAACTGTAGAAAAAAATAAGAGATCCATGTGCAAAATCAGTTTTTATCTTTGAGAATTTTTTCTATCATGTAAATTTAATGAGGCTGTTTGTGCTCAAGTAAGCGTACTAGACGTTGTTACCGCTGCTGTGGTCAATGAGATTTTCCGGTTCTTCGCGTTCAGCACGAAGAGATCCAGCGCTATAAGCGCCAGAAAAAAGACTACAAAGAGCGTCCACACTAAATATCCCTCCACCGTAGTCATGTAGTGGCATTCTTAGAGATTTCGTCTAAAGCAAACTTACATTCATCACGCTCGGTTCTTCACGGATTTCCTTGAAGAAAAGAGTCAAGGACGCTTGTGAGGGACGTAATGGGGTAATCTAAGTAATGTGTGTTCCGAATCTAGGGAACAGATTGTTTGAGAATGAATTTCAAGTAGACCAAGAAGTCCTTGAATTCTCCTGCAAGAACTGCATAAACATTATTAAGTAAGTCACGTCAGCTACTACAAGCAAATCACCTCTAAGCGTAAAAGCTATCAGTTCCCGAGGATGTGTCCGCTAACACCAGTGAGGCACGCCGTGATCCTATTGCGAGGCTTAGATGAATTTACAGGCATCAATGAAAAATGATCTTCAATTATCATTTTCAAAGAGTTGTTGTCGATGCCCTCGTATTCATTTGAGAGTATGCAACAAAAGCATCAACATGTACAACTCTACAATTTTGCCGTCCGTTTCAGTATGACTTCTCAATGCTTCGGAATTCATCTAACTAGGAAGACATAACAGGTCGCCGCGCTCTTGTGGTGACAATGGACTTGCCCTTGCGGTGTCGTAAGCATGCTTGGTAACCCATTCCCAAACGGACTCGACACGCAGTCGATCTGTCCGGTGGCGAAGAAGCTCCCTCCCGCCATCATGCCGCCTGTGGTTGTTGTGGTAGGTTGTCGCACTGTGCACGGCGGAGGACCAGGGGAGTTCGTTGCTCGTCTCATATTGGTCTGGTTGTGGTGACGCAAGGAATGACGACCCATCGCGCAGCAGCGGCGACGACCGGTGGTGCCGCAGGTGCTGCAACTCTCTCACTACCATTCTCTTTTCATGTTCCGCGTCAACATAGGAGAAGAAGTGCCATTTTTCTTCTTTATTTCTCAAAGCGAGAGCCAGCGACTGGCGTGTTGTGTTTTTCTCCTGGAGAACTAGCCTTCGTATTTTCTCCAGATTATATACTATTTTTTTTTGAATTTTCCTCTTCGAGGAAACACTTGTATTTTTTCTTCGTGAAGAGGTGAGGACACGTGTTACAGTTACTTAGGTAGAACTTCTTCTCAATTTCAGTCGTCGAAAGCGTCACTGGATAGAACATGGTACGTCATCTCATAAAAATTGCTTACAGCGATAGCTGGAAAGCAGATTTCTGAAAAACATGCGCTCCACTCCTCCACTCTCTCCAACTCTGAACATAAACAGGTCTACTGCTCACCGATAATCATATATAATGTATGATGCGCAATACGCCCCGTTGCTTCAGTCATAGTCTTGTCACACGATGAGTAGTTGTGCTGCAACTCCTTAGAGTGAAGCGTTTTCTGGAACGTCATTGGCTATGTCGCATGTGTAAGTGTATCCATACTCTGAAAATGTATTGATATGCTGCAGTTTCTGCTTAGAGATGCACCATCCAGAAAGTCAAAATAAATTAGCGTTCAGCGCATGTCGCGACTATGGCTATCGCCACATCGTGATAACTTTGTCACGAGGAGTGGACGACCGGAGTAGATCAACGTTACAGTCGCCAAATTCCTGCAGCAGATTTTGTCCTGTGTCTATGGATGAATATTTTGACCACATGATCACGAAGGAAATGAATCACACACGCATGTGATGTTGAAGTTAATTACGTAAATATACAGAAGAATTCGTTTTGGTACTGGGATAGTAAATGAGTAGTCAATCATCACAAGTAAAACTTACTACCAAACCAGAAGCGTGTTGGAGTTGCACCGCTTAGGCAACGTGCACAAGATCCCAGTGCTGCATCGTCGGTTGTTATCTTATGACAGCAACGGCATCAAAATCAATCATACATAGCAAAAAAATATTCATCAGCATTCGAAAGCATGACAATACATTGTATTTGCTCAAAATCCTGAACAATTTCTTAGGTGCACCCCAGTGGTGCTGATTAAAGTATGTCTCTTACCTATATTCGCGTTAAAATCTTGCCGTGATAGTGGGAGGGAAGTGCGACTAGCAGACTTTCGCTCATATTTGAGCATGTCCCTGTAATAATCCATGCGGTACACCCGCAATTTCCTGCGAACTGGGTACTAGATGCTCTACTTCTATTCAACATCAAAAAGAAGCATTTCATCTTTCTTCATCGAAGAAGCTTACATGCTCTGCTTCTCAATGATTATGATTTTGATTATCGTGGTGATAGAGATCATAGGACACTCTGCAGCGTGAATCTGTATGAGGACTATCATGTAGTTCTCGACCAAAGTAGTGGTAAAGCCAGCTCTACATGGTCCTAACCCGCTTCATTGACGGTTCGCCGCTCATGTTTATGTCCTCATCTTCCTCGAAATCCCGTTTCGTAATTGTTGGGGAGGACGCGCCAAACATGTATTCGTTTGTGAGTTTGGCACTAGCCTGAAGCTCCCTCATTCGCTGCTTTACATCCTTGGCGTGCGATAAGAACCTGTCGTGCAAGGCAACGTACTTTGCGATGCCTCCAAGAATAGGATCCTGCATGCTGCTCTTCATCTTTGTGAATTCCTTAGAAAAATTACTCTTTTTACCGACAGGCGAAACAAGAGATCTTGACGATTCTTGTGGTCTGACTACCACTAATAACTGTAAACATTATTTGCTTCACTCACATCTGTTGTAAAAATCTACTTTATAGAAGAAACCACGAAAAGGACGTCAAGACAGGAGATTCTATTATCATCCTTTATTTTGCAGCAGCTCCCATGGTTTTTACTGTGGCAATCATAAAGCTGAAATCTTTCGCGCTGCACTGTTCGGTAACTGCCATGTTGCGAATAGCGTCTCTTGTTCTCGATGATGTGAGGCCCGACTCAATGCGAGCGCTCGAAGCTCGCTCGAAACAACGCCAAGTCGAAACCGTGTGCAAGAACGGATTACTTCTTACCACATTGCCAAAACCGGAGGTTGCTGATTGGTCCACTGCTTTTTGGATTAGACGAGATAGGACTTAGGGCTAATTGCGACAGCTTCAGGCTCAGAAACTTGCGTGTGCATCGGGGTCTGCCTGGGAAAATAGACAGCATGCATGGATAATATTTTTTGCTCTGGTGGGAAACAACTGCTCGTAAAAGGTCAAGGTTATCACCATCAAAAATCTTCGAAAAATTTTCAATATTCTAGCCTTAAAGCTGTAGCTGTAGTAATTTTCGAACTTCCTCCAGCAGTGAAGGAGATAGGTGATGACCCTGACTTGGTTGATGACGAGGCGCTGCTAAATGCTGTTATGCCGGGACTCGAGAAGGCCCGGCCGACCTCAAGCTCGTATGAAACCAGCTGAATTAGGCAGGCCCAATTTTCTGGTTGCAGTGCTCGCCAGGAGCTTGTTGGAGGTCCCGCTTGTCCACTTCGAGCGGACGGTGAAAAACCGTAGTTATGCGAGGTTGCTCGGTAACATAGAATGTGGAGAAAATCATCCAAGAAGTCCGCACAACGCTTCTCAGCTTGCTCGATGTGGCAGACGCATTGGTCGGTTTCCTGCACATTGAAATTGCTGTCTGCGAACTTCAAATAGTCGTCCAAGAGTCCGAAAATTTGCGAGTGAAGCTTCGTTTTTTAGAGAAAAGCATTGGCAAACGATCGGATAAGATTCAGCCTCCTCAACAAGAGTTTTAGAATGAATTCGATTTTTCGAGACAACAACTATTTGTACACATTCCGAATGGAGCCGTTTCCCAGCAAAGCAGCAGCATCAATTACGAGAGCTGACATCTCAGCTTCATGATTCAATAGCATCCCAGTGACCACGACCCTGGCCATATTCTACATGCTCTGCTGTCGGCAGGAGTTTGAAGAGTTGTAACGCGTTCGCGCCTGCTTTGTGGAATATTTCTTGGAATCGCGTTCCGATGTCTACACCGTCACAGAGCTGCCGGCTGCGCGCGTGGAAGCGCACGAGATCCCCGAAGACCAGACCATCGACTGCTACTCGGTTCATCTGCCTTTTGATCATGCGGATGAGCAGAGGCTTTTGTGCGCGTTTGCCGATGGCTGTCTCGAGGAACTGCAAAAATTCGAAAAATTTGTTCTTTTTCAATTTTTCCAAGCGATCCTCTGGAGTCATCTTTTTTAGATACTGCACGACTTCGCTATTTCGCTTATCCTCTTTCAGCTCAAGCCACTGCGCATATGGCATGGGCAAGTGTGTCTGTGCAATCATATGCACGCACTGGGTATCGACCTGGTTGTGCGTTTCTCTTGCATGATGGAAAATTGACAGTTGTAAAGCAAAGTAATGAAGACATAATTTAAGTTATTATTTCATGCAACAACGCCATAGGCTGGGAATTGTTTGAATCTCCACTGAGTAAAGTCTAAAAAGCAGTATTTAGAATTTGTCACATCATATATAGAGGAGATACCGTCGTGACCGTCTCCCTAAGGTTTTTGCTCGTTGATATCCTGACACCGAGAGCACCTAAGGCGCTGATAGGAAAAACGTGCTGAAACGACGCGACTTCACCTTCAGTGGCAAACCACTTCGCCGTTTTGATTTTCTTGATACTTGTTTGCATATCGGTCGTGTCCTTGTTCAAATCTACCTAAAAGTGAATGAGAAAAAAGAGAACCAAAGTAGTGAAAGACATAACGATAGCCCTCTCAATGGCTCTAGGTGCAAGGGCATACGCTTGTGCATTCTAATTCTATCTTTTTCCGGCTCACTTAATCATCTCTTTCGTGCACGCTTTCGCGGATGTTTTTCTTGAGTCGGAAATTTTGTGAATCCAAAACCGAACTTTTCTCCTCACTTTTACTGGGTAGGTTTAGAAGAATTAGATGACATGTTGTAAGCCATATATTACCTTGTTAACAACGAGGCAACTGGGTGGTATGTCGAGCTTCTGCCCTTGATTGTACATCAACCCAGCAAACCATTTGACCAATTTTTGATCGTCTTCACCAAGGTAGGAACAATCGACCGAGGGTGGCGGCGGCGCACGGTTGTAGTGACGCGCGGCACTGCGGGCTTCGGCAGGTGATTCACTCGAGAGACTCGCAGAAAGTTCGTCGTCGTCGTCCGGTGAAGTAACGCCCCCACGTTTGCTAGCCTGGTCATGGTGCATGGGAGATGACAGAAACCTCGTGATATTAAAGACCTTTTTCCCGAACGAAATACGGACTTTCATCATAGCGTCATCTCTAACACAGAAAGTTGAACGCATCACATCTTCCTTCTAGTACAAAAGTAAAAAGAACATTAGTTACAACCATATGGTGAAGAACGACAAGTTGACAACTTGTAGTACATATCTGCCTCCTCTGCTAAGCTCCTGCTCTTTCTCAGTGAGGTGCTCGTTCCCATATCCCGTCCAGTCGCGATGCTCTCCGCTGCTCGCAAAAGCAGCTGCGCCGCTCCAGTCGTCCTCCACCCCTCCGGGGTAGGCTGCTGTGGCTTGCCACCGCTCATTCGTGATCCCTTCTGACTCCATAGCAGATCCGGTCCTTAGAGGCAGACATTTCATCACCGGAAGCTAATTCAGCCGATTCCAAAGCCCACTGATATTTTAGTTCAAGAACTACCAATGCTTGACAGGTACACTCAGTTTTTATTGTACTCGAGGAGAAGATACTAATGGTTTTTATACTAGACTCTAGAAATTGAAACCATGTTCATAGATATCACGTTGACACCAAGAAACTCGACAAACTACAACCAGCTGTCAAAAGTACACAGTCGTGTGGATTAGAAAGCCTTAAACCTTGTCTCCATAAGATCTGATACAGCTCTTGTGTGACTGGGCGGCTTGGCGGCCATTGTTCCCCTGTATGATGCTGCGCTGCCGCGGCAGCCAGGTTGGCATTAGTAGCGGCCCAGGCACTTCCATAGTGCGAAGTACTGTCCGAGGCAGTCCTGTGAGACCAAGGAGCAGCCGTGCTTTCGCTGTCTAAGCCTGGCACACCGTTGGAACCATCCATCATCACATCGTCACCCTGAAAGAAGGGGAAAGAAGAAAATATAGCTTCTCACTAAATCTCAATCTATGCATGACTAAATCTATGCATCAATCATATTAAGATTAACGCAATAGCAAGAATTTGGTAAATAGCACGCCAGTACCGCTCTGGAAAAAAAGGAAATACTCCCGTGTACATGCAAGAGCCACACGAACCTCGATGATAGCGAAACAAGCAAAAGCGAAACAAGTAGCTACGTTCGCCTTGATAGTACTTTTTACTTGTCTTAGGTAATACTTTCGTAGTTTGCTCAGGGCTGCCCATTTCGTTTGCGCTAGTCGAAAATTTGTCACCGTCCACCATAACCAAAAAATAGTCGAACTCTGAAAAATGATTCTCCACATAGCGCTTGTACTGGTCTCCTTTATCCGGACAGTTGAGGCCAGGAATATCCACAAAAACCTTGGTGGAGTTATACGGTAGTCTGCAGACGAGGACGACATGGTACTGGGTTCTTCGTCGCATGGAACAATAAGTCTACTAGGTGGTAGTGATGGTGATGATCTACGCCCATATAATTAGTAAGAGCAAGCACGACTAAGTGTGAAGAATGAATGTGAATCAAGAAGCAGTGGATGCTAATTCTTCTCATCACTATGTCGCGACGTACAAGTTCATAAGTACAACTAAAATAATGAAACTCGCAAGACTCTTACGAAAATCTGCTAAGAACATCGTCAATAAGACAAACTAGAGCTACCAGATCGACGCCTTGGTTTGGAATAGTGCTGTCGGTGGACACTATCTCAGGACATTTGACATTCCAATGACATTCCTCCACTGATTCGCACCCCATTGACCTTCGCAGCTTTTTGTCCGTTGCAACGACTTGGTCATACACTTGCGCAGCAGGTCGGACCTCCGGTTTACCGGCACCCACAAATTAGAGAAGAAAGAGTTCAATTTTTTGAAAAGCGCGAATCATAGAAGTTTTCAAGTAAAAGTTGGGGTCATCGAATGGTGTCGCCGGTCGTAAAAGAAAACGCTCGTGAGACTCTGAATCATCGTTTTCGGCTGTTCTTGTTGCGGCGGCAGGATCTCGATGTGATAGTGGTGCACTCCAGCTGTGCAACGCCGGTCGGACACGCTGCCGAACTGGTCTTGAAAGATACTGTTGATCATCGTCGTCTTCCCTACGCGAGATTAGAGTTGTGGGACAAGCTGGTGCAGACCTCTAACGAAACTAAGTCGGCCGAAAGGATCATGCGGATTACGGTTAAGATCATATAATTCGTCTTAACTCTGATTGCCAAGGACAGCGACTTTTAGCTGAAACCTCGCTGAAGGCTCCAAAAGCAAAGGCACACAGTTCGAGACGACTCCAGACGGCTCCCCGAGGGAAGCACTTCCGTGGCCCTCCGGCATCTCGGCTTTTTCTTCTAGTTCGGAGTTGATGGAGTTGTACCAGTACTTCTACTTGTACTTCGATGATTTTACTTATCTAAGATAAGAATGAAGAAAGGGGAACTACCAAAAGCGAGGGAGATGTAGCTTGGTCCCATTTCTATAATATCTGTTTTTTTAGCAAAACAAGCAATTCATTGCGACCTCGCTCGTTGATGTTGTAGTTCGCACCTTGAAGTGCAACATGTACAACTAGGGAGTTACATTTCATCTGCAGGACGAGAGAAGCCTCCTGCAAGCAGGGCACAGAGAAGCAGATGGATCAAAAATGCCAAAGTGAGACAGAACACATACATAACATCTGCTTGCTCTTTAGTCTACAGGTCCGATGTTTGTCGTGTGCGAATACGTAGCTAGTAATGTCATCAAAACGAATAAGTTGGTCTTCACAAAATCTTCATGTTGTGATGCCTAGTAAAGGGCATGGTGATCTTCATCTGAATGCAACTATCGCCACCATTCTGACTTGCTGCTCTCCCCAGTAGTAAAGTCCAAGGACAAAGACAATCCGTCCCCACTAGAATGCTTCTCGTCCATTCTTGCGCCGCTGCAGAAGCTGTCGCTACCAATGCGTGTTCCGCGTGTAACGCTTTTTTGAAAACCAAGTGTAGGACATTAGAGCAGCCCTTGAAAACCGAGTCGTTCCTCAACATATTACTTGCGGTTGCGTGGTCAATTAAACATCTTCAATCGGAGTTGAACATCCAACAAAAATTCGCTTTTCATGTATCAGTTAAACACTTTTGCTGAAATCTAGTCCCTTCAAAAAGTGTTTTCATGATTTGACCAATCTAAAGTAAAGCATCTCTTCTTCTTTTGTTTCACATGCATAAGGTAAAGTCTTGCTTCCATTTTGGATGTCTTGGGTATTGTTTTCCTTCGATCCATGGGGTGAGCCAATCAGGTGTCGGCCGTGACTGGTGAGGTGTGTTGCTCATCAGCTGCTTGTGACGCACATTAGCATTGCAATCAACCGCAAGTATCGGCACGTTTCTCTTCCTCACGACGTAGCGACATTCAGAACAATGCAACTTCAGTACACCCTTCGTTCGGAAAAACCGCTGCTGAATGGCAAGAAATGGAGATGCTCCGGAGGATTGACCAGATCCGGGTGCCGTGGCACTACTTGTTCTATTAAGGGCAGAGGAAGTAGACAGGGCGTACAAACAGAGAGTAGGTACTGGAAACGGCGGCACCAGTGACAAAAACGCTCTGCTCGGCAGATCTATCACATTGCGTGAGCATGAAGCAACAACACACGACGGAGACATGTTTTCAAGATCCCTCTTGTTTGGCCCCTGTCAATCGCATCAGTGGATCTTTAACACATGAATCACTGACGTACTCCTTGTATGCTGTGCCATCTCTCATTTTCTTCTTTGTGACCAGGGCAAAACTTAATCAACTCAATTGCAGCTCCTTTCTTCTGTTTTATTTCATTATCCTAAAATTCAACGGAACCGATATTCTCTCTCGTCGACCTTGTACCACTTGCGCAGGCGCACGACCCTAATAACTGTGTGTATGTCAACGTCTGTTCCTCGTCGAGTGCACGCGTCGCTGGTATAAAAAACAGCTTTGCGCAAAATCTGCTTAGGCATGTAGCGAATAGGATTGCAAGATGCTTAATTTCAATTTTTGTTGAAATACAGCTCTGGCGAATTGTCTGTTTTTTTCGTTCGGACGTAGACGTATCAACGTCGTATTATGCATTAATTGATTGCTTTGATCCGTCACTCAGGTTGGTTGTAGTCGGTGCTAGTTGGATGCAAAAATGGTCTAGAATGTTTATTTCGGTAGCGCACTTTGTAATTAAGAGGGAAATTGGAATGGAAGTCAGTTTCTAATTGAGCCATTGAAGATCTTAGTAATATTCGCATTTCAGGATAAGAGGTCTGTGACTTGAAGTTGTCTGATTCTGATTGCAGACGCAAAGATGTTAATTCATTGGAGTTGTAAGGCCACTAAAAATCATAGAAATACAGAAGCTGATAGTGTAAGTTGAATCAAATGTCAGCTTTGTCGATTCTTGGGCGAAATAAAATACTTCATTCCCCACCATTCATCAGTGGGCGCTGCTGTCGAATTGATTCACGTACACCTAAGAAATTTTCGAAAAGCGTACACTTCTAGTACACGCAATGGTCACTAGTTGTTTGCAACGTAGTCTGCCGCCGCCTCCAGACTGGTATTGCCTCCCTCGGCACAGGCGTCGAAGAGTGCTTCTGCCTCGTCCTTTCCGATACCCAGGTTTCCAAGAGCACCAGCAAAAGCACCCTTGTCCATAGCCGCTCCTGGATCCATACCCAATGTTGCGACAGCATCGTCGAAGCTTGCAAACTTTCCCTCGACTGGAGTATAGATTTGATATGAGTGATGTTCATCTGACAATATTGAGATCGGGGAAAAAGATCGAGAGAGAGGGGCACATGTAGTAGCAGGAGACAATGACAATGTGAGGACAAAAAACAAGAACCGCATTAATAAGTTCATTTCGTGATAATGGAACTGCAGACGACAATTAAAGTGACAATAACAATTTCAGTGTCAGAAAACAGCAATTGTACTTGCGTCTCTGATAGGTCCGGCTGCAGAATCACCTCCACCGTCAAGGCCTGCCATTTCTCCATCAAGGGTTTTAAGCGTCGGTAGGATCTTCAATACTTGTGGTGCTGCTGCTTTTTTTGTCATACCCTCATAGATAGGATTGCCGATAAGCAAGAGATCGATATTAGAGCTAATTGATTCTACGCATCCACAAGGAACTCAAATACAGAGGAACTATCAAGACACTCAAACTTTCACATCTTCATGTCTAGTTAGTACTCATCAATCTAATCTTGATTATCAATGATTGAAGATCATCTTGATCTTTTTGTAGCTTCTATCTTTACATGAGTTGTTGATGTGGAATATGATTATGACGTTGTAGTGGTAGAGTCTTAATGTTCAACTCTGGTAGCTGCTGCAGCTTTTGAAGCTCGTCCCACTGCTTTATTTTGTTGTTGCTCATGAAGAGGGTGTTGAGTTTCACGCAAGGGTGAAGACCGTCTAACGTCGCAATGTGGTTGTATGACAACCATAACTCCTCGAGCGTTGCACCGACTTCCTCCAAACCTATGTCGTATTTTTCCAAAAACACGTTTTTATTTGATATCGAAAACGTACCTATTATTGCAATCCGAGCCCGAGAACATTCAAAAAGGGATGTGCAAAAGATAATCACGTAGTACCAAAGAACCTAGCTGCCTCTACTCCTGCACACTAGAGATAGTACTCATAAACATAAAGATATGAGAAATAAACCAATGACAGATTGCACACCATAGTTCTTCATAATGAATGAAATGAGAAAACTGATCATTAGTTACCTTGTATCTTCTTGATTTGGTTCCTCCCAAGGGAGAGTCGCTTCAGATTCTTGAGCCCTGGTAGGGATATCATCTTATCGATGGAGTTGGTCGACAGTGACAGGTACTTCACGTTTACGAGAGCATTCAAACTTGAGTCCATCTTGTTGATCGGTGGGATCAAACACAGAAGTGCGATCTGCTCTGCCTCTTCGGGATTCGCCGCGTCATTCTTCTCGCTCCACTGTTGGAGCGCTTTCGCGCACGATGTCATCCTCCTTTATCGCAAGAAGTGAGCCTACAATAATTTGATCGTCTTTCTCCAAACGAATGCTAACCAACGAAAGTCATAGAATCTACTCACTGCTATCAATCATGGTTGAAGTTGAGGAGAGGTTAGATACTTGCGTTTTGCTACCACGAAGTGGAGATATAGCTACTATTTCCGGGAATAGGACAAGGTTGCAACATGGGTTTGGGAGCGGGAGGTTTGGACTGCTTGTTGAATGAATGGCGACGGCGACACTCAACGTCTCTCGAACCTACTCCGGAGTAAATAATGATACAACGTCAACGATTTTTTTTTCCATCCGACGGATCCGGATCGCATCCTGTTTCCCTTACGATAAAGATTTTTTTCCTTAGAGTGTCCGAGTGAGTTTACTTTCGCTCCAAAATTACTCGCCTCACGAGTCTCTCTCCGTAAAAAAAAAGGTACGCCTCTGGTCTCTCAACTACTGGATCTGGATCGTAGCTAGTACTCCTTCATCTCGAAAATCGGGCATCCTCTCAAATCCTACGACAAGATTCACGTCACAATTCAGTGATCTCAAGGACCTTGGGCTCCATATTTGTGTTCATATTTTCAAACAGTACCTATAATGCTCTTGATAGTAGTCACAAAAGCAACTTGTTCTTGTCCTGTCTTGTTTTGATAGTCACCAAGCACATGTTCTGCTCGTGTTCTGTCCTGTTCAATTTACCAGGAGGATATGCGACTCAAGATGCGCAAAAAAAGGATCAAAGTGAGTCTCTATAGTTTCGACGTCGTTTTTTGTCGAGGATATGATCGTTAAATGTGCGTTCAGATAAGAACGCGGACTTCGTTGTCGGAAAAGAAAAGGATATATTGTAAAATTCTAATGCTAATGCGAAAAATGGTGAACTTGCGCAGCTGCAGTCAGTAACTGTTGAGTGTTGACATTGCCTAAGTTATCAGAATCTTAGACAGAAATGCTATCATTTTTGTTTTATTATCGGGCTTCAACTTTTTCGTTTTGCTTCTCCTCGCTCGACTCCTCACTTGTTAAATAACAATAAGAACTAACTTAGTAAACGTGCTATCTGTGGCATTGGCTCTGTCTGAAAAACTCTTCACTCACGTCAAATACAAATTACAGTACATGATGATGCAAATGTGGAGCAGAAGGCCTCGCAAAAAGGAAGAAATTTCGTTAAGTTTCATCATCATTAGTTGCTCCTTCACCATCTGCATCTTGCTCTGCCCCGTGGTCGCTCGCACAAGAACCCAAATCGTCTTCCCAATTGGGCTCTTCAATCTCGTCGGTTCGTGTGCTGCGACGGCAGGGACGAGTACTGGCAGTGCTGCGAAAAGCCTCGAACCTAGCTCCATCTCGCCAGACGGGAGATACGCCTTCGAAGGAACCGAAGTTACCATTTTTGGAACTAGCTCCTGTGGCTCTATGTTCGTCACGCTCTTCGGACGCGTCCGAGTTTGAAAAAAGCGTTGATGAGCCTGCTGACGTCCGTGAAGAATCTTCTATGATCATGTCGTCTCCTGCAGCAAGCGTGGCCATGGAATTCTGCTCACCGTGCTGCATGCGGAGTAGCCGTGTAGCTCCGATGTCGCGCACGGCCTCTTTGCTGCGTAGCATAAGCTTACGAGCTCGCCCAGCGGTTTCCAAAGCACTGCCATCAACCATGTAGTCGGGATCACTCTCGACTTCCTCACTAAAGTCAGTGCTCCCGTTATTTTCCAGCGGCTCGTCATCCATCAAATTAGAAGAACAAGTCCTTGCGGCAAGTCTAAGTCCTTGTGGCAATCGGCGGGTCCATGATCACACTGTTCCTTCCAAATCTCTAACTACGATCAACCTTGTGCTTGTGCACCTGCACGGATATGAAATATTAAATATTGATAAGTATTTAGTAACTTCGTCGAGAGCAAGGAGAGGACCGAAGACGGCGCGCTCTCATGTCACTAAACTCAATAACAAGGTATTTAGAGTACATTATTGGAAAGCACAACCGAGCTAGTGCCTTAAAGTAGATATCCTCTAGTTTTGCCCAAGGCTTCACATTCTGCGACGCTATGCCGAAGTTTTTAATGCGAAACTTGTAGAGTGGATCTTCTGCTTTGATTTTCAGTGCGCCTTCCAGTTCCGACGACCATTTCCACTTCTTTCGCTCTACTGCATACAATTTAGCACGAAACTCGCTGTTTCTTAGCCGTTCCTTACGCTCTTTCCAGGCAGCGTTCCAACCCGGAACTTTGGGTGGGCGATAGGTGCACTGTCGTCCGTCAGGCGTCGCATATTTTGGACCCCAACCTCGCTGCTTTGGGTAAAGTGGTTAGAGATGCTTTATTGACTGCGGCGGTTCGCTTTCGCAACCTCGAGCAAGTTCTTGAATTGAGTTGTAAAAAATTCATGATCACTTGTAACATCAATTTTCAGGGACTGGCATCATCTCTTGCTCCACCTATTGGTTGTCGTATTATCAAGGGCCATAATTTTGCATCTTGAAGATCAGGTTTTTCAAGCCCAGCTCCGTCAAAATCAGATATCGGTACTTCAGCAGCTTGTACCTGTATGATCGCGAGGGCGAAAATGTCAAAACATCCTCTATTGAAGGCTTCTAGCGAAAAATGTCAAAACACGATCAGCCTACACTAGTTAAATTCTAAATGTTGCATCGTATAAATGTACACGTCTAATCCTTCGACGTTGCATCGTCGAATCGCTGCAATATGTGCCGTTGCCCATCGGAAGTTATCGTTGACGTCTCGCGTTCCCTCGTGACAGCATAAGGCACTATTGCAGCGATCACCGACTAGTCTGCGAAAGCACTGCACTACATGCTTCGTCTTGTGTGAACTAATATTGAAATCCTTGACCAAGATGATTTCGCCCTGTGCAAATTTCGCACTGAGCATGCTCTTCGTTGCAATCCAAAGCTGTCGCTTGTGGCATCGTCGACGCAGGTCCTGGAGGGATTGCATGTTCAAAGAAGACGAAGAGTAACCATGCACATTAGAAATCACAAGTCATCTTCCACGTAATCATCTAATTAATAGCTTCGTTCTTCGCAAACAAAATGCTAGAGGCATCGACATCGTACTAACATAAATATCGAAGATCTACTAGGTCGCCCATGCCAATCACTGGTGTGCATGTGTATCAAGCTTATAACTACCTTCGGACGGATTGGGTGCACAAAGGAACCCTCCCAGTGGATATGGCCAGTTCTCAAGCCCATTCTAGCATTGCCAGAACGGATTTGTCTGCGGTGTTTGTGGTTTGTACACGGCCAATCATACTTGTTGTACTGAATGGTATTGTCGTATCCGGCTAGGGCTTTCCGATACCACGTGGATTAGAACATGGAGATGAAGAACTTGAAACAGTTACTTAAGTAGAAACAATCATCTAATGAAAATGATACAGCCAGCCCACAGTAAGAAATTAATCAAAAAAACCATCACCTCCACCGATAGTTGTACACTCCTCAGTTTTTCACAAAATAAACGTCTTGTACGCACATCATGCCTTAACAATAAGCCCAGTAAATGAGGTCTTTTCGGAGAACAGCTCCAAAAATGTCATTCGGGACGATGACCTCGCCTACGACCGACTTTAGGTCGCGCGAAATGACAACTCCTGTGTTTGCGACGATGTGGTTGTGCACAACTAAAGCCGCAGAACATGGATCAGTTTTCACGACCTCATGTGAGACTGGGGAAGAAGAGTGAGCCGGAGAAGGAGAATCCGCCGAAGATGCGACCACTTGCTCTCCGCCACTATATGCTGACGAGGGCGTACGACTTTGCTGTTGTGAAGATGCAGCTGCGGACATTGTTGCGCCGAAGCATTTCGGGGCTGCTTCTTGTCTACTCCTGCCGTCATCGGTACTATCATCATGTCTCTGTCCAATATTATGATCGACATCAGGATCATCCTCCCAAACTTCAAATTTATGCATAGGTATCTGGAGAATAGCGTTGAAACCGACCGCGGGAATCGTCCACCAATTCTGGATCACATAGTTTAAGCGCACAAGATCTCCTGGCCTGCGCACCACAGGTGGATCGTGAATGTTGGGCGGGCGCTTGTTGGAAATCAGTCTCCGGTACCAGCTCGTGTGCATCGCTGTCGGGCTTTTCGACTGCTGGTATTTTCTCTCGCTCATTTGAAATTTTGTATACCGGTTGTAGAGAAACTTTCTCAGCTTCATCGGGCACCGCATTTCCGCCAACAGCTGCTCCTTCTGGTCAGGTGTCAAGAGTGCCATCAACTTATCGCTCACCGATTTTCGTTGCGATGCCGTCTCCTTCGCCTCAGGGTGCTCCTGTCGACAAAACTGCTTTTCTGATGAGGTGCGGCTCTCAAGAATTAGAAATAGTAAGTGCAAATACTGTATCAGATGAGAGAAAGTAGAAGAGGGAATTGTATTAATCTATCTTTGAGATCCAGAATCAGAAGAACTACTAGGTCGTGTCATATACGCTGAAGACCATAATCCTCGTGATCGTGTGATGTGAACGTGCACCTGAACTACCATTTGCACTGACTTTTAAAATGTCATTAATTGCGAAGTTACCGGAAACTATAATCCTTCCAAGGTTGCGTCTCTCTGTGCGGTACCCTTAACTGATACGAGGCAGTACTGCTACTGGACGATGATGAAGAGGATCCTTCCAGTGTCGTTGGCCGCCACATAGTTTGCATGCTGGCCCGCCGTCGACTTTTGCGTCCGCCTGACACGGACTCGTCAGACCTTCGTCTGCCCTCATTTTCTTTTCCGCCCTGAAGGACAGCTGCCGAGGCACCACGGTCTTCTTGTTCCCGTTCACCATTCATTACCCCTCCACCATCTCTCCGTATTCGACTCAGGGTATTTAGTGGATGCCGTGGGTCCGCTTCAGGTAGATAAGCGCCAGCAGTTCGATTGAGATTGGACATATCCAGTCGTCCCTTTTCGACCTCTTTTGCGAGCGCTGCAGAAGACGTTGAGCGGCATCCGCCCACTCGTCGCCAAGTGCCATGCTGCATGGATTTTCGAGTCGACGTTTTGGAGTTGATGCTCAGAGCGCAGGAGGATGAAGAAGACACCGACGACCCACTCGGCGTCCGTGCACAGGAAGCACGCATGTTCAAAAACGTCGACATGCTTTTCAGCAGGAAAACGGAAAATTACCAGCTCCGACGTATGCGCAGCCTTCAAACGGCCGACGTCGTAGGCCATTCACCTAAGTAGAGTATGACTCGTTTCCAACGAAAGCACTTAGGCAGATATAGTTCTCGGAAAGGATGACAAAAATGTTGTCTTGAGTTAAGGATCTTGAAATTTCAGTGATAACCACCACGAAATCACTTCAACTGCTAGTATCGCGATCCGGCACTACGCTCTACTGAATACTTCACGGTCTCTCGTATCTCGGAGTGAGTCCTTCGTAGCATATCTCCTCTTGAGAATCGCTGGAAACAGAACTAAACCAGCATCAGAACATGCTCATGCGCTACTCCATTATAATGAGGCCTTACATCGAGAACGAACGAATATGATGAGGCAGAATCAAAAATGTTGTTGATATTCTCCAGTATCGCGGAAAGGCAGAAACACAAGCTGATCTTAAATTTTCGACCCTCCACTGCGTCCATTTGTGACACAAAGCAGACGAAAACTTCGGTCTGCGCGATGGAATTGTCATTTTTTTCTCGAGATGTTTTTTTCCTGCTTCTCCCTTAATCTGAGTGGTCGTAGGTCGTCTTCATCAATGATTTCACACAATGGCAACGCATTTCATTTTCATTAATCCTAGTGAGTTGCTAAATTGAACGATTTTCAAATTCAAAACCAAAGCTTTTGATTTTGTTTCATCTTAACTAAATTCATTTTCTGAAAGCCAATATTCTTCTTAGCAGCACTCCTCATTTCTACCAATATTCTTTTATAATCAAACAAAATTCTAAACCTGCAAAAACTGATTCTATCTAATTTCAAAAGCATTTCCTAAGAAGTTCGTTTCATTTTCTTACGACACTTTTCGTCTTCATCAATCTATTTTCAAAATTAAACAGCAATCTCGATATTTGAAACCTAAAATTTTGATTCTATCAGATTTTAATCACATTCACCTTCTGGCAACTAGCTCGTATCATTTTCTTGCTATGCACATGAATGAAATCGTTAGACATTAGCAATGAAATATCAAAATTGAGCATGATTCTTGAAATTCAAAACTCAAAATTCTGATTTTATCTCATTTAATCAAATCCATTTTTCTGCCAGGTCCTTTTCATTTTTTTGCTACGCACCTACTTCTTTTCAACAAGTAAAGTTATAAAATTGAGCATGAGCCTCGAAACTGAAACCGAAAATTCTGATTTTATCGTATTTCAATCAAATTCATTTTCTGATGCCCTCGCTTCATCCTATCATTTTCACCAAAAATGAAGCAATTGAAACCAACTCCAAAAGTTTGAAATAATATTGCTTTTTTTCTGGTTAGGCCTCTACTGAAATTCATTTTTGATGGAGTATCAATAATGATGATGATGAAAAGACTCGATTTTTGGGAGCAATTAAGGGCAAGGGATAGCCTTGCCAGTAGAATGATAGCCAAAACCAACTATGTAACTCATTAGATCTCGAACCGGAAACCTACAGTGCTCTCAAGTTTATTTTTACATTGGAACGTATCGGTATAAAATCTATGACGAGCTTGAGTCTTGGTTCCACTGCCTCCGGCCGGAATAACCCACGTCGAATCTGTAGCACCCATGCAACAATAGTCGATCACAAAAGTGATCGAGAACCACAAGCACCACACACTTTCTTCTCCGAAGCTCGCCCTGAATCGCTGAATGCTGCGCAAAAAAAAGCTCGCATCTGACGACATTGAACTTCGCTGCATCAAAAGAAGAAAGCAATCGACAGCAACTAGAATAAGTAGAGTCCAAGTCCATGAGCTGGAGACCAAGAGCAAGATGAAAGCTGTCTTAGCCATGCGCGCGATATTCCTGTTTACCAAGACAGAGTATGGTTATGGCTTCAGCTGCGACACAAGCAGCAGCACGGCAGCAGTCTCATTTTTGGAAAGCGCACTGCAATGAATGAGTCGTGGTTGCATGCTTGTTCTTTTTGGGGAGTCATGTTGCGAGTGGCGTTGCCACAGGGCAGGAGTCGTGATCGTGATCACAAAGAACTTTCTTAGTCTTCGAGGTATTGTCTGCTTTGTTCGGGCGTCTGTTTCTTTTTAGTAGCATCTCTTGATGTCATCTGCTTCTGCTTCGGTAGTCTGAAAGTAAGAGCGAAAGTAGACAGAAAGAGCGATCATCATGCAGAAGGCTTGTGGATCTCGAGTGCAAGATGAGACGACAAAGCTAAAGTTGTGAAGATGGCGTTTAACTGCTTACAGGATGCTGGATCGAGTACACGGAAAGTGAGGAAATGGCCATGATCGTGGCGGTAGCTGGTATATTGTTCAAGTAGAATGTGGGAGTGGGAGACCTTCGCATACTACCACGCCCGACATGGTACCACAAGTAGAGCTGGGTACGCTTCTTGTTGTGGTAAGAAATCTATAGCGATGAACAAAGGACCTCATTGTCTTGTTATTTTTTTTCTACATGGAAATAGATCGAAGGGCATCGGTAATGTTGCGATGGGCAGCAGTTGTATGGCAAAGACAGTGACATTTCTTGACCTGAGTGTGCGTTTCCCGGTGGAATAAAAACTAAAGTGCTTGCTATCTGCTTGAGCTTTTCTTTCCTTTCTGTTTCTCTCTGCTTTGCACAGACCGTTCTCAAGAAGTTTCCCGAAACTGTTTCAAGATTAGCGGCCAACGTACTCTTGAAATGTATTACATGAGCAAAAAATCTCGCCAAACGCTCAGGCCTCAGAAAACAAGCTCGTCAAAAGTGTAAGCTCAGATTGCAATCGGTTTTGCACGAAAAGCTTGATGACGTTGATTGCAGTTGGTCCCATATTCAACGGGAAGCAAGAGCCTCTCGACGTGAAAGTGAAACATCAAGCAGTACGCGGTCATGTATCGATAATTAAGGATAAGTGAGCACTTCGCTAAATCCAAAATCCTCTTGCTGGCAGTTCAACACGAACACATCAAGATCAAGAGCTATGAAGCATCTTCATGATCTCGCCTACTCACTTACAACGTTACCCGTGTCCTCTAGTCCCAGTAGGTTGGCTACTCTACTCTGCTTCTAGAACGCGTGCAGCCTGAACTTCGGCCTCGGCGAGGGCGTCTAGTTCAACGAATTCCTGGTCTCCTTCTTCCCTCTGGCGTGTGGCGCGCCGACGCGCTGCCATCATCTCGCTACATTCTTCCGCTATGCTAGAACAGACTTTCACTGCGGGAAGCAGGCACACACAAGCAGACGTGACCAATAACAGGAACCCGATGATCCATCCCGTTCGAGCTTGGATCCCAAAATCCATCTTATCCGAGGTCATATCGCGGAGAACAAGGTACGGATCCGCAGTACTGCGAATTTCAATTGTCAGACGGCGCGCAAACTCTCTCCCTGCCGGTTGCAGGAGTACGGCAGCGGCACCAGCCTCACGCCATTTGCTTTAGATACAGCGAAAGGTACTAGAAGGTAAGAGAATGAGCACGAGCACGGTGGACCAAATGAAAGTAGTGAATGTCGCTATCTACAACTTCTAGAAAAGAACACTTTTCAATTTTCGATGTATAATCACTGGAACCTATTCAGAAGATTGAGACGTCAATTATTCATCATCCTCATGTTACTCATACTCAACACCAGGCAGCGGTCATAATTGTTGTAGGCTGCTACCCGATCTTGAATAGCCTTCACCTGAGCCGAAAAGGACGAACTAGAAGTGGTCCACTTTTTCTTGCTATCCCCGGTGAGGGTTGAGGACGCTAAAATCGACGAACTCGGGTCAGACGACAACGAAATCGGGTGGCTAAGAAGATTTGGGTTTAGTGCAGGGACCGGTCGAAGAATGCCTCCATGTTCAACTGGAACAAGTGATGGCTTCGCTGATTGTATTTCTTGCGGAGTAGTTTGCGAGGCTTTTGGATTTATTTGTGGAGGACTAGCAGACGTAATCGAAGATGTCTTCTGGCTAGCGCTTGAGGCCGTTTGCATCGCCACAGTCTCTGCCTCTTTCTCCATACCTTTAAGTAAATCATGAACCAGGTCTAGATGCCGCGCAAAAGCGCCGTCGTGCTGTCCTTGTGCTGCCATCAATTCTTCAACGGTGTAGCCTCCCGGAAGGTCCGTCTCGTCACCACCAGTTGACGCAAGTACATTGAACAGAGCAGGCGGCTGCACTCCAAAAAGTTCCCTGAGAGTTAACGAATCGATGTAATTTTCCGCTAGCAAGCTTCCACCTTTCTTTATCTCTCCTCGCGGACCCGCAGTGGGAACGTACACCGGCTGCCCGCACATGACGCCGTCATCTGCTTTCACATCCCCGGGGAGGGCGGAAGGTGTGACTGTCGCAAAAGAAGAAGGTCCTGGAAGTGCAGGAGAGTGGGGCGTTTGTAAAGAAGGATCCTCTTGAGCATTCGCTGTTCCAGAATCTGTCTGCTCCGACGTCGCCGCGGTTGGTCCTTGAGAGCTGGACGACGTCCCAACTACAGCATGGAAAAAATTCCGGCTGGGCGGGGAAAGCCCCACAGTGTGCTTATCACGGTCGTAAAGGAGACACACACTGGATAGAGTCCACGTCTGAACACACAACTGCTTGTGCTGTGAATCGTACGTCCACTTGCCACATCCGCCAGTGTGCGCCAGCGGAAAAGCGAGCGGGCGGCGCTTCAGGCTTTCTTTTCTTGATGACTCTGCGAGGCCTTTTAAAACGGCTGTGTAAGGCACAACGTGCGTCACCGCGAGTGGAATGGCGGAAATTCTCGTTTCCGGGAAACCGTTGCCGCGCACCCGGGCCCGCAAGGATACGTTCCTCTCGAGCAAAGATTTCAATGCTGCGGCGACCTGCTCCGCCTTGCTCTTGTTGCTAGCAGACGCTGCGAAAAGATCACCGCCGTGCGGCAACTTGACCGGTGGCGAGGTGCCTTGCTTCGTAGGCGTTGACGAACTAGACGAGGTCGTAGCTCGACGATTGCTGAGTAGGTGTGGAAACCCTCCTCCGAGCCCGTTGAGTCTTCTTGCTCTTGTACTTGTTGAGAGCTTCCGCGTATGACTAACCAGTTGCTCATCCTGGCTAGTCTGCTCCACCTGGGCAGTTGCCACTTGCCTCTCGTCTCTTTCGGCAGCTCCTCCGCTTTCTGTTTGTACTAGATTTTGTATGTGCTTCTGTTCCTGCTTCTTGCCCGCGGCGTCATCATTTTTTTCATCTGGTGTTTCTGCTTGCACTAGTGTGTCACCAGTATCATCGATATTTTGCGGGCTATTCAACAGATGTTTGCTTTGTCCTCCGCCATCAAGTAGAATATCAACTTCTGCGACAAAAACCAGCGGCTTATAGATGCCCACGTCAGATCCCCTGGCCGTGTCATGCTCAAACAGGTCTTCGACGTCGGCTAGATGCAATGACTTGCGCATGTTTAGAACTATGATCACAATACTGCGATCCTTAGTTGTGGATGTGGTAACAACTTCGTATTTTCACTCACGAGGACTATGAAAAAGCGCCACTAAGGTTCAACAATACTTAGTAAAGCACGTGGCAGAGGCAGGGCTAAAAAAGGATGCTTGAATAGTGCCAGCACCTAGTGCGAAAAGAAGCTAAGAATCAATGAGGATGCACGATTAGATAGCTGTCTTAACATACGCGTCCAGGTCAACGCAGACGGCGCTCCCTTGTCAGTGGACTTTGACGAGCTGTCAATGTCGTCTTCGCCACCATCTGTAGATTTGGTCGGACTAGAAGAGTCGGAAATTGCAACGACCGTGCTCTGGTCTTGCGGGATCAGCTCGTCTACGGCGATTTCGAAGTTTTCATCCTCGAACTCACGACGAATATACTCGGTCCAACGCAACAAGTACCGCTCATAAACAGCTACCTGTTGCGAGCGATGATCTCTAGCGTTAGAAGAAAGTTGTAGGACATCACCGAAAGCAACTTGCCATCGTGAAAAAAATTATCTTTACCTTCTTCTCAATACGGCTCTTCTTTGATCTTTTGTGAAAAAAACAAGCGCCGCCTCTTGCTCTTCTACGTACACGTAGAACTAGAAGCTATAATCTGCCTCATGCTTACTTGTGTCTTCTCAGGCTCATGGATCTTATACTATAGTAGTCACGACGAGCCTTAACAACAGCCGCGATCAAGTACAGACTCGCGTAGTAGAGCAACAGAGCTCCACAGAGTGTTAGTACCGACGCAACGCATACTCCAACATTACCGTCTTCACCGACGTCCGCCGACCGGCTGTCGTTAGTAGAGCATCAACATGTATTTCGCGAAGCTACATCCTCGTGTAAAACCTCGCGAAGCTACATCCTCGAGAAATTAGGAGCTAGTATTACTATTAAATAATAGTATGAAAGAGCTACCTCATACTATTTATTACTAATATTCCTATAAGGTGGGGGAATAGCAAGTACAATTTCCGAGTACATAATATTTCGTCTCCGTCGAGCCCTTGCTCGTGCACGGGCGGCACGCGCAGCCGTGGTCGTGGTCGGAGTTTCTCGTCGCTCGGCTGTTGCCGGGCGCACAACGACCGCCTCCGTCTCCGGACTGCTGGCAGGGCTCACCGACACAGAATCATCTGCCTCTCGTTGCAGATTTAGCTCCAACGGTTCCGCAAGATTATTGCTGCCACTCATGGTTTTGTGATACAATCAAATTTCAAGTACTCGGACCGTGGCGGAAAAATATTATCGCAGATTCCAGAAGAGAAAAAGGAAAGAAGCACTCAAGCTTACTCTGTGTGCCTGCTGAGGACAAACAAAGCATCCACAAACAAGGCATCCACAAAGCATCCACAATTACAACGCCAGAAAGGTAAAAAAGATCAGCAATGAGGCACAGGGCTAGGCGGGTTCGGAGGTGACGATGCGTGCTCAGAATTAGTGCTGTAGAAACGCAGATCGTTTTGTAACACAGCTGTACTTGTTATGCTATAGCTATGACAACTGGAAGCCCTTGTTGCATTTCAGTTCTAGCGCGTACTCGTTACGTATTCGTGCGTCATCTCTTTGTCACCTTCCTTCTCATGCTTTGTTCATTGCTCGCGCTCTCTCGACACGAAACACTCGACAGAAGCATTTCCGGTTCTTTCGCGTGTGAACTTCTGTCCCGCAAACCGGCGTAAACGACATAAATTCGGCTTGCTCGTTTCTTTACGGATGCACCGCTCAAGGTAAAGTTCCAGCAGATCGCGGAATTTCATGGAGAAACAAATCACGAGGTCGTCAATCTTCGTTCAGCGCTCCTCGCGATGAACTGAACGAGGAAACTGTTGTGCCGGGTACGACTATTTTCCGTGTCCAGTGGACAAGGATTATGGAGATGATCTACTCTATTTTCAATAAAGTCGGGCAAACTGATAATGGTCAAGCATTCAAATAAATTTCAATCATCGGACAGTACTTTATTGTAGTACCTATACAGCAACAGCGAGCTGCCGTGGGATACACGACGAGTATCACGCATCACTCAGAGTATTATAGCGTTTCGCAGAAAGCCAAACTGGAATTTTTCTTACATAGAGGATTAGATTAGATGAGACTAAGTAGATCGGGGTAGCGTAATAGAAGTTCATACATCTTGAATCCTTCTATTACAGAACAGTCTGGTAGGTTTCCAGATTTCGGGTTGTGTGCCAGCCGCGTCATTGGTCGCGGATGCTATGAATTGCTCTGCTATTGTATGGTTTTTTTTTATAGATGGAGGCTGCCTGCTGTTGCTTTTTAGTTCTGCAAAAACTTATCTCTCCTCGCGCCTGCGGGTGCGGACCACTCATTGTCGTTCTTGAGTAAGAAAAACCATGCTTGATCATGATTGCCAATTCTTATAATATAGTCAGTTCGTTTGTAGATGTAAGGCGTGGGCGTTTACGTCAGGAGTATTTCGCTCGATAGGTGGTATCAGGTCTTCAGGGGTTCTGCATCTGAAAATGAATAATAAATACAAAACTTCCAGGAGGAGAACGAAGACTCTACCTTTGTTTCCGACTGTAATACTCATATGCTGTTCTGCTACAACGATGAAAGTATTTGAGGTACTTAGGATTTAGACTCTTTCTGTTGCGTAGGGGGAGGAGTTGCAAGATAGTAAGGTGATGTTCTGCTATGTTTTGGAATGTTGAGCCATGACATTCGTTTTCCTTGAGCATACGCATGTATCTTTCACTAGGTAACTGCCACATGATTTGTTTTCGCGAACCAAGAATAATTGTGTACTCCTGCTTGTGGGTCATGTCATTTGCTTGTCGTTGCGGCTAGGTTGTACTTTGTAGATCTAGTACTATGTATTGCAACGTGCTCATGCATGTAGTTTCATGCTTTTGTTCTTATGAATGAATCAATAATACTCATACCTACTACTTGTAGTTTCTCTTACTCACTCGATTATGATTACTCTTACTTTTTCTTAGTTAGCTCGTAAAGATCATAAGCCAACACTTCATCGATCGATCGACCTTTATAGTCATCAAAGAACCTCAAAAAGCTGACGTCGCGCGGTATAGATTGTAGTCCACCGCAAATGCCCGCAAGTCATTGATTGCCGCCTTCCGTGATTTCGCGATGTCCTTCTTCAGTTTCTTGAATCGATCCGCGTCGACGGTCTTCTTGGGCGCCTTTTCCAAGCCAGGCATCACGCCTTTGGGTGCTTCGTCATCTTCTTCCCACAATCGCAGTCCAGCCTTGATGCTGTCCCGGTATCCCCGACTTTTTGACAGCGCCGCGATCCTCCTGAGCTTCGTGTCGCACGTGTAGCGTGGTACTTTTGCCTCGTACAAGGTGATTTCGACTTCTATTAGCGTTTGATGATGATGCGGCCGTTGTTTTACAAGGATACCGAACGTTTTCAACGAACATGTTGATGATGATCATCGACACACAACAAAAAACAGGTAGGTGTTACCATATTATGGTTGAAATGACTGGGTAAGTTTAAGAAAAAAGTCAAGTACGTGAAACAATTGACAAACATCGGCACCATAGTCGATTTGTCAAGATCTCATAACGTTCGTGCCCTCATCTTGCTTTTCACATAAGTAAACCAAAACAAATCTTCAGTTTTTGCAGCAGAAAAAAACTCGGCAAAATAGCACCCAAGTTAGAGATCTACAATTATTAAGATTAGACTACAGCTCAGCCATAAGTCTCTCTCGTGGTGCGGCAGCTTGTTATGTGAGCCAACGCGTACAGGCCGCCCACAGATTTGCTCGAATGCTGCACTCGTCTGCGGCATGTCAACCACGTGATAGTGACGCACGCCAATAAACTCGACGCCTGAAAATGAGAGTAAATAAAAGTATCAATATTATCATTCGGTGGTAGCTAAGGAAAAGAAAAAGCTCATTCTTGGTTTTCAAAATTTGATGTGTAGTTCTATTTCTAAGTACTTAAAAGAAACTAGAAAGATGCGCGACTACAAGAACAAAATGAAAGAAACAATAGAAATGGCGGAACGAAAAAAGCATTTTCAGCCTGGAAAAGTTGTAAAAAAAGACAATATGAATGTACTGCAAACTGAATGAGATGTTTTCTCATCACGAAGAACAATAAGTGCGCCTTTCACTACTGTCGCGAGGGAAACATCATACCAAATCTATCAGCACATCACTGTAACCGAGTTTCTGCCATCAATAGCTTCAGGCTCAAGCCCCTGAAGCAGCTTAGTGCTCTGCCGCACATAGTAGCAGCACAAAAGCGCACACGTAAACTTGAACTCCCCGTACGAATGCAGTTTTTTAGAATTAGAGCCACAAGGCGACAGCTTTTATAATTGACTGAGTACCTTCAGAGCACTCTTCGAGTGTGGCAAGCATCACCCGCTTGGTCGTTCCTCGCAAATTCGTCTGCGTGCAATTGAACGAGTGAATTTCTGGCAGAGTAGCCAGCCTCTCCCCAAAAGCCTCCGTCAGCAGAAATTTCGCACACATGTAGCCTGTACGTCTTGCAACGAGAACCAGGGACTTCTTCTGTTCCATTCGAATCGTCTGGATTACCTGAGAAGGACGTCGGGTGGACATCGCTTTGTATGAGCATCGGTTTTCGCTGCTAGAGGTATCTATAGCCTTGTCTTAAGATACGAGCATGACTCCATCAAAACCATTTGTCTTGGCTCAACACTGGCCGTGTGTAAATTTAGTACTACCAGCATCGTCACAGTGCGTGGCAGAAAACGGAAAATGTCTTTCATATATTGTTTGGTAAGCTCTCGTAATACAAAATAACTACCAACCACGGTGAGAACGGTAGCGAGGTTCCTTGCAGCTCCACAACAAATATAAATTATCACAAGAAGGAGACCGACAGTTGGATCACGACAATAACTTTCGACAGACTATGCCTAATTTGCTATTGTTGAAAAATAGTTGCTACCCTAAATAAGTACCTGTTGTAGTTTTGGCGCGATTTCCCCAGCCAACCGGCGGATGGTTGCTATGTTGTTCGTAACAGCACAGGGCGGGTAAGCGGATACCGTGTACATTCCAAGCTTTTGGTCGCGTTGCGACTCTTCAAGCTGCGCTGTGTCGAAACAGTCTTTCAAAGTGTAGCGCGAGTAAGATCGTCCATGCATCTTGACCGTCTTGACGGCCGCCTTCGCCAATCCTGAGCCGACTACTTTCTCAGCATCCAAAGGAGTCACAACGCGCGGGTAATTGTCCGCGTTTCCCTGAAATAGGGAAATGTATCCTTCGTCGTTGCGCACGAACTGCCCGGCGTCATTTTTGTGGTAAACGCTGTTGTCTCCGATTTGCACGGGAGGAACTGCCCCTGCCTGTCGTTGGCTCTCGTCCTGTACCTCGGAGGTTTCACTTGCGTCTTCATTTTCGTTTTGCGGGAGCTCACCGAAGGGTTTGCCGTCTTCGCCTTTCAAAACGTCTAGTAGCGCTCTATCGGGCATGTTCGGCTGCGCGGGCGTTGCACTAAGCAAATACAACCAGGTAGCCCATGCACCGTAACCCGAAGTTTCCTGGAAGTACGTGCGAAGGCGGCGCATCGCGGGAGCAAATCGCGCTTCTGATGGCCGAAGAAGATTATGTGCTTCGTCACAAATTACGAGCTTGCCCGCATACGGATTCGAGTCATGCAGTCGGAAACGAAGACACGCGTCGATCTTGCCGTCGCGTACTCCTTGCACGTTGTAGCCGACGGCACGCCCTCCCGCGGTTGAAAAGTTGAAGATACGCAGCGGAGCTGCTGGCGGCTCGCTACTCGTGTCCTCAACGAAAGCGCTGCGCCAGCTCTCATTTACGCGGCCGCGCGCGATCAGACCCTTTAGCCCTACGCAGTCGCGAAATGCCGAATAACGGCCAGCCACCCAAGGCATTTCCCATACTTCATCCAATCGCTCTGCCCAATTTTCGACCACCATGTCGGGGTGGCTTGCCGCGAAAAAAGTTCGCCACTTGTTTGGAAACTTGAGGAACTCCTTCATCAAATTATCGACGTGGCTCTTTTTTGGCACGATGAGCACCTTGGTTCGACTGCGATCGTAGTCTGCTGACACTAGCTCGATGAGGGATCGCGTCTTGCCGCTGCCGGTCTGATGATCGAGCAGCAAACGGGGTGCGTATCCATTCTCGAAAAGATGTGTGACCACCTGCTGATGCGGAAGAAGTGGGAGAGACGATCTCGCGTTGCTGTTGATGATGGGACGAGGGACGCGAGCAGCACGCAGCTTTCTGACCAAGAAGAGGTTGTATCCGATAGAGCCCTGACGTTGCTGCGGCGGCACTGGTAAGTGAAGGTCTTCGATTCCTACCGCATCCACCGTATTCTCTTGTTGTAATTGCATAGCGTCTGCGTCCGCGTCTGCGCCCTCGCCATCATCCTCATTATCAGACCAAACTTCGTCCTCCGAGTCGATAAACCCCGCTGGTGCTTTCGGCTCGATGACGTTCGAATCCTCAAGCTTCTGTATGAATGCGCCGCTACTTCCGCTAATCGCCAAGGCGTCAGTCAAGCGCGATACGAGATTCTGGTCCTGCAACAGCTGAGCCAATGCTGCAGGGAGCTGCACAGAAACCTTAGAGTGTCCATCTTCCTCCGCCGCTGCTTCTGCGGGCTGCGCCACACGGGGTTCTCGACCGCCTAAGCCAGCACTCACTCGATCCACTTTCTGCCTTTTTCGTAATGGTCCAGCTGGTGGCGTCGGTGCGTCTTCGCGCACAGGCGATAGGAGAGGTCTTTCGCGATCTTGTACTGCCGCTGCATTGCGTGCGCCCAATGGTCGACGATTCGGGCTCGCCAACTCATCGTCGTCGTCTTCTTCGTCTTCACTGGATGACGCTTCATCATCCTCCTCTTCTGAGCTAGTCGCGGCAATGGATGGTGGCCGATATGTACGAGCAGCGGGCCGCGCGGCACCAGGAAGCGCCAAAAGGGAACTCGGTGGCGCGCTGCTCCTGGCATTCGCGTCAGAATCTGATGACGGCGCATTCGTAAAAGCAGCAGCGCGAGGGCCCCCTAAAAATTGATGACGAGACGATTCAAGTTGTAAATGGGAATGGTAAGACAAAAGCGCGAACATATTAGATACAATCTTCTTGTTCGCTTTCTTTTCCATCATGGCTCTCATCGACTTATGCAGATTCCCCCACGACTTGTTGTCGATGTATGAATCGTAATGGATTATAGGTGGCACCGGTAACCAAACTTTCACATTTTCGATAAAGATATTGATATGTAGTTACCAGTGTTGCTTGCGGACACAACATCAGGGGCTGCATTGCGAGGCATGGCTTCGCCTTCGACGTCGTTGTTACCACTCATAGTCGTAGCGGAGAGTTTCCACATTGCAACGACATTTGCTGCTTCCACTGATTGGAGTGCAATGCGCTCGAACCCGCCACAGGAAAAACCACGCGGTTCGGTCCGGATCCGACGTCGCATCTTTTCTATCCACTCCTCTGCAGCAGACGCGGTTCTGCATTTTGTCACCAGAACGTTCGTGAGGAAACGGACTTGGTCAGGATGTTCTAGCCGCGAGAACCCTGCGCGAAGAAGCAATTCATCACTTCAATCCAGAGAACTAGGACTTAATTCGAGTCAAAGATACGTCGATGGATTAAAGATTCATCTATTCGTCAACTGTCGGAAAAATAAAACTTAACATCAAGATCTGATCAATATCATTATTCAATCAACAATGACTTTTTACTGCTCATTATATTTCAACGTATGCCCCCCCTTGAGGGAGGCATCGTCAATCATAAAAATAACAAGTCAGAAAAAGAAAATGGTGGATATATTTATTATAATTATACATTACAATATAACTAGGTAAATAAGTTATATATGTTCCAGGGCGCGGGGCGACGCCCCCCCCGCTGGGAGGCGTCTGCCGGGGGCGGAAGGCCTCAAAAGGGGGCCAAGGGGCTGCCCCCTTCGCGTTTGCATGTACCCTCCAGACTTGAGGGGCCTCCGATGGTGGTGGGAGGCTTCAAAAGGGGCCCAAGGGATCGACTGCGTCCCCGTCCAGGTGCCTGCCTGTGCCCTCAGTGCATCCGTTAGGCTTCGCTGCCGCAACAGGGCACCGGCAACGGAAGGCCTCCGAAGACGGCAAAAGGCGAGGGGCGGGACCCTCGGGCCCTTGGTCATCGGCTTGCTTGTGACCGTGGCCGCCTCCGGCGGCCTTTTAGCCCGAAGGCCTCCCGCCTGTGAGGGTCAGCAGAGGCCAGGCGGTCCCTTCGGAACACGCTGAGAGGGCCAAGGGGAGGCCCGCGCCAAGTTTTGACGCCTCCCACCACTAGAATCCGCGAAAAATCCGCGCGGAAAAGCGCGCGAGCGCGCCACCACAGACCAGACCACAGGGGGGGGCGTGCGGCCCTGGATCATATATAATGTAACTGACGTGCTTCCGCCTCCATTGTTTCTTGCTTTCGACAATGACTAGTCACTATGGTGCATCTCGTATCTAAAAAATACCCGCACGCCGCGAACGGGCTGCGTTCCTGGCTCTAGTGTTCGCCCCGAAAACCTTCTCGAGCACAATTTCCTCTGCTGCCTTGACAGACGCATGTGACACGCTCTTATGCGGACCGAGGGAGAACCCATCCTGTTCAGTACTCGCCACTGAAATGCAGATTTTCAATGCTCCGATCATGTTCTGCGCCGCTGGCCAACCCAGCGCATCCTTTTGCCGCATAATTCGTTTGACGATAATTTCTACATGCTCATCATTTTCAAGGCCACCTGCGCCGGCCCCTGCTGCAGGTTCTGCCCGACTTGAGCTGCTCGTGCTGGGCATCTCCACCACACGACTTTTGCAACGAGCAAACTACTGCAAGCGTGGTCACAGATTTTTCAATTCCAAGATACGATAGTGATGAATCAATCAACGATCGGGATGCGGATGATTGAGTGAGATCAAAAAGATGAACTGCTATCTCCCGCAAGCAAGTAGTACTACCATATTAGTAGGACCCAATCTCGACCTGTATCTTCTGGTTCTTTTCTTGGATGATTGTGGAATGTGGATGTTGAGCACAATGTGAACGAAGTATAATTTCTAGGAAATTAATATGGATATTATAGTAGAACAGTTTATAAGGTTTCCGGGGGCCGGTTGGCATGGCACGAATGGAACGGTTGGAACGAATGGCAGGCATCCAATCCGGGGCTTCAATGTGCTCCGCCATTCGTGCCATTCGTGGACCTTTCAGACCTTCGAGAGCGGGGCGCCCTTCGGGCGCCCTGCGTTTTCAAGCGGTACCTCCCCCGCGGCGTTGCCGCTCTCTCCGAATGCTGCGCACATACTTTGGGACTCCCACTCGGGCGCCCTGCGACCAATCTGCCACACCCTCCACGGCGTTGCGCTTCAGTAGGCTCCCCAAACCCGGCGCCCTTCGGGCGCGTTGCTTTTGCGCCAGCCCTCCTCTGCCACCCGCGATTCAAAGCTGCCACGCATCCGACCCGCCCCCCAAGCCACGGCCCACCTCCGTCGCCGCTCTCCCACGGCGGCGGCGCGGTGGATCAGCTGAGCACCCTAGGGCGGAGGCCGCATGCTAAATCACCCGCCTCGTCGCAGCATTCCTCTCGTGGAATTCCGCGGGGGTCATGCAAGTCCACCAGAATTTGCGTGGCCCGCGCGGTAGTTCCAAGAAAGAAGCCAGCCCTCCGACGGTCAGCCGCACTAAGACCCGCACTCTTTAGAGAGCAGCCGAGTCGGCTTTGTTTCTGGCTAGCTCCCTTACCATTTTGAAAATGGCAGGGGGGCTTTCCGTAGAATTGCAGGCCTGCCTTCGAATCCCCATCCCTGTCCGCTTGTGCCAACGCCAACCGCGCCATTCGTGGCACTTTTTGGCTTCGTCGGGTTGTTCCAACCGTGTCATTCGTGCCAACCGTGCCAACCGCCATTCGTGTTATAGAGGAAAAAATTTATGTGGTAGCAAAAGCTTCAACATACAATATGAATAAGAAAAAACTTCGCCCAGGAAGTTTACTTTTGTCCTCTACAAAGGCATCACCGGATTTCATTGACATTTCACAGAGGCTCGGAGTATAATTGATTTAGTGCGTGCGGACTCGGACGAAGGGCTATAGAAGACTACAGTTATAGAAGCAGAATCGAGAGTCGCTGGATGAGACTCTGCACCGATGATCCGCAGGACATGGTAAGTTCGGGGTTACACCGATGCCTGAAGTCGACAGACGGATACTGATCTTTTGTCTTTGATGACACTTCACAAAAAAGTGAGAGTCGCATAATATCATCACCGACGCAGAAACTATATGCACTCTAAAGTGCGGCCATCTTGATGCTCATTTCCTTGCAGTGGAAATATGGGACGGACACTCATCCCTGCTTGTCATCTTCTTTCACCGATTTTTTCTCCGAAGCAGAAGTAGATGTAGAACGAAAAAACGGTAATTCTGATATGAGATGACCGATTCGAAAAACGCTACCATGATGTAGGATATCACGATGAAAGTGCTCAGTACGAATGTCATTTAGTGCCTCTGGCTGAGGCTTACCGTGTAAGTACACGAGACCGATGACACAGGGACTCAGGATGAGTCTCAGCTTTGAGATTCCCATATTTTCAAGTTGAACAACTTCTTTTCTGCATCGTGCCATTACACGGAATTGGCATTGATGCTTCCTATTGACTGGTGTAGTTGCTTATGAATATGGGTCATGACGGATTCCAACAAGTTTTTAGACGACGCAAGCGGAGAAGATAAAGAAGTGTGTATGTGTGTGCTGATAGTTGTATGGTTAGAGCTAGAGGATGTTATATATATTATAGTTATGTTTTTTTAACACGTGGATGCCAATGTTTCCTAGGGATTTTCTAGTAATGCCTACTGCGTGTTCCACGATTAGTATGTTGTTCTTTTGTAGCCATTCTCGTTGAATATAATATAGCGAAATCCAAGACAAAGGCTTCTGTGTATTATGATCGAAGCACATGTTGAAGATGCAGATGATGGCGTTACTTTGCAGTTTCTATACACGGCCTGAAGAAGAGGTGTTCTCTTTAATACGTAAGTACGCTTTTCAGTTTTATGCATGTCATGTAGAAGTAGTTGTAGTTGATTCCGGGGGTCGTAGTGTGCTACCAACCACTTTGTATAGTACCGGCGTAACTTCGAATTTTCCAATGCTGTACAATTGCATGGGCCCCTACACTTCTTTCACGTCAGACGTACACGCGAGTTCCTATCCCTTCAGGTTGTTGTGGCTCCGACGTGGTGTCGTCCATTCGGATTTTCGTTCCGGATGTGTTAGAAGTTGAAGAAATCAGTTTCACATTATCCAGTTGTTGCATTGCGTACTTCATCCAAAGCATTAAACATAAAGCACTTAAATATTAGTCGTCCTGGAACAGCGAAAATAGGAGTCGTGGTGTTGCTCATTTCTAGGAATAGGATGCGACATCTTCATACGTATGAAGAAACTGTTGACAAGTACCACGAGCACGAGCAGAACCTTACACAACGACAACAGGGTCCCGGTCCTCCATGCATGTACTAATTCTTGTCGGAGATGAGCACGACAACGTCTTCGACGCCTTAGAAGAGTAAATGTAAAAATGTGTGTGGCGATGTCCCAAAATATCTTAATAGTCGTGTCCTTCGCTAGGAGGCGAATTTTTTCTGACCAGCAGTCGCGTTGCGCGGCCGTCGCAAAGCTAAGCTTCAGTGACCAGGTCCATAGGAACTCCCATCTGCCATCGCCAAGAAGCAGGACAACTGGAAACTGCTCTTCTGATTGCTCGGGCGAAGAGGACGCAGGAGCGATGTACTGCGATAACCACGAAGCAGAGGAAACTGAAGGTGAAGACCTGACGTTGTCGTTCGTGTTGCCGACAGGAATACGTTCCTGTTCTGGTGTTACGCGAAGTTTCAGAATCAAGTCGAAGTCTCGTGAGAATTCTGTTTTTGTGAAAGAGTAGCGAGTTCGCGCAGGCTGTGCGACGACAGTTTCTCTGGGGCGATCTAATCGAAGGTTTATGAATGCAAATGGAGCAGATTTGGAGGAATCTGAAAGCAGAAGCAATCCGCAAGCAAGCGCAGCGTGACAACAGGTTGAATCCAATTCTGCGCCTGCCGGTTTACTTCTGGCCATGTTGGAGTTCATGCCTGCAATCGAAGCTGACGAACCGTGTGCACCAGCAAGTCTCCTACTTGGAGTGGCATTCAGCAACACCCTCTCTGCAGCATCGAGGTTACGAGAGAAGACGTAGGCCATTGCAACCTCCTCATCATCGTCGTCCTCGGAAAAATCCTGGACGAAAAAATCGTTAATCATTGGTGGATGCGTTCTTAGCCGTAGCTTCTGCTTCTTCCGCTGCGCAGCTGCGTATCTATCCAAAACAATCTCTGTCCACGTTGAACATGCATCTTCGTGTTGCTTGATGGCATCAACAGTCGTGGACGTCAATGCCTGTTGCATCTTTGCCTCCTTTTGATCGCCGTTGTTAGCTCTCGTAACGTCTTTATTGTTCTGAGAGGCGTTGTCATCAATAGGACTTTTCGGCTGCTGCGGACCCTCGCGCGCTGTGTCCGCGATGAAGCTGCTACGGTTAGAAAATAAGGATCTTCTTTGTCATGGAGATTTTTGTAACGAAGGAATGATAAATGTTCTTTTTGTGAGAATTATGCGCATGAATGATGATAGCCATGCTGAAAGACGAGAAGTACTAATATGAAATTGCGGGCGAGAATGTCTGGTGTACTGAGCAAGATTCTCATTTTGGAGGGCTAAAATCTTCAGCATCCATGATAATTCGTATGGAAGATCAAGATTTTCAGTGGCGTCCTAATCAGTGTTCGCGTGACGAGCTGGCGTCCTCTGACTGTCTGCCCGCTGCTTCCTAGAAGTGCCGAACTTGCAGCACCAACGTACATACTCGAGGATGAGTCTAGAACGAACCGTTGCCGATCGTCTGGACTCAGCTGTTTATTCTCGTGTATGTCACACAAGGGACCGCCAATGTTCGTTAACCTAGAAGATGTGCTACTGTGGTGGGCTCTGGCTTCGATGTCTTGCTGAACTGCAACAGAGTCGGAAATATCTTCAAGAGCTGGTGTGGTACCTGAGGAGTCCCATCCGTTTTGTCGACTGCTGACCAAGTCAGTAAGAGAAGAGCGGCTTGTTGACTCCCCAAGAATAGAGTTGAGATTCAGGAGTTTCGAATTTGAGGCTCGCGCGCTATGCGCTGGCGACCACGACGTGCGATCGGTTGGTGGCGCCGGCGCAGATAGAGTCAGCATCCCGTCAGTGTTCGCGGTTTTGTTGATGATGGCGACTGCTTTGCTATTTGATGACTCTGTCGTCGGCGGGTGCATATCTCGCATATTCTCATTTTTGCTCAAATCAGCCTCTGCCCGCTGACTGTTCGACACAAGCGAGGAACTGCCGGCACCGCGTCCGCCTGAGCTTTCTGGGCCGTCCGCTAACATCCGCGTCCAGAAAGCGTCGTCATGTTTGAATATCCGGATTCGACTCGGAGATGCATGGCCAGCAGCCGTCAGTGTATTTGCCAGCTGCTGCAAGCTCAATGGCTTACCTTTCTCGTCACAGAATTGCAAGAGCACATCCTTAGCTAAAAAAATATCGTCGTTATTTTCTTCATCCTTCGGTGGAAGTGGTGACGTGTCTATCATGCCAGATGTAGTTGGAGTAGCACTGGCGGGTATTGGAACAGCGAGGTGCGGTTTTCGTTCACGATCCGTACTCCAGATATTCCGCATGATCGGTCGCACGTCGTCCTCGTTGTCCGCTGTTAGAACACCACTTGCTATCTCCTGCATCGGGTTCCGCGTGATCAGAACATACAAAGTTCGGAGCAGGTCCACGGGAATGTCAGTCATGGACTCCGCATCCGTGTCGGCATCGACAATGCCTCCTTTGCAGTCGACGCCGGCTGTAAGCAAGCGCCAATCCGCAAAAGATAAGCGCTTGTAGCGGTTGGCGCAGGCGTCGTTCACTTGCAACATGCAATGAGCGTTCCAGTGCAAAAGCAAGCAGGACATCAACAACTGGTACCTGGGCGATCGTTCGATTGAAGTAAAGCCGGCGGTAGGATAAATATTTTTCAACGTGAACATAAATATGATGGGCACCGCAAACTCAAACTAGATACATTACAACGGAATTCAGTACTATTAAACGTAAAGGGCGGTCTATCCTAAAAATCGTCATCAAGAATACTACAGAAGCAGAAGTTAAAGTACAATGCAAAATGTGTCTTCAGCAAGTCGAAAAGCGAGGCTGCTTCTGGCTCTTCCGAGTCTTTTCGTGTGGAACTGCGAAAAGCCGGATGCATCCTAACTCGTCTTTCCACCTGTCGCCACCAAGTCATCGCTGCGTCATGAAGTACCCGATCTATACGCTCCCACTGTGTATTAGCAGTAGTTTTACAACTTGAGCTTGGTTTTCTTCTGATTCTAGGTTCCGAACGGTAATCGGGAACGTGAAGAAGTAGTGGCACTTTGCAATGTCTAGTCGATACAAAGTTTTTTTGTTACGTCTCATAACTGGCGGTAGCTGCATGTTCGCAAAAACTGTCTTCAGAACACCACAAACACCTAATTGGGCCATTCGCAACGAGTTCAGAAACTCCACCCGGACGACGTGCGACAGTGACAAGTTAGCAGAGAGAAATTCTCCAACCTTGTTCCGATCTAGCTCGGCTCGTTTGAAGAGCATCGCAAATTGGACCGGAAAATCTTGCACCGCATGCACAGCTACTAGAAATGCTAGTCCGGCCCCTGGATCCTTGTTAAAGTAGAAGATGCCGAGTCGGACGAGCGCTCGCCGGTAGTCCAGCTCAGGAACCAACCCGTTTCGTGGAACAAAAAAAGGCTCGAAACGCAGAACATTCTCCCCGTCCACGGGGCGCGGCCGAGACCGTAGGCCGTTCGGGGTTGTGGGCGATGACACACCGGATGCGTTCTTCTCCATCAGCGATTCCGATTTCTTCAGGCTCGGACTAGGGCTACCAGTCTCGGCGTCATCAACGGCCCGATTCGCGAACGAGCGCCGCGCAGGCGCGGCCTCCTCTGCGGAGGGAACGTCATTCGGTATTCCTCCAGTTCCTCCAATTGGCGGAGATTTTTCTTCAGTCAGCGCACTGCCTCTCCTCAATGATTTATTCTCATCCCGATCCCCAAGATCGGCCGACGGAGAAGAACCTCCGATATGATCCACATGAACGCTTTCTTTTGAAGAACCGCCTTGCGGTCCAAGGTATTCGTCCTCGACTGGTGGGTAAGAGCTCCCGCTATCACGCACATAAAGGACTTGACGTCGTGGCCGGCGCTCGTTGCCGCGTACCATGACGGTTTCTACCGCTGAGGGATCCTGAAACCCATCCTCGATCACGATTTCTTCTATTCATGAACAGTGGTGTCTTCATGAGGAGCGAACGAGGCTGCTTCATGGTTGACAACTTCTAATTGAAACGAAAACGAATTCGAACAATGAATGTTAGGTAGAAATAGAAATTTACTACAACGAACATGTTATAAATCTAGTACTTACATTATTCAACACTGCCAAATTCTCCATAAAATTCCATCCTCAGGTGATGTTTCTTCATCACCTCGTCCTTCAGCGCGTCGTCTCGCTTTCTTCAGGCGCTCGTGCTCTTCGCGCAGACGCGATGGTGTCTTTTTCTTACCTCCGCCGCCTGCTCCAGCACCGACAAGGCATTAGAATTGGGGTTTCTGTAATCTCTGTTATTTCGTCGCTGTTGCGAATCTGAATGTGATATTAATAGTGCACCTGCACACCACGATCACTTTCACTGAATGTGGATACGCAGGTAATGTTTTTTTGAAATATACAAAATCTACAAGTTTGCGAGTGACTGAAAGAAAAAGCGGGTTCTGGATGGAAACGTCAGGCCGTATCCAAAGAGTTGCTCACGCTTCGCGTATTCTTCCCAGAGCACACCGCGGGAACGAGAATCTGCCGCCAGGTCCCAACATGTGTGGCCTTCTCGTACCGTCGTCGAATCCGGATCCGCGCCTGATCGCATGAGCTCGCGGATGACAGCATGCCGAGACACCGCGCACGCAACGTGCAAAGGGGTCCACCCGAACAAATCCGGCTGAAGAACCAAAATCGATGTGCGAGACGAGGATTCTAGGCTTTTAGACGAACGTTTTGCTGACCCTGCACTCCCTCCATCGTTGCCGCATGTACGGGGACCATCAGCTTTGGTCTCAACGCTATCTGGTGACAGACTTTGTGCAAAAAACGCCAACAGGTCCCGCACAACGAGCACGCTTCCGGCACGACAGGCTACGTGTAAGGGCGTTGTCCTGTTTGCATCGCGAGCCAGCGGGTTGGCGCCGAGGAGAAGGAGCCAACGGACTAATACCACGTTTTGGGAGGCGGCGAAATGGAACAGCCGACGGTCGATGTCACGCGGAACAGCCAGAAACAGGGTGTCTGGGAAGACAGTTCCCATAGGCTCGTGAAGAGCGTATCTGCTGACTGCATTCTGCCTGGTACATGATTCCGGATAGCAGACGTCGGATTCGCTACAGAACAAGGGCACATTACCCATCTTTTCTTAGTTGAACGATGAGTTGCAAGATGAAGACGAGCGTTGTCCCATTTCTATGCTGATTGACGACTTTTCTAGTATGTCTTACACTTACAACAACAACTTCTGTTCGAGGACCGAGAATCATTCAACGAGCAAAATGATATTCATACAGAAACACGGTGCAGTTAGTTATGGTTTTCGAAAAGAAAGTCACATGTACTATAGATTTTCGAGGAAGACTAGGTAAGCACAAGAACTCTACCGCAGCAGAACTCCATCAAAAATAAGCCAAGCATGATAAATATAATTGTGTCAGAATAAACACGTCCATGTACTTGGTAAGGTACTTTTTGGGAAGTGATGACAATCTTCTATCTGGGAATCGAAATTGACTCTCATCTACGATGAGCTTAAGCACAGAGTTGATTAATATCAAACCGAAGGATTTGTAGGTTTTATAATTTGAGCACCGTACTAGGCTAAAGATTCCGACCGACATTCTTGTTGTACAACTACAGATCGCCAGGCCTCTTCGTGTTCGCTCTTCCTCTGCATGATCTTGATCTCTACCGATTCTGAGTACCGAAAATTCTCCAACTTATGCACAGCTCGTTTCGCAACATGGACGAATCAAGCATGATCAACAACAGACGAAAACAGTTCTGCAAGAACAGGAACTAGACAGATCTTCGACATAAGTCATTACCTAAATAATACGTTAGTAAGCTTCCTCCTTGCGACGGCAGGAGGTGATGGCTGGTACCGATGATGATCGCAATTTGACGATGAATAGATCAGGTGATAGTGATACCCTCTGCTTGATCTGAATACGTCAAATTCTTCTACTTTCTACTCAAAGATTGCTTGTTACATGATTTTCGATTGACGCGGCCCTTTCTCCGAAGACCTCCACTTACCTGAACGAGCTCGCTACCTGGAAACACAATGTGCAAACTCGATTGGATGCAGAAAGGGATGCCACCGAAAAGTCATCAAGATTGGGAAAAGCTTGTTTGGGCGCGTGTTCGTGAAAAATCTAAAAGACCATGCGGGAGGTCTCGTTCAAAGGTGGAATGATAAATGGGTAAAGCAGCTTGTTCTGCGTTGCGTTTCCAGGAGGAAAAGTAGTGGCGTGGGTTGGAATTTATTCCAAACAGATCGTTACAAAAACATACTTACATGCTGTAATCGTTGTATCTTGTGTATGACATCTTTTCGATTATCATGCAACGGTCTTTCAAATGTGGTGGGCGAAAGGCAACAAGGGCTTGATGGCCAGATTGGGATGAAAATGCGATTGAAGCCACATTATGTTGCTTTGTTATGGTGAGCGCGGTTAGTGCATCAACTACATGGACATATATATATTATACTTAATCATGTTGAAAAATAGTGCGAGTCGCTCTTCGCGGATTCGTGCGTATCTCTAACTCTATGGAGAAAGTTTGACCATGCTCCTTCAGGATCAGAAGGCGATGTGCTATTTGCAGTAGTGCGCGAGATCCAAATCGTAGGATGATACCTCGTAGACACATGGTATCGAATTCGGGTTTTCAACGAACCCAACAACATCATATTAATCTTCCATCTGGCTTTCCTAGTTGAGTAAAGCAACAAATTAACCCCTATCAGACTAGATATACTTGATGTTCCTCAATTACGCACCACCATGAGCAGCTTCATGACCTTCGACACCGGCAGCGAGGATCTCCTTGGTCAGCGCTCCACTTCCCATCCGCAGGATGACAAACTTGTCCTTTTCGACATCCCATTTTAGAGTGGTTGAGCTTTGGCCTACGGTCGTCAATTTCGTTTCCTTCTGTGTCTGATCTTGATCTTCTTGTTGATGTGGTTCAGTAGAAGTATGATCCTCGGTCTTCAAGCGCTTGCTTGCATGTTCGACACCATTAGCAACGTGATTGTCTGCACCATCATCTTCTTCATCTTGCTCTGCATCCGAAGAGCAATCAGGGCTCCCTGCCCTCTCCAGAGCAGCCAACAGTGGTTCAAGCAAACAGCGGATGTCGCGTCGATGTTGGGCTGCTTCGGTAGTCGAATCCGAAGCCGTACCAGCTGCGCAGGCAGAGAGGTGTTCGGACGCAGCAGTGATCGTGGGGCCTTCGTCCCCGCACGGGCCGGAAACCAGTTTGTCGTACCGTAGGACAGCTGCGATAGTCTTCAAAAGTGTTTCGAGCGAAAAGGCGCCGCCTGCAGCAGCGAAGCAGTCCTTGACGGGAAAATCCAGAGGATCCTTGTTCTCTTCTTGCGCGATATATTTCTGCAGCGCGGCCAACTGCGCGCGCTCCGTTGTGGTGAGAAGCAGTTCAGTGCTATCCTCGACGAGGTCCGGATCGACACACGGGATGCCCATCTTGGCACAGACGCGCTGCGCTTCTTCCAGTGTCGTCGCGGCCGGCTCCTTCGTCAAGTTCAGACTGGTAGTCAAAAGGGGTCGCCGCATAAAGCCCAAGGTCTCTTGCATTTCGGGCGCGTCGATCACGCGAACCCCGAGCGACGGTCCGGGACCACAGACGTGCTTCAGCCCACTTCCTTCCGCAACGGGCAACACGAAGGTGTAACGACCGGGGAGTGCGGAGATCACCGCGTCGTGAACTTTCGTCGGCAAGGAAGACCATAGGGTATAGGTCTCAATTTGGCCAAGATCGCACAGCAGCACCGAGCAGATCGGACTACGACCCCCGCCTTTGTGCTCTAAGCACTTGCGGACAAATGCTTCTTCGTCCGCCAAACAACCGATGCCCCACACAGTGTCCGTCGGATATCCGATGCTGCGCCCCTCCATGAGTTCAGTGGTAGCACGCCGCCATCCGATCGTGCGGCAGTTCGTTCCCTCACCAGAATGCTGATCGCCGCTCGTCATTTTCGTTTGCCTTGTGGTTGTACCTACCTTGAAAGTACAATCGGAAAAATACGAGCCTGTTTTATGTAGAAACTACCGCTAGAAAGAAGTACACATACAAAAAGCAGTGTGCTACGAGTACGACATCGACTACGAAGAGGATAATTATAGAACTTGAAGCTGAACCATGATATTGAAGGTTGTCGTTGTGTAGCTACTAGACTTTATTTTCATGTTCATCATAAGATATCCTTCCTGATCCTGTATGAAGATAAAGTCTGTCATCGACATGATTCATCATGATAACGAGGTGGAGGTTGTTTCCGTTTCGGCTGAGAGTCAATCAGAATGTGGCCTGTAGTTGTAGTAGTTGTTGTATGTAGAATTATATTTTCGATGACGTCCAGTAGATCTTCTGGGATCGCTTGCATGTTGATTCATAACATGATTAATGGATCCTCAACACCGTGTGATCTGGTCGTCTGCTCAATCATGATATTCGACTTCGTCGGGGGGAACACATTCAGACCTCCAAATAAGAACACTTGGTGTCCGTCTTCTGGGTGACAATCAACAACATAATCGATGCTCACTCTCTCATCAAAGTTCCTTTCGCTAGTTTGCCGTGGAGAACTTTCATTTTCACGCGTAGGCAGGTACCTAGTACGCACAGACTACCAGTACTATAATCCATGTCATGCTTGAGGTTGAAGTTGCTGATGTGACAGGAGCTGTAAGAATGATAAAGTCGCAGCGGATAAGCAAGAAATCTTGCCTTGGCGGATCCCAGCCTTTCACAGATACTGTCTGCCAGCACTGAGAGAAACGGCAATGGGATTATTATATACTAAGTAAAGCAGCTGCTCCATCGACCATCACACGATGTTGTTCTTGTAGTTAAGATACATGAAAATCAGGGATGGAACGCTCTCCACCTCCAGTTACGTAAAAAAAACTTTGCGACTTCAAAACGTCAAGAACGAGTAGTCGTACTACATGTACATATTTAAAAAAATTCAAGTTGTTAATTAGCTTGATTTTGCTAAGTACCTCAACAATGACTTATTTATCATGTACATGTTCATGGTTATGCACGCTCTACTAGATAGTGACGCATCAGCCAACTGCGTAAAATGGCAGCGAGACGAATACTAGATTTTTCTAGAGCGGAAAGCCGAGAAAATTCGATCGCAAGAAAGACACAACGACGGCGGGCTGAGACAAAGGCTGACTGTGCATGAGGTACGTAGTCTGGTTCTGGACCAATAGTTGATTTTTTGGTTATACCTTTGGAGTATGAAATCGAGGCGGCAGGGGACGCTCGGGCTCGAAGGGGCGCGGGCTCATCTACTAGATTGATTGGCTTGCCACTTTGTTCTTGATTGGTCTCAGTTCTAGAGCGAGGCGGGAAGGCAACAGGAGAGGATGTCCTCGAGCAGTCGAAATTCTCATCTTGTACCAGTTCTAGATCTAGTTCAAGATGCTCATGCTCCCTCAGAAGATGGCCCTTGTCAAACCCGGGCTTCGAAGGACTGTTTAAGGCCATGTTATAGAGAATCGCATTAGTAGTTGCGTCGTGATCGCGTGGTGTCGAGATGGCAGATGAGGACATTGTGCGACTCGCAGCGAATGGTAGGGCAGGTGGCGCTAAGAGACTTGCGCCGATGAGCGGTTGCGGCACAAGAAGCGATGTACGCGCGTCTTCATGCGGAGTCTTTGGTAATGGGCCGGAAGGAGATCCTCGTGTTCGAGATGAAAAATCTACTTCTCTAGCAGTTTCCGCGAGAGCTCGTTGAGAGCCGGTAGTGAAAAAGTGCTGCATGTATTCCGAAACACCTAGAACAGCGCCGCGCCTCGCAACCCGCACTCTTCGAGGATTCTTCTCAAAGGCGAAGAGATCACCTTTTTCTTCGTTCAGATGATATCGAGGCAACAATGCATGCCGCGGATTCATAGTTCTGAATGCGGAGGAGGACGACGACGAATGGCGCATGTTATTATAGCAGAGTAATTCCTAAGGTTTGGCGCATCGCATGGCATGGAGTGCACGGATCGCATGGAGCTAAAGGGGGCGCTTCTTGCGTCCCTTATGGGTCTACGCTCCATGCACTCCATGCGCCATGTGTGCAATAAACTACTCTGTTATAATTGTAAGGCAAAGGCACGCTGGTTGATGAGGTTATTGGTACTCCTGCAGCATTCAAGTGTTTGCTCAAGCCACGATCTTGTTCCCGTGGTTGAGTTTGGTTTTGGTAAAAGTCGCGACCCTCGAAGACTTCGACAGCACCTTCAACCAAAATGAGTAGTTGAGTTGCCGCAGTACCTGCAGAGTAAACGCAGCTCCCTCCGTCGTACACGCGGAACTCACTCACACCGGCCAAAAGACGTGCCAGGTGGGATCCCTTTGCCGAGGTCTTCACACCTTCTGGAGAATGAGCACCAGAAGTTGATGTGGATGTTGATGATGGTCTTTTTAGCCTTCCTTCTGGGCGAGGAGATGTCTCTTCGAGGAGCTCGGAAAACAGGAGGTCGAAGTCCTCTTTCAAAGCAAGTTCCCACACCCTTTGGGCCGCTCGTGGTGCCGAAATTCCCACCTTGTCTTGACTCTCGACGCTTGCTATCAGTACTTCGCAGATCGTACGTTCTATTTCTCGCTTCTCCGCAGCCACGCGGCGTTCCTCTTCTGTCGGTCCTGTACCATCACGACTAGCAGGAGGCGGGTCTTGCATTTGCAATGTCTGGCTACTACCAGCACTAGTACTTTTCATCACTGCACCCTCCGTCCTCCGACGTTTAGCTTCTAGCAGGATGAGGGCCTCGCATTTTTCCAGCGCATGATCTAGGCTCGTTTCGAAAACCAAATAATTGTGTCCTGCATCTGCGTTTTGTAGTGCATTCCTCAGGCGGCGAACCAAGCCGCACACAACGAGCTGCACGCCGGGTTCTCGTGCCACTTCCGCGATCGCGAAAACACCGTTCGCATCCATTGCTGGTACAGAACTAAAATCCAGAATCAATGTCGGCAATTGCTGCGATTCTTGCTCCTGGTAGGTCTCTTTTTTTACAGCGTCTTCTATGTTGATCACCTCTGGTGGTCCTGAAGCATCGGTTCTTGAAGGGGAAGTAAAATCAATTTTTCGTTTTGCTTCCCGCACTTTTTCGCGAATGCGTTCCACTACCACAGTCGCGCTGCCGAAGAACAGGTAGCCGTGCAGATGCAGAATTTGTACGCGACCAGGGTTCTGCATTAGCAGTTGCAGTTCATCCACTTTGTAGTCGACACAGGACTGCATTGCGCCGAGGTCGCTTTCAGCTGCGACGCCCGTGAGATTGGCGTACTCCACGACAAAGAGCACTAACGAAATCAGGAGGCCTAGTGGCACTCCAATGGTGATGTCGTAGACCATAGCGGCGGCTGTACCCAACAGCGCACACCACTCAGGTCGGGCTATCCGCTCCCGCGAGTCCCACAAGGCGTCTGTCGCGATATCGAGTCCAACGAGCACCACGAGGCCAGAGAGAATGAACTTTGGGAGGAAACTAACGAAGAAGGACGGCGTGAGGATGTACGCGAGTCCGTACCCAAAAACGCAGTACAATGGCCAAGCGCGCGGACGGCACGGCCGGGTAAGCAGTAGAGAATTTGTCTCCACGTGGCTTCTCGTTTTACTGGTCGCGCCAGGATTTCGCATTTTCAATTTGCGAATAGCGTCCTGCTGTTGGCTTTTGAGAAGACGATTAGTACTGCCACCGGTGAATGTTGTTACCGTCCTGGATGGTGGTGGTGCTGGCTCAGGAACTACACACGCAAATGCTGAGGTGCGGTCCATATCATGATCTACTTCGCCATCAACTACTTTCTTTGAACTTGTGCCGCTGTCCCCTCTGTCGACAAAATGAGCATAATTCGAGGAGGACTTCGCGATCAGAGCCTGTACCGCTAACGAGATTTGAAGACTCGGGCACGCTCCCAAACCCGCAAAGAAAAACGAAGTGAGAACATTGCATAAACCACTCTGTGCCGTCTCGAGATCCTCCACGATTGGAATATCCCTTGTTTTGCTGATGCTCTCAATTCTAGGTTGTCGATCATTCATCGCCTTTGCCATGTGACTGTAGTTGACTGCTGAGTCATGGTCATCGCTCCCCACGTCGCTGCCGCCACCTGGAGTAGCAAAACCGTCAAAAGCTGCAGGTTTGAGGTATCTTCGTGCACGCGAAACAGTGTCTAAGCCACGACGAGAAGATGCCGGGACGGGGGTCGGCACTAAGCAAGTGAGTTTAGAATTTCCTCCTCCAGCATTCCGAGTACGCGTCGTCTTTTCTTGCCGCCCTGATACTCCTCGAATGTCCTCTGGCGTTCCTTGCGAGAGGTCGGTTCTTTCCCTTCTCAGCACCATTTCCTTACTTGTGAGCACCTCCTGCGAGAAGATAGTTGCCAGTGTGGGGACCCGGCTTCTCGACAGAGGACGCTCTTCTGGCTGAGAGTAGTCATCTGCCTCCCCGTTCAGTATTTTTGCAGTCGTTGCACTTGGGGAGTTAAATTCGTCCAGTAAAGAAGTCTCAAAGCTGTTATCTCTCCCGGACGTGCGGTGTGGTGGAGGTGGACTTGCAGACGGCGTTGGTAATCTAAAACCCTGAAGACGGTGAGGAGACGACAGCTGGCTCTTCGAGTTAGCACGACTTGAAGGAACCGATAGGGGTGATTTTGGTGGTGTACTTGCAACACCAAAAGGTCGCGGACGGGCCTCATGATCATAGTTGAACGTTTTCCCAGATAGAACAGGACGGATATTGTACCGCGTCCACGTTCTGGTCGGTTCGACGTCATCGTCCGCCAATGTAGCAAGAAAAGTCGGGATAAACCAGCGTCTCTTCCATTCCCACTCTCTCCGCGGCCCAACGAGCTTCTTACAGGCAGCAATGTGCAGAAACCAGTTGAGCAACATCACAGCCACGTAGCTCAAAAGGCTACTCGGGAAGTACAGAGCATCCGAATGAAAATGTTCCGCATCGAAAACAAATTTCAGAAGTGACAATGGATTTGACACCGCGAGATGCACTACGCTTGGGTCAAATGATGTCGTCGCAGTCGCTGTAGAAGTCGTTTCAGAGGTGGCCTTTGCTGGTGCAACAGCAACATCAGAAGAAGAAAGACCACCTTGGAGGTCTAGGTACCAACTGCGGGGTGGTAGTCCACACGTGAGGAAAAGTCCTTCGCATGCGATTACAAATGCTACAAGGACAAAGATAGCGCCCAGTGGATGCTTGTCTTGTGCGTATCTCGAACACACAACAAAGAGCGCGAGGCAGAACAGGAGCGCGGTTGATGTGCTCAAAGAAAAGCCATCGACGCCGGTGCTCGCGCTGCCATCTGCTCGTTGTAAGGCGTTGTTGTCTGGGTCATCTACCATCAAGGCTTGCGCATCCGTCGCAAGATGATTCAGATATTCCGGTATTTTACATCCTAGAACCAGCTCTATCGCGCTCTGTAGTATGAGAATTCCAGTGCCTCCAATAAATCCTGTGAGGACGGAATAGGGCAGGAAACGAAGTAAAAATGTCACACGACGCACACCAAGCCAATACATCGCTGCGTTGAAAACTAAGCTTGCAACGACATTGAGGCACAGAAGGTGTGCTGTAATTACATTATCATCGATCTCCGCGTCCCTTGTTCCACTCTTGAGATCTGCGACGTCTGAAGGGGCGCTTGTTCCCACATCGATGCCAGCTTCTGATGTTGCATTAGCGTGGTCTCGACGCCGCGTGAGAAGCAATACCGTTTGCCGGCCTAGCTTGCCCAACAGGACTGCTGACACGGTGTCGACGTTCGCACAGGTCTGAAAGCGCGAGAAAAACAGGAACAGCGTGCTCATCACCAACGCGGTCATCAACGCCTGATCTGCAATCGCGCTCGTGGCCTGTGGAAAGCCTGCGGCATTGGCTTCGACAGCCGCGAAGGTCCCTACAGTCGGGATGCCAATGGTAATTGCAAAGACCAATGCATAGAGATCGCTCCAACCAAATGCGAACACCTCAAACGGCGCACGAAGCCATGACTGCAGCTGCAGCCAAATTGGTTCATCAACAAGTTCAACAGGTGTCTTTGAAAAGATCTCGGCCGGAAATGCAGTACTAGCCTCAACATCAGCAGGATTCGCTCCAGTTGACGAAGATCGAAAATACTCGCTGAGATTCGCGAAGCAGCTGGTAGATGGACTGAAGCCATCCCGTAGATTCTTGTCAACATAGTCGGCTGTTGACTTTTGCTGCTCAGAAACTGGTGACAGCAATGGCGTGCGCAACTGGTGGCTCTGCTCCAGCGATGTGCCAGAGAGCGTTGTCTGCTCGTTCCCACTTCCGTTTTGGTGACTCAACATCATGACAAAAACGACTTGGTGCGTAAAGCAGCTCGCATTAATGAGGTGCAACTACACCGGATCATCGCCACGTCCAAGAAAAACAGGTACTACCAGCTGTTGATGTTGTGCCACCGACAACATCCCATGCACATCTTCGATCCTCTTCCTTAACCTTAACCTGTTAGTTTCATAAAAATTTTGATCTGATGCCACCTACTGAAGAAGAACGGTTGCTCAGACACAGATCCACATCTGCAATTTGCAGAAAGCAACTCTACCCGGATTCCTTGAGGTTGGGCTGCATCAACCTCTCCCTCTCGGTGTCGCTCGACGTCAGAGTCGACACTTTCCCAACTATTGAGCGAGTACGTGTACGTTGTACAGTTGGTGGTGCTTCTTGTCCACCGATCTCAGATCCACATGACTTCGCAGACAGCAAGTTCAACAACTACAGATATAATCGAGTACCGAAAGAAGCCATTTTACAATTTACAATTTATCTCGCACAAAGTTCAGTGCAGACTGCCACAAGGGCGTCATAGATGATACACACGATGGTTCTCACGCAAAGAGTGGAGTGGAGAAGCAGCACGGTTACGTCTGTTGTGAAAAGTTACAACTTAACACGAACTAGCCCTAAGCGAGAGTTTTAGACAACGAACCCCAACTATCACCGTTCAAACATCTAAGACTTTAGTAAGCAGTGTACTTAGGTGAGACGGGACAGCCTTTTGCTTTATTTACGCAAGCGGAACAACTTAACTACACTACCACGCGCTTCACAACACAAGACTTGAGCTCAACGAACTTACCGTAATAAACTTTTTTTTTTATTGACATAACCGAGAAAGCAACCACTGAAGACGACACTTTCTTCCTTTACTAGCTTAGCCTGCTTATGTTAGTGACTTTATAAACTGCCCTGCTTCTGCTTTCACTACACGAGAACAAGAGTTTTGATAGAAAGAGAAAGAGCACTTTTAGCGTTTCTGTAGAAGAGCCACTTACTTACTTTCACTTAGGACAACCTGACAGCTTACTTGGCTGCCAGCACCTACCAGCCTATCCTCAAATACTAGTCGCATGCCCGTCCTCGTCAGAGGTTGGAGATCAACACAAAGGATTAACAACATTGACTCCCGCGGATTTCCTATCCGTATGCATCGTGGCTGCTGTTTGAGAGTTCTCTACTCAGGGAATTAGTATAGTATAGATACTAATTCTTTCGCAAGCAGATGTAATAATACATGGCTTCTCTCGGTTCCCTCGACCATGATCTTAGAGCTCTAGCTCTATAACTCACTATGGATATCTGATCCCTTGATCTTATCAGTACACTCCTCCGGTGAACACTCGCAGATATTCTAGTGCTACTCAGCACTTACTCAATCTAGTGCCTCTAGCTCTTGTCCAAATCGTATCAGTATCAAACTCAGGGCCTAAAACCTAAAGACCTAGGGTGTTTGGAGTGATGATTCGTTTCATGTCCAAAGGGCCAGAATGTGCACCATTTGCAATGTTCAAACGAATATCATTCTCATCTCTGGTTTTCACTCGTGTAAGCCCTTTTGCGAATTTGTAACGAGAAACGACTGCCACATACTAACTCTTATCCGTTTGTCTTACAACACAGAGACAGAACATGCTGAAAACCCTGATGATCCACATGCATATATCCGTATCGTTCGTCTTCGTCGAGTTGCGCAGATGAATTGTACAACTAGTCCTGTATCAATCTTCATGATCATGTCGATTCGTAAGCGTATTGTCAATGGCACTAGATCTAAAAGAAGCCCAAGCCACCACCCTCCGGGACCTGCAACTCCATGATGGCTCCATTGATGACATCTTCACCAAATTCGTTCTCTGCTTCTCGCGGTACCGCTTCCTCGATTGCGTCCCAATCGGCACGGGTCATCTCCACCGTGAAACTGTCCCCGAATTTGTCGGAGTCCAAGTCGAGCTGTTTTTGTGTCTTCGGCGTTGAAAGCAAAAAATGCCGCTTGCGTGGAATAAGAAGACGACGCAACGACTTCATGCGAAAGCCGACACTTGCTTCGCCTGCCGCTTGAAGGGTTACATCTCTTTGTTCATCCTCTATCTTCTGTGCTTGGTCCCGTGTATTCGAGGACCTCCGGCTAATCTGGTCGTGGATGCATTCGAGTAGATAGGCTGCATGCATGACGTCAGTCCGACACACTTTGAGATGATTGCGCACGCGAATGTCGACCCCACCAGCAACGACCAAATCAGTGTGGTCTTTCCGAAACTGCGCAACCACACGTGCTCCGTAGTCTTGCAGTAGGCGATCCAGAACGTGGCGACGACCGTCAGGCCCGTTAAGGACGCAAATCTCGAGGCCACGAAATACTTGGAGTGCACGCTCCGGGTCTTCCACGGCTGACGCGACTGCAAAATGCAACAGACTAGCCAAACTGGTAGGAGGCGGCCCTTGTTGTAGTCCCGTTTTGTCCTTTGTTGCCCGCAATCCGCTTAACAAAATCTGATTTCTTGCCGTATTCATCAAGTCTTTCTGCTCGTCATCGGACGGCAAGCCGAGATGGTCACCGCCAATTTTTCCGACCACTTTCGGTTTCTTTACAACCCTTGGCATCTTTTGTTTTTGCTTCTCTACTGCGGCATCCATGAGCTTTTCGTCGCCTTCGGTGTCCCCAGCGCGTTTTCTACGGCCCATTGCGAGACTGAAACGCTGACTGGCCGCTTCGGCTTGCATGAATTCCTGCAATTCTTCGAAACTCATACTTTCATCGAAACCCTTGTCGTCGCGCATGCGCACGCAGCGCGGGAAGCGCATCGTGTAGCCTAGTTCGAAATCCACCGACCGCACAATCTCGCTTGCCTCGATTTCCAGAACGACATTGGCATCCTCCAGATTTCGGTAGACGACATCCGGCCTCGTATGAGCGGGGAACTTGTACGGAAGCCATGACGGCGGTTTGGCAGCATCGTAGCGGACAACGTAGGGACGCAAAAGCTCGCAAATATTCGACAGCTCGTCGTGGCTGTACCCCGTGGCTACTTTAGCAAAGGAGACGACCTGTCTCGTGCCATTATCCTTACCGCCGTCGCCACGGCGCAGCGGCTTCATCCCCGCAATAGCTGCAGCAGCACTCTCTTCGTGTTCACCAGCAGCTTCGCCATCCGCATTCTTGTCATCGCCCATAACCGCATTTTCCGGGTCAGCATCTCCGTTTCTGTTTTCATCTCCCTCCTCCGTCCCTCCCCCACCAACGCGCAGGGCTAAGAGGAACTTACTCACGTTGTCCACTAAGTCGGTGCCGCCGCGCCGCCGCGTCTGCGTGTCCGCAAAGTAACCGCCAATAACCACGAGGTCTAGATGATCGGCGTAGCGACTGCCGTACTCTGGTTTCAGCTTCCACCATCCAGCTTTCCGACTGTTGAATCTGTACCTGCTTCCGGTATGCTTCACCATGATACCTTCCTCCCTCCGTTCCACAGCTTGGGTCAATTCCTGCTCGATTTCCTCCACGGTGCTGTATGGCCCTCTGGGTTCCACTAATTCCACCCAGTTCTTCTTCTGCCTGACTACCTTGTGCAAAACGTTCTTCCTAGTGGCGAGCGTGTTACTGCGCAAGTCGTATATACGTTGCTCGCTCTTACCCTTGAACATGAGAATGTCGAAAACCATGTAGCACAAGTGCGTCTTGCCGCTCAAGTCCAAGCTGCAATTGCGATTGGTACCAAACGGCAGGAAAGTCTGCAGGCTCTCATCAAAACCTAGAATTTCGCCGTCCAAAATTCCCTGTTCCCCACCGAAGCACGACAAAATGGTCTCCTTCATCTGCGGGCCGTATTTGGGCGTGTAGTCATTACCATTCCGCGTGAACAGTTCTAACCGGCCCTGCACTTTATCGATGTGGCAGACCATGCGCTCTCCATCTAGCTTTGTCTCAATAAAATAAGCAGGCTTTTCTCCCGCTTCACTTGCTGCAAATTGTGGATTTCCTTCACCTCCTGTTGCAACAGATTCCTCATCCTTGTCTTTGTTTGCATCATCCAATGACACTCCGTGTTGCCCGTCACCAGCATCGGCATGCCCTCTCTGCGCACCATCAGCCACGGAGTTCCAAGGAGCCTCATCTTCACGACCAGAAGTGTCTGCTTGCTTTCTTTTTCCCCCAGTTTGCTGTTGCTGTTGCTCTCTTGCCTGCGCCTCAGCCGCTTGCTTTTTTGCGTACCACTGAAATAATTTTGCGTCGCATTGTTCCACTCCCAAGCGGCCACTAAGCATGGGCTGGATTCGCTGGAAGAGGAAATTCACACTAGACAGGCTCTCGGTCGAGTTCACGCCTAGTCGCAGGCGGTCGAGTACCATTTTCAAGTCTGCAACTTCTTGGTACAGGGGCAGGGCATCTTTGTGAAATCGCGCAAGCACAGATTCTGGGGAAAACCCAAGCTTCGTATCTTTCAGCACAAATCGTGCAAGCCATTTGATTTCCACTGGGGACATCTTCCGTACTCCAGCTAGAAGCACACGGAACGATGATTTGTCCTGCTTTGTGCCTGAGCCTGCTCCTGCTGTGGCGCCTGCTGCAGCATTTCCCTTGCCCTCTTGTTCACCTGCGGCAGTCGTCGCTCCCGCTGCTGCCTCAGCATCGCCTTGTGGTGCCTGCACTGGTTGCAAGTCTTCGTATTCCACTGAGAGCTGGTCTAGTACGCGGTTCACGTCTGACACTGTAAGACCACCAGAAGCGTAGTTGGCGCGAATTTCGACTAGAGAGAAGAGTACACTGGAGAAGTCACCGGGAATGCAGCGGAAGCCCTCCTGCAAAGCCGCGTCTCGGAACCCGAGTAAGCGCCGTTTTTCTTTATCAGGTACACCCAACACTTCGGCCAAAAGCTTCCCAAGCTTGTTCTCCTTCATCTCGTAATTACCGCGGTGGCGATCCGCGTGAGGAAATATCAGTCGAAAGGCCGGCCACAGGTCGCCATCGGACACGGGTCTCAAAAAACCCCACAAAGTTTCGAGCTTATCCTTCTTCTTGCGACTGCGGTGTAAATTCTCAAGGAATCGGCAGAAAACGTCGAAACGCACATTGCCGACCTGCGCTATTGGTGCCGCAGATGATGTGCTACCGTTGGTGCTGGAAGAGCTCATCGTGTTTGTGTTCCTCAATTCTTCTTGGTCATGCTGCTTTCTTATCGTAAGTTGTTCGCAAAAAAACTTTTTTTGCCTTGATTTCCCGGTCTTCTTCGCTTCTATGGAGGTAGACTCTTCACCTTCGCAGGCAGAGGTGGGACCCCAAGTGGCCGTAGCATAGTTTGGCAGATTTGTTGCGCTACTTCTACGTGAAATGCAAAAATGACATTAGACCACCCGTGCAAGGTCGCATTCAAGAACCGACTATGAGGGTGATCGCAGCGTCGTGCATAGCCATTTTTTCTCAAGAATCAACAGCTTAAGGATGAGGGGCTTTTCAGACTCTGAAACAATAGGTTCTGACTAAGTAATCGTGATGGGCTAGAGCGTAGTCAAGATGAAAAGACTGAGACACCGTTCGGGAAGCCCTTGTGTGATAAAGATGGCACGCGAGAAATTCTACAGCTTTGACTTTTGATGGTCGAAATTACCAACATTTTGTTCACTAATTAGAACAAAACCAAAAGCGGACGAGTGACATTTAATTACAGTTATTGAACTTCCTTCTAATCTAGTCCTAGGTTCTCGGGGTCAGGGAAATGAATACCAAAAAACAGTGAAGCTCAGCTTGAAATCGACGCAAAGATATGAAAGGAAAAAAGTAAATTAAAGGAGGGTAAAGCTAAACGAGAACCGCTCGCTCTTGCCAAAAGTGCCTGGACCTGAAGGTAAGACTCCGAAGTTGGTCGTGTCGCGAAGATGAGTCAAAAAGTTAAAGTAGTTTGATGTACGCGAGATAGATCTTACTTGGGTAGCCCAGCACAAGAACCAGGACGACAATCGTCAATTGATTCTACATAGTCAGCGGTTCTGACAAGTCGATTCTTTGTATTCATTGTTAGCTACTATGAAATCAAGATGTCGATCTCGATGCGCAAAATTCAATGTCGGGATTGTCGGATCCGTTAAATCATGACATGCTGCATAGATGTTGAAGGCGGGACACAGAAGTTGTAGCCATAGGAATTACAATAGGGCAACTTTCGCTTTCCTCATCAGTTTTGAGCATCATAAGCCATCTCACCAATACAGCTTTCCCCAGTGCTCTTCATGTGGATACTCCTGTAATTGCCCTATGCTGTAGAGAAGGTGTTTCTCGGCATGGTCTTCTTGCGCATCTGTGTCCTTCGGACTGCGCGCGATTGCGAACAAGGAGACCAGCAGGTAAGGCAAAATGCACTCTGCTGGTGTTCCCGCGCCTATCATCCCATCAACTTCTGCGATAAGTGTCGCTGCTTTGCTGCACTGGAAATCCGTCAGAGTCGCGCGGTCCAAAAGAGCATCCCGAAGAGGTCCGACAACGGCCGCTGGTGCATACGCTTCTCGCAGTAGCGATTCAGCATCCTGTTCTACCTGATAAATAGAAGAGCAATAGTGTCTATGATATGGGAGTCTATGCGCGTCACTAAAAAACGCTTAATTATACAGGGTAGTTTGACGACTAACGATATGACAAATAACGAATGCATGTCTTAAATAAGCTCTGAAGCGGAGAGAACAGTGCAAATGATCACGCAACTACTTCTCAACATCTAGAGGTAGATTACCTGTGCATCCAATCAAGTTCAAGCTACTATCAGAGGAGCAGCAAGGACAAAGGAGGGCATAAGCAAAAACGTCATAAATGGGATGATCACTCAAGAAAAAAAGAACAGAAACAAAAAGGCGGGCAAACCGAGACGCTGGAGGGGGTCAGAGGTGAGAAACTCCGCACCTCGTCTCCCGCTGTTCTTCCTTAACAGCACACGCCACCCGACAACCGACACGGCCAGAAAAAGTAAAAAGATAGCTGACCCTGCAGCACAAAACGTCGGCGTCTGCCTGCGGGTCGTCTGGAGCATCCGGCGGGGCCTTTTTGAGTTTCTTCTTTGGCTTCCCTCGGTCCAAGTAGGAGCTTCCGAACGTGCTTTCCCAATGCTCACCAGATTCGCGTCCTCCAAGCGGCTGCTTCCGCAGCACTTGCTTGAATAGCTTAAGAATAGGTTAACATTACACGCACTAGAAATTGATTTAGGAACGCAGGCTCAACGTGAGTGATGTCGTTGTAAGTACTAGCTGTAAGTAAGTAGTACATCCTCCACTGTTTGGCTGCACAGTATGTGGTCCACAATTTTTTCGACACTTTCGTCTGGAAGGGCGTTACCGAGTCGCAGTATATCGTTTCTTGATATTTTCTTTTTCAGCTGCAAGCTCGCGTCAGCGCTGCTCAGTCTGGAAGCCGGATTCACCAGACTCGCACATGTGCTCTGCAACAATGTGATTGCCCGTCGACAGTCGCCCTCGCTGAGCGCAAGCAAGACGTCTAGACCTTCATCGGCGACCAGCAAATTCTCGGCTTCGCAGATTCCCCGTAAGTGTTCGCGATGCTGGCTGTCGTCCAACGGCTGGAAGCGGATTAAGGCACATCGCGACTGAATTGGCTCAATGATCTTGTTGACATAGTTGCAACAAAGAATGAATCTGGCGTGACCACTGTGCTCTTCCATCACCCGTCGCAACGCGGCCTGCGCCTCAAACGTCAGCGCATCAGCCTCGTCCAAAAGCACGAACTTCAAACACGGACTAGAACAATTAGAACATAAGCATAACGAATACGATCGAAAAGGAGCAGAAACTGAAACAAAATGATCATAATCATCAGGAATGCAAATGCGGCAGCACCCATTCTTACAGGCGATGTGCTTATAGTGTCCTTGTAGCTCGAGTAACTGTCAAGTCATCAGTCAAATGCTCCATAAGATATTTGTCTGGCTCGTCGTCCTCCTGATAGACGTCATTCCTGCAGTAAGTCTTGACCTCCTCACGTATGACTCGAACTCCGCGATCCTGGGATGAATTCATTGCTTTCACGTGTTTTCTCGCTGCTATCGGACCGAATAGCTCGTAAAGGAATGCCCAAGCAGTCGTCGTTTTCCCGACACCAGGCGGACCGTGGAGTAGCAAATGCGGAGTCTTCGCAGGTGACGCCAACATTCGTGCGAACGTGCGCTCTGTCGCGGCGCTATGCACGATGCTCCGCAGCTCTTTTGGTCGATACTTTTCTGCCCATGGTTTCGCCCTCTTCTGGAATTTTTTCTTGTCAACAGGTCTTCTGGAAGCAGTGGCGCTCCCCGCGTCCATTTGCGTGAGGTCGAGCGGATTCGCAACTACAGAGGCTCTAGAAGTAGCTCCAGGTCCGCTCCCTGCCAGTCCGGTGCCGAAAGGGGGCAACAAATTTGCTCCGAACGGTCGCAACGAAGCTCCGCTTGGCAGCGAAGGGTGGTGACTTCCTGGTTGAGGATCTGGCATTTTCGTGAATGCGACCACCTAAGTACTTCTTCTACTTTATCAACGAACTGAATTAATTCCAACCAACAAGAAGTCGTAGTGTTATTGGTCGTACCATTCATAACGATATTTTCATTTGTTGTGTCTATCGTCAACGACATTCTTCATCAGCAACTTCGTGATATGAAGGAAAGGAGCCAGTGCATCCGAGTGGTAATTGTAGAGGCACTGAAGAATCAACAAAATCACACACACCTTTTTCTTCATCTTCTCCACAACTAGTTGTCACTTCTATCATGAAGATCGCCCTTTGCAAGATGACAGGTCCGTTGTCAAGTCCTCGCCAACAAAACAAAATGCTCACGTATTTCTCATGATTTTAATGTGATCTGTCTGGAGCAGGGCCAGGGAACTTTTAGTAAGTCTTTTGATATTGTTGACTAAGTAAGTACAACTACGCTACTCTACTTCGCGACAACACATGACAACTTTTTGGCTTCGTCCTCGATCTCGGTCGAGTGAGAACTTCATGCCCTGCAAGGGCTTCCGGCACAACGTGGAATCTCTGTCTCCTCGTGGGTTCCTTCTACACATGGTATGGGACATATCAACTGCGCGCCAAACTTGTAGTTTTAGTCGTTTTTACTTTTACGGGGCATCCGGTTCTGATCGATTTTACGGGTTCATTGTTTCTTCGATGAATCAATCTCTATTTTAGCATGAAGGCGAAGATACTGGTAAGACCTAGCTTCGATCATTCTTGATCGAAGGCCACGACATAATGATAATAATTCGAGTTTCTGTTTCTTTATCCTCTAGAATTTTCTCTTGCCATAATGTTGGTGTGAAATTACGAGTACCAAAAACAATGCAGAGTACCCAGACTGCAAGGAAAAGAAAAAGGAAGGGAGGAGCGCGTCGCCAATCTTCGCTTTGTAGCGATACGATTAGCGATCTTGTTTCTCACATCCTGCGGATGTACGCTTGATGTTGATACTTTTAGGGAAAATAATACATAGTCTCTTTGTTCCATGGATGAAATCGCGTTCGTTAAAGGAGCGCCACATTCTAGAAAGAAGCCTTAATGACAGCTGGACCGGTTTTGATAATGATGATCATTTCTTTTGAAAAGCTGAACGTTTGGCCCTATCTCGTTCATCGTGTGCGTCTGTCTAGAACTTTTTCGGTCATGGTTGCTATCGCTATCCGGGTTCCGTTCTTGATCTTGAAATCAAATGGGTTTTTACTAGTCGGGGTCGTTTCGGTTTTACCAAATTTTACACGAGTTTCTAACACAACGCTTCTGTTTACAACAAATGATGGTGAAGCGAAAGGATTCATTCAAATGATTAAAGATGAATTCGCCCTTACTCCAATGTGTGTTGGAGGCGTTCTCATGGTGATTCTCTGCTCAAATGTGTCTGCCTTTTGTAAGTACGCAATTACCACCTACGCTTGCCGCCTCCCTTACTGGGTGGTCCGCCGAATGACCCCTGACCCTGCGCCATGCGCGCCAACTCGCCTGGCACTTGCTGGGCCGCTTCGCGGAGGATAGACATTAGTGCTCCTGCCATGCGTACTTTGTCAGGTGTAAAAAATGTATAGGCAGACCCCGTGGCGCCAGCTCGACCTGAAGGATCAACAAATTGTAAAAAGTAAGTGCTTACGTACATTTTGATTGATTCTACTAGTACTAAAAAATGCGATGAGGACAACATTAAGATTACTTAACTTCGAGCAAACAGATACTCAAACTCATTTGTTATTCTACAACTTTAACATTACCCGTTCTCCCGATGCGATGCACGTAGTCCTCTATCTGATTTGGGAAGTCGAAATTCACCACATGCTTGATGTCTTTCACGTCAAGACCGCGGGCCGCAACATCAGTAGCGATCAAAATTGGGTTTCTGCCTTCTCGAAACTCCTTGAGCACCCAATCCCGTTCCTCCTGCTTTTTATCCCCATGAATTGCCAGTGCTGGCCATCCCGCCACACGCATCTCCTTAGTCAGGGTATCAGCGCCGCGCTTGGTTTCGACGAAAATAAGGATTTTGCTTCCGTCCATGATGTTGTGCAGCAGTTCTTGCAGTCTGCGTTTCTTCTCGTATTCTTGGATAATCTCAACGAACTGTGAAATATTGTGCGACGCTTTCAAATCCAGAGAGCCGATGTTGATATGCACCGGGTCTTCACGGCACAAATCGCGAGCCAGCTTCTGCACCTCTTTTGGCCATGTAGCAGACCACAAAAGTGTCTGTCTGTCAGGTCGAATCTGCGACGATATCTTGCGAACCTGCATCAAGAGAGAGAAAGAGATCGACATGATCTTGATCATGCAGCATATTTAACTTTGCTTGTTCATGCCCTACTGGTATTGATGAGTTTCACTTTCGAAAGCCACCGGTATTTTCATCTGTACCTGCTGATGTTGAATGTAATAAATATGAGAGAGCATCATCATGTATACTTCTCAGCAAAGGCAATAAAATTAGCCTAGTGCCTGTGGTTCGAATCCCATATCAAGCATTCGATCGGCTTCGTCCATGACGAGATAGGTCACTCGCAAGGATTAGACTTTTCGGAAGATGAGTGAAGCCGCGACTTCCTTGTCATATTGTATGTACATCTAGTAGGAGTAAGTACCTCATCTAGTAGAGTCTACTAATGAAAAAGAAACATATAATTGATTTATTAAAATTAATGCTTGTTCGATCTCGATCTCCCTGTTCTCGATGAATCACGTATTAGAACTACAATTATATTGGATGGAATTTATACTATAGTACTAGTTGTATTGTCGTTGTCCTCGTGGCATAATTAAGATTTGTGGTTCCCTGCTCGAGAAAATCTATCAATCGTCCGCAAGTTGCCACTACAATTTCGACGCCGTTGCGTAAGTCTCCTGCTTGCCGATTTCTCGGAACGCCTCCGTACACACAGGTGTTTCTGATGTTCGCAACCTTTCCGAATTTATTGCACTCCTCTTGTATTTGCACTGACAGTTCGCGCGTCGGGGCGAGGACCTGAATGTTCATGCGACGAAGAGGTTAGTTTCTAGATGCAGAGTGATTTTCAACATCCTCGAATACTGCTCATGCGTTTGGGTTTGGAAACATAAACTTAAATGATTGGAGTTGGACCAAAAAAATTGGTAGGAGAATGCGTAGGAGAATGCAAAAAGTTGACAAGATGGACGAGGAGCAAGCCTTGCTCTCTTGTAAAAACGTACCAACATGATGGGTCCTTCGCCCCGCTGCAGAGCAGGCTGCGCCTGAATGTGCACGATGCCTGGCAGTAGAAACGCTAGTGTCTTGCCACTTCCTGTGTCAGCGATTCCAACCATGTCTTTTGCGTCTTAGAGCTTATGTGTGGATGATCACAGTTCTTATTCTTGAGTCTTTTAGATACTTGAAATTGAATAACGTTGATGTTAATGATATAAATATTTATAAATATAATGTCCTCAACGTAATGCCGCCAACAAGCAATAGGACATCTTGTTCATCACTACAACCTAGTAATATACAAGCTCAAACGGCCGAAGATTCCTAATTTCTATATCATATACATCAGCCTCCTGCCGTAACCTGAGAGTGCTATTGGCCAGCCCTGAACTTGGATGGTCGTTGGAGCCTGAAATCCTGCGCCGTAGAGTGCCTGCTTAAGATGTTGTGGAAACGGTGCCTCCTCAAACGTTCGAATCGGTTTAGGAACGTGGTGGCCGAAGACAATGTTGATTTGTTTTTCTTCCCGATATCTTCGCACATCCTGCTCCGACAGTGCTGTCACCTAAAAAAGTGGAAGATTTCACATCTGGATGTACATGTAAATGTGAAGACTACTTAAACGGCGAAGTGAGCTAGGTGGGATGGGTTGATGCGCCTGCACACATTCGGAAGATCTAGATTCGCTGGATAAAAAAGTAGTTGATAAAGAAGAGGCGAGGAGAAGCACAATCATGTTCATTAGCTGCGCTTTCACTTTTTTTGCATCTAGCTTGAGAAGAGGAGGCTGCAAAAATACCTCGAGACTAGTAACATTAGCAATAACGAAGTAGAAGCAGAAGATGAATAATCATAAACGCTGTACCTTGACGAGGTATTTTCTCTAGCCCCCTCGGCGCACGCCGGCTAGTAGCGGACCCTTCCGCACCGGCGGAAGAGCACGCGCCGACATGCACCATATTTTTTTTGACCATATCTACTAGTACACATGCTCTACCTCTAGTACCGACATACGCCTACAACATCTGAAAGGATGATGTTCGTGTTACGTTGGGGTGTTCTCGGTAGAAATTTTTCTCGAATTTGATCAGAGATTGCTGTTGCCAGTTCATGTGCATGTTTAGGCGGCTTCCCAGTTGCCCCATGCGATCTCCTCCGCCCATACAACCGCCGAATCCTCCACCGAAGCCGCCTCCACCGTAGCTGCTTCCACCCCCATAGCCGCCACCACTCCCATAGCCTCCGCCACCGCCGCCACCGAAGCCGCCTCGTCGCTCGCGCGATCGTGAGCGGTAGCCTCCGCCTATAATGACAAGATTTTCCGAGAGATGACGGACTGTTCCGTCAAAAGAATAAAACCCTTCATGTTGTACGTCGACACTTCTGTTGAAACAACTGTTGATGATGATAGCCTGAAAGGGCGGGTGGGGGGATAATATATTAAGGTGAACGTAAAAGAATGATAATTGCGACAACTATGGCTAACTTTATTACACAATCTACCGTTCGTCCTGCCTGGAAACAAACACCCAAGAGTAGCAACATTTACCCCGGCTTCTGGATCGCGATCGGCTGTTCCGCCTTCCACCTCCATCGACACGCCCGCGAGGAGGGCCAGCACCGTACATTTTGAGGATGTCTTAGTTGTCGTTCGATGATATCTTCACCTAGTTCTAGTGAACGGTAGGAATAAAAAACGAAAATACAAAATATTTCTACTACCCTATCTCTAAAAACAAAACTACGCGCAAAAAGTTGTAGGTACTCAATATGAAATAAGGCTTCACATTAATGAAGACAAAATGCGAATGTCGCGAATATGGATTGATATGTTCAGTGATGTGAAATTATCGTATTTAGATGAAGATCATAATGTTAGACTTAGAGAGAAAGTCTATAACAATCTAGATCTAAAAAGCTCGACGGAAAGTTATACTAACCTCTCTTCAACCAGCTCATTTCTTTCGAGCAGCCTCGCCTGTTGGTCGTCATAGTAAAGAATGAAGATTATGATGTCCTCGTGTTTGTGTTACATCATCAACTATTATGATCAAGCTAGTACGTTTTCACTTTTCCTTGTCCTACACGACAAGTCGCTTCTGGCAGTCTGTACTGCCTTCTGAGGAGAAGAGGCTAATGGCACTGAGTCTTTTCAGTTCCTGGCCGCTGAAGCCTCAACAAGTTAGCGCAACTTGCTTGTTTTGCGTGGTGGAATCATGCTTATCTTCAGCGTCGACTTTGTGATTACTTAAGAAGTAGAAGAAATAGTAATGATCATTGTCATGAGCAAGTGCCCAAAACAAAGAGAGGAGTGAGGACCGATAAAAAGCGATGTTGACAGAACCGGAACACAACGATACGGCAACCCCAACTCACTTCAAATGAGTACACGCAAATCAATCTGCAAGTCGCAAGTATGCCTAGCGTAGTTATGTTGAGCGCATTAAGGCCATAAAAAGAAGATAGTGTATGTAGTGCTTTTAGTTTCAGTTTTACTCGAGAGTATCAGCATCAGCATGGGTATCTCCAAAAGACATACTTAATCATGATAAAGCATGGTCTTCAGATATTAATGTTCATTCATGATATGGTTTGTCTCATGTGCTAGTGTATGTTCTTCCATATGTGAAACAAGCGCCACATGTTCTTCATCCTGAATTATGGTGATATTTGCTGAGGAACTCGCGAGAGCTGCACCGGAATTATGAAGCGCCAGACGGTATTCGTCAGGGGTGGACGTCAGCTGCCGCGCCGACTGCTCGTCTGCCCTAACATCGCTAAAACAGGAAAGGGGAGGCGGTTTGGACTGCATGTAGCCCCCAGGTGATATGTTTTGCTACTTAGCGAAAGGAGATGTTTAACAACAGTGCTCATGTTGTCTCGTCCCAGTGTGTTGATCTTCTGGGTGATTTCTTAATCATTCTACCTCTAGTTCTTGTTCTTGTCCTGGTCGTCTTGTTGTGATCCTGCAACATCAACACGGAACAACAATTGTTCGTAGTATTAGTCATCTAGCAGATAAAAGCCATAATCTTTAGATTTGAGGAGCTGCTTTCAGCGCCACCGTTTTTCCCCATATACGTAGAGCTATGGTCCTCGCAACATTTCTTCTCGTACCACCGAAACTGGCTGAGTATGATGCCGTCGTAGATGCAACAGAGCGCGCCAATGAGAATTTTCGGAAGGTTTCCAGTTAAAATTTCAGAATCGCCTTCTAGAAAGGCCAGCAGAAGGTTCTGTGAGAGACTGCAACAACCACCAGTGAGATCTAAGAGGTACGTGGTCCTCGCAAGACCCGCTGTAGACCTGCGCTCGTGGTTCAACAGGATTTGGGACGGGTACTTGACTGCGGTGATCACTACCTTGACGAAACCCAACAACGTCAAAAAAGAGAAAGCGTGGTGGGACGGTGTCGCCACCGCTCCTGAAGTAGATCCGCTTAAACCAGTCGTCGCAGATAACGAGGAAGGACTTTGGTCGACCCCGGTTGTTTTCGATGCGTCAAACCATGGAATTCTCTTCGTCAGGCTAAGAAATAAACCAACGAAAACGATGAAACCAAGCACCAACAGTAAATAAACGTCTTGCCGCATTAAGCCGTTGATGACGACGTCCCTTTTTGGTTTTCTTACATGACCCAATGATGTTGGACTCGTGTTATAACTACTAGCATCAGCATCTTTCCTTGTCTCAGAAGCATTCATCTCGTCGAGGGTGGTCGTAGAATCGGTCTCCGATACGGATGAGTGCGATTTTTCGTGGTGATGACGTGCACCTCCTGTCGCGCTGGATGAAGAAGTACTACTGGTAGGACTGCCCTGTCCCATATTGATATGTGGAGACAATTGTCGTGTGCTTCCAGCGACAGCCACGTGACGACCGTGGCCATTGCTTTTAGGTGTGCCCATGGATGCTAGCATCTTGTCGCCCCTAGCTGCAGGCGAGCGAGAACCAGGCGACGACTGTCTACTCTGCGGCGGCGGCGCTTCCGATATACTTCTATCAGCACTACTCCTACCCACAACATTGATCATTTCGATTGCGACGGGGGGACCGTGGGCGCCTGGTTGATGGCGGAGCGATTCGTCTCCGGATTCTGCGGAAGATGAGCTGCTTTCAGCCGAAGAACTTCCCGACAGATCTTGCTCTTCGTATTGTGCTCGCACAAGCCCGCCGGTTTCACTTTTTGCGGGCGAAAGGGCTAGTCTTTCCTCTCGCAGATATTGCTCGGCGCGTCGACGTTTTTCGTAGGAAGCCCTGAGCGAACTATGATTGTTGTAAAAGACGACCTGCCCCAGAAGGATAATGCAACAACCAAGCCCATGCAAACTGAACAGAGCATCGTGCACCGTCACAGCCTCCGGCAAATCATAGGCATCCTGGATTACGCGCGTTGCCACAGTGTATGCGAACAATGAAGAAAGAGAGATCAACATTGATGGATCAACATGGAGACTTTTTTAACTAGGATTTCGGGTAAACCACCTCCGTGTGCCTCAACATGGAGACTTTTTTAACTAGAATTTCGGGTAAACCACCTCCGTGTGCATGCCCGAAAGAGAATCGTACGTATCATTCATTTAAGTAAACGCAAGCTCATAGCAAATCACACAAATCGGAACCATCTATATTTTGTCGCCATAATGAGTAACACAGGAATCCCAACACGTTGTAGAGGAGGTAACCAAGAGACAGGGCTGCGGCGTTTTTGCGCTTGTAGTTCGTGTAAATCTGCGGCCAGAAAACCAGAGTCCACGCTGAGACATATATTACACCTAGCATGCCAGCAAGCAGAGCTACAAAATGCTCAAAAGGAGCCAATGGCAAATCGTCCTCCTCCTCGTCCTCTTCTTCTTTATTTTTGCCTGTTGCAGAAGGTGCGAGACTTACTGAACTACTTTCACCAGGCTGCGCTGTTGAGTGTGTCGTAGTAGGTAGAGTTGTAGTTTGTTGGTGGTCCGAGGATGCGACAGGATAGCCACCGGCGGTGCTCGGCTGTCGCGGTTCCATGCGGAAAAGGGCCTTCGCTTTTGTTCGACCGTCCTCCTGAAGATTTCCTTGACGCGAATGAGTGTCCTGGTAGTACAGCATTTCTTTCTTGGCAGCTGCTCTTCCCGCCCAGGATGTTGCTGCTGAGGTTGCGGAAAGCGGTGGTAGGTGTCCGCTTGCAGTTGCTATCCCACCCTGGTCGGGTGTTCTTGGGGAATTTGCGAAACCACCATTTGCTGCAGCAGCACTTCCATCATGATGTTCTGGTGTCTCTGTCTGTCCATCCCCGTGGTGGTACAGGTCTTCTGCGCTCGCGGCAACCTTTTTTTTCTTCGCATCTTTCACTCTTTGCGACTCCGGAACAAAAGACTTGAGTGTCGTGCTACTGTTAGAGATCGCCCTAATCCGTCTCGAGACCCATCTTGAAACCGTTTTTCCCGTATGGAGCGGCCTCAAGATGCTTTTGAAGATGGATTAGGGGAAGCCTTAATACTGGCAGTCTTCTTGGCGTTGATACTTGGCAGTGGTGAAGCAGGAGTTTCTATGGCTCCTCCTTGGGCGGGAGTAGGTGCTGTTGATGATGCAGAGAGTTCCGCATATCCAAGGAGTGCTGCAGTTTCAGATGTGGACGGGGACTCGGATGGCAGCCTACGCGGAACCTCAAAACGATCATCATGCTGTTCTTTTCGCCTAGCTTCATCTGCCAGAATATTTGTGCCACCGGTGTTAGAAGTCGAAGTCGTCGTCCTTGAGAACGTTTCATCTGCCGACCTCTTGCGCGTCCACAGACCATGTCGATGCCGCAATTTCTTCGCACTAATCAGCGCGCTCGTACGACGAGGACCATTCCATCTCGAAGACTCGTCATCTGTAGCCCCATCATTGAAGAACAACACCGGCAAAAACAGGCTGCTCGTGACATAAGACAATACAGTTTCGACGATTCTCATGCGCCGCGCAATCCTGCTCCGCGTGGTCGTCAGATATGGAGTCATTATTTTTCGACACTTTCTTCAACACCAACGCACCAGAGTCTGGATCATCACTGGCTTCCTGCAACCTTGCTTTAGTACTTGAAATCTGCATTATTTTGTGATTCTGGCGGATAATTTGGATTTTCTTTAATATTACCAAATATGTTTCACTAAGCTTGTGGCCTCACCTCACTTAGGGAAGTTTAAAGAAGAGGGAGAGGTGCGAGAACTACCTCTTGCTCTCATACAAGATCTGATGGGGAGGTTGATGTGTTGTTTTCAGCAAAAATTTGCCATCCCTCGACTTTTCGGGGTAAATAAAATGTAGTCAGCTACTCCGTCTACTTGCCAGGGGGTCGCTCGCGGAAATAAAAATTTATGCTAGAGGACAACACGAAGAGCGGCAGACTAAATCACATGTGCTAGCTTTGGTCCGCTGGCCAAGTTAAAGTGCGACATGATCTATATGCTTAAAAAGAGCTTTTCTTCTTGGGTCTGAATCTCGTCCCTTTTACCTTGTGAAGCGGACGTCGCCGGGAAAGCGAGAGGGTTCTTGAGTCAAAATCTGTTTTGCTTAGCCACAATGACATGAGACGAGGGCCATGTGTCTTTGGTGCTGGGTTTTCTTGAGGCATAAATTGGTATGAATGTTACCAAATAGAAATGGTCACTGGACTGGCTCTTGCACAGCGCCACACGTGATAGATAGATGTCGAAATATATGGTGAATTGAAGTTGAGGGTTGCGTGCACTACAACTTCTAACCGCAACAACCTTTCCTATCGTTTGGTGCTGCAGCAACCGGATGGCTCGTCAACTGAATCGACTGCGTTACGCCTGGCACATGCCCTTGTCCACCATCGGGCTGGATTGTTCGCTGCGCCATCATTTTAGCGTAGACGTCGGTCAAGATTTTTCGAAAGGCAGTCTCAACATTCGAGTTCTCGAGGGCAGAGGTTTCTATATGCCCGAACCCATTTTCTTCAGCGTATGATTTGATATCGTCGCTATTAACCTGCCGCAGATTTACCAAATCCGTTTTGTTTCCGACAAAGAATGAACGCGAGGAAAAAGAAACGGGGGAATCCAGTACTTCAGGATCAGACCGACGAAATAGCAGCTCGTGATCATGCACTTATATCAGTCAATTTTTCAACATCTGAAGATTCATTAAATGAACATCCTACTTCTACTTGTGATTATCGTTGTTCAAAACCCTCACCTTGTGCTACCGTATCCGTCCTAGACCATGACGAGCATAACCTTCACAAGACTATCTTCAAATAGTGCTGCTCATAAGAGTAATAGTGAAATTGATGGTTCTGAATGCATGCGGAGCTCCTCAATCCAATTTTCTTTGAGGCTCTGCCACGATGCCGCTTTTGTGACATCACAGACGACCAATGCGCCTACTGCCCCACGATAATATGCGGATGTAATCGCTCGATATCTCTCTTGACCGGCCGTGTCCCATACCTGAGAGTTGTGCTACTGAGTAAGTGATCACTGAGTCTCATTATACGAGGAGCAAGATGAGACGAAACGATAGAGAATGACATTGAGCCGACAACAACATGTTAAAAAACAGTAGAATGTCAAATCATGAGTAATCTAGCACCGCAAGTTAAGCAACGACGTTTCAATTATAGCATGTATTTGTAATCATAGTCCCGTAGTCTACTACTTAACGAGTACCTGTGCTTTGAGAACGACGTCCTGCCCTGTGTCTTCGTCGCGCACGACAAGTGACTTTGTCGCGAATTCAACGCCGATGGTGCTCTTGGATTCCAAGTTGAATTCGTCCCGAGTAAACCGCGTCAAGAGATTTGATTTTCCAACCCCGCTGTCTCCTATAAGCACGATCTTGAAGAGATAATCATAATCGTCGGGACGGACCATCTTTTTTTGAACTAAAGTGCATAAACAATAATACCGATGAAGATCAAGGAAGAATAAGATCGTGCGTGGTAGGTAGTTGCATGCAGCATGCGGGCCGCATATTATCCTTCAGTCATTATAGAGAATGTTAACCTCTATCAGTAGCTACGCGTACGCGAGAGTGAAACTCGCCGTCAAGGTCAGCTAGCACGTAACTAATTGGAGTCATGCATTAGCATAATATCCTAGGTCTGTGTTCCAGTTCGGATATAATATACTAGTAACGTCGTAAGCTGTTGCTGTACCACATCCTCGTATAAGGCTAGACCACCTACTAGATTATACGATGTTGAGTCCATAGTTGTTCTTGTGTCAAATAGAGCAACTAGGAAGATCTTCCAATACGATACAACGCAATGGATGCAACAAATCTCCCACAATGCAATACAATACAATACAATGGACTTTCATTTCTTCTGACTCGGCAATTGATGATGGTCTGCAAGATCCACAGATCAAAAACTGTCTGGAAGGTGGAGGCTTCCAGAACACTCATCTTCATCATATCGAGCCAGCGAGGAAGCGTTCTGCTTCGATCATGTGGGATAAACTCCCAACATCTACATGATGTCAAAGTTCCTTTATATATATAATACACGAGGCCAACAATGATTCAATGGTCATAAAAAGTAGCAGGCGTAAATAGTTATAGTACAATTCTTGGGAATGGGATGAAACTAACAAAGATATCGCCCATCGGCGATACCACGTCGCCATACTACGACGAGTATCATCTGCGTAATTAGTTCATTGCGCGCGCGTTGACCCGGCTTACTGACAGCCCTTCCTACACCTGCCGCTAGGTCATCGCTTCGTGGCCATATTTAGCTCTTTTTGCGGATCAAAAAATGAGGAAAAATAAGAGAAGCGGACATGAAGTAGTCAAAAATTCAACAAATACAACTGCTGCACTAGTAATAGTTCATGCGCGATTTCACCGTCACTGTGCCAAAAAGACTAAATTACATCAAAAAATACATAGTACTACTTATACTTTCTTCCCGTAAACAAAAACCCGATTGAGTTTAGCTCTTTTGAAATAACGTTGACAACTGCAAAAAAATCGATTAACCTGTAGACGCAACAAGTTCGAGAAATTACTCAAAATCTCGTTCGCGACAAACAAGACTTCCATCAAGAATATTTCTTCACGTGCCAACTGGTAGAGTACTTAATCGCAGAATGATAAGGCACTTCCTACACACACATTCGAGGTAAGCAACTCGTCATGAAAATCTTACACGGTTACATTCTACAGATGACTCTCCTCCATCTCCAAGTCCGCCGAGTCATCGCCACCCATGCCCATCGTTTAAAAAGTCAACCGATAAGAGATAGACCGAGGAAGACCAAAGGGTTGAAAATTCTTTTTACAGCAAGTGAAAGGAACAGTCTGAGCCTAGAACTCAGAACTCTCTGCTGCAGGAGTTTGCTTGGATGTAGTAATTTACATCAGACGCCCTTCATTTTTTGTTTGTTTCTTTTCCTAAGGGTGGCGTTAAAAGGTGACTGTCCTACAAGTGTTCGATTGTGAGTGGTTAAGATTAAAATAAATAAATATTTAAAATAAGTTAGACTAATACGCGTATTAGGGCTACTCCTGCCCATGAGGTCAATCAATCAATAAAAAATAGAAATACTCTACCTCCCCTTCCTAACCACCAGTTAGTACGTAGACTTACGCGATGATGTCTTCGTCCACCTTTTTGTCAGCGCGCTCGCGCAGCTGACTGAGCAGGTTATGCGGGTGGTGTGTTTTCTTGTCATCATCCTTATTAAGATGCGAGTGGTGCTCTTCTTTGAGGCAGCCCGTTCCGTCCTCTTCACATGGATAGTTCACTTCGGTAAAGGCTCCTGGTGTAGCCCATGCGCACTCGTCCTCGATTCCTGCCTGCGATCCGCCTGTCTTCAACCTAAAAAAACCCATCTCTCCCCAGTATTCACCCCAGCTGTTGCGGCCAATCCAGTACTCGCCTTTCACTGTCGTTTTGGTGTCAATAATATGTAGAAGAAGTACTATTATGACGGTTCTATTCTACTTCTACAGCGTGGCTGGGGGACGACATTCTTGATTGCTCTTCTTCTTGTATTACGACTAGCAAGAGATATTCATATATTCACAACTGAAGAACATCAACAATTTTTTCATGTCCAGAAAATATTTGTAGACTAGCTCCACTAGCACTGGTACACACCCAAGTCACATGCAAGATTAAGTGAGTACTTACCTGGGTCCACACCCCATCCGATGACAGAGATCACGTGGTTAATATTGCGCGTTCCATCGGGGATATCAAGGACGCCACCCTTGTAGGTTCGCAAGTTGTCGGCATCGATACCTTGACGAGATTTTTGAACATGGTGATTATGCGTGGTAGAGCTAGAAGAAAAAGATAGAAGCTGTTTTCATCATAGCTACAAGAGGCTGCATCAAAACTGAAACTGATTTAAGAATAAATCAAACTTGACCTTCGACGACCAATCGAAGTAAAAGCCGATGAACATTCTACCTAGCATACTTCCAACATTCACGTGTGTCAGTTGAGAAATCACAAACACGTAGCGTGTAAAGCAGAGGTACCGCACGCAAGCGGTCCCTTGAGCAATTCTTTTTTCATATCGTGGACGCCTGACACCATACCATATTCCGAGATGGTTGCGTTAGGAAAGTGGGTCAAGCCGACACATTTGCCTCCAAATTCAGGGAAAGTGCTGCAAGTTCGCGCGATGTTCGCCGCGGTACAGGTGAAATCACCCGCCGTGCACAGTCCGTTTTTTGAGTCCGAAGAACAGGCTAGATACGGGTTGCCACTGTCATAGGCAACGTACCTTATTGAGGTGATCAGTTGTAATTGTACTCATAAATAGTGCAGAACCTTCAAAAAAACATTCGCGGCGCAAAAGAACATCTCCGTAGTCTGCTGTATACTTACCTTACGTTTAGGTTTGCCACTTGCAGAAACCATGCGTAATAAATGTCATTACCCGTTGTCATGGATGAACTGATAGGCTCCGCTTTGGGACCCGCCATAGCATGATCCAGCAATATCACCTCCGCAATTGAGCACATGCTGCACAGAAAGATTGATATCGGGCGACTTTCCCTTTCGGGCGATCTTGATGCGGTCCGAAAGTGAAGAGATCGCGCCATGGGCCCAACAGGAACCTGATCGAAATAAAGTTGTTGACTGACTGAATCTAGCCGGAGGGAATACAGATACAGAACAGCAGTGGATACTTATATATTCCTTATTCCTACACCTACGAGCTCGGGAGATGATGTCAGCCAGTACATCCTGTACGTATAGATGCGTATACCCAAACGACCAATCAAATGATCTACATCTATCATTCCTTAGTTGTGGTTCTTCTGTTCCTGTAATAGTCAGATGAACAACAACATCAACAACTACAACAAGTAATATTAAATAAGAAGTACCACAGTATTGCGGAATGTGTTGATTGAGATTCTTGGTAAGCAGGCTTTTGCCCTTCACGTTATCCCAGCTGAACGAGTCGGGCAACTCTTCCGCTAACAGCTTCATGTGAGCGCGATCAGAAATAATATGCTCCGTTTTTGTGTGCCCAGGCATCTTCCTGTACTCGTTCAGGTGTCCCTTCAGTGTAAACTGAGGCTCCAACGTCAGGGGCTCTAGAGCCACGGCACTGCTGCTGCAGCAAACAGTAGCCAACGCTGCGCCGCGACGGAAAGAACGACCATCGGACCTTGACTTTCTCGCCATAATGTTTGCTGCTCCGTTGAATTCAAATACTGAAATACACGAAATGACAGCGGGATAACAAACGGTAGAAGACAGAGCGCACACTGCAGCTTGTGCTCGATTTCATCAACTAAGCTCTTTATTTTGACCCAACTACTAAATGTTGTAGATCATCGACGAACAAAGAAAATGTCTTCAAAAATGAATGAGTCGCTGCAAACCGCGAAAACAACTCTACAGATGCTGAACAGAGGATCTATGAGAGACTCTGATGCTCGTCGCGTTGAAGATTCATTTCGACAAGAATCGTCAGTTTGGCACAATCTGCCGAGTCTTCCACCTTTATCTCACTTGCGACAACTGGTCACACACCCTATATAAAAAAAACAGACTATCTCTATCCAATCCCGGCAAAACCGCAAACCTATACACTTGTCTAGGAGGTTCTTAGATCAACCTAGAGCTCTCCATATTACAACAAAAGTGCTTTGCTGTATGGAAGCAACAACGACTTAGGCATAAATGATCTATTGAAAACTGAAGAGAAATTTCGATAAACACAATACAGCTTTCAACTCTGGTAGATACTTACAATAGAGCAGTTTATAAGGTTTCACAGCTCGCATGGCATGGAGTGCATGGATCACATGGAGTAGCATGGAGCTGAAGGGGGAGCTTCTTGCGCCCCTTAAAGCTCTGCGCTCCATGCACTCCATGCTACTCCATGCACCAGGCGTGCTATAAACTACTCTGTTACAAGATCATCAAGCTCATGCTCGAATGATGCCCGAACTAGCACAACATGAAGAAGAAAACAAAAACTATGATGAAAAATGACAGAAATCTTCCATAGACACAGATAACACAAATTTGTTCAACACAAATATTCAAGGGGGTTGAAGCCAAAACTACGACAAGGGAACGGGAAGATCATGAACTTTTTTGCTGAACAGAGTAGAATCGGTATCGGAAGACGATGTATCGTAAATACTTGTATCCTTAATGATTACAGAAACTGAATATCTATGTCGCTCGCTTGTGTGCGTGCTCGTTATTTCCGCGTTCTGACATCATGGTAATCACTGTTGGCGTTCTTTTTTGGGTACTCTCCATCTCGTCTCTTTCTGTGACTCCATCATGAACGTGTTTAACCTCATACGCTCTGCGTTTACTTACTCTGTCGTGGAAAACATCACAACGAAAATGTTCAAGATAAATTTCTCTGCTCAACATTTATGATTAGTTTGCAAATCTAGAAACTGGGACTCACACTCATCACTCAATGTTGGCCTCAGAACAGCCTAATGGTAATATTATCCACGTCCACGCCCAGATAATAATATGAACCCAAGTAAAGCGCGGCTCTTGTTGTACCACAATCGCTCTGGATATCTCGACATATGCTGTGAAGTTGCATAAGTACAAGTAGGTACTTGTAATCTGAATCTTGTACTGAAGGGACAGTATGACAATCTTTTTGCTTTTGCAGTCGTGATGTGCCTGTGCGAAGTAAGAAATGAATACAAGACCGCAGTATACAAGCAGAACGATGTAGCATCTAGTTCAAAAGTACTTACTCTATTTTGCGACTTTCCTTTTTTTCTTGGCTGGTTTTTTGGCATTCACACTTGCTGCTGCGGAGTCATCTAAGATCAGGGAGGCGAAGCCTGACTTCGCATTTTCGTCTCCTTCGGCAACGGCTTCCCGCTTTCGTTTTTGTTTTTCACTAGTCTTATTCTCAGTTAGCAGTTGTGCTAACTGCAACTCTTCGACTGTCAAGGCTTCTTTCTCCGCTGGTTCGAGCACTAATTTGCGCCCGTAAAGATGCGTATGCTGGAGGGCTTCAAAGGCAGCGCATGCTTCGCTCTTCGTTAAAAAGTCGACGAAGGCGAAACCTCGGTGCTGCCCTGATCGGTCCGCCTTTTTCGGCAGCCGCAGTGACGTCACAGTACCGTAAGGTGCGAAGAGCGCCGAGAGTTCTCCTTTTGTTGTCTCGAACGCCACGTTGCGCACACACAACTTATTACTCAAGGGCTTTCCGTCATGTGCTAGTTGCTTCGCTTTCGATCCAGCAGCTACCGAGCTGGAGGATACTGCATCAGCACCAGCTGCACCAGACCGAGAAATAGCTGCGTTCTTGATCTCCGCTCCTGCCAGTGACGAGTTGCCTTTTGCTTGTCGACTAGAGACTTGCAGGTGCAAGATGTGGCCGTCAAGTGCCAGCGCTTGTCGTTTCTTCACCACCTCCTCGCACTGGTTGACGGTTTCGTACTCGATGAACCCGTAACCCATACTCTTCTTTTCGCCATCAACGCCTTTTTTCTTCATGATGGTGACGCGACGAAAGCCTGCATGCTGCCGAAAAATTTGCTCCAGACGCATGTCTCCAGTGCTGAAGCTCAAATTCTTAACGAAGATACAAGCTGACCCCGTAGAGGCACTAGCGTCCTCATTCGGTTCTTGAGTTGTACTATCATCTTTCGTAGTTGCTTCCCCGTGTGCTCCGGCTTCAGATGCATCTTTAGCGAAGATCTGTTCTGGCGCCCACTCTAAGAACAAAGGAACGTGCTTGTAACGCGAGAAGTTTACTTTCGCGAATGCCCGCTCAGCGTGCTGCGCTGAAGCGAACTGCACAACAGCTACTGTCTTAGCAGGTGCCAAGCAGAAGCGCTTGACGTCCCCGAAGCGTGCAAAGCGCTCTCTTAGCTCATGTTCCACTACTGACTCACTCGGAAGATGCTTCACGATCATGACGTCTTTGGCTCGTCGCACTTTAGATGAGGACGCAGCATCTTCACCTGCAGAAGAACTACGAGACTTCTTATTGCTCTCAGCATCACCCTCGAGCATTGGGTTTTTCACAGCCGAAAGTAGGTTGGTGCCTTGTCGCGTGAACGCATCGACCCAAATGCCTTCGCGCTCGAGCCATTGCTTTGTTTCCTGCAGAACCTGCGTTTCACCGAGCGCCACTGTGACCGCGAGTTGAGACGATTCCTTATCGAGCAAGTCTCGCTTCTCGACTCCTAACTTCTTGGCTATAGCGTCGGTCGCGGCGTTAGCGGACATGTACAACAAGTTCCAGATTCGCTCTGATTGTTGCTGTTTGCGCTCTTGATTTTTCAACTTCTTGTAGGAGCTTTTCGCGTCGCCTGCTTTATTGGTTGCATTCTTGTCCTTGGTGAGTTCAGCATTTGTTTCTCCGTCTTTTGCACCATCGTGTTCAGTAGACTTTATTTTACCAGTCATCTGTTCGTCTTCTTGAATTTGCGCATCGCGAATCGAAATCAGCCTGCCCTGAAAGCAACGTCCATCGAGGAGTGATACAGCGCGAACCGCGTGCTCCGGAAAGACGTACGTGACGAATCCGAACCCGCGAGACCTTTTGGTATCTTCATCGATGCAGATTTTCACGCCACCGACTTCTCCCTCCTGTGCAAAAAACTCGCGTACTTCGTCGTCGGTGCACGAATACGGAAGATTCCGCACAAAAACGCGTCCCGTCACTGCAGCAGCTAATTCTCCTCCAGATGACGAAGTTGTACCAGATTGCGATGTTGCTCCCTTCTTGCCAGAAGGTTCGCTCTCGTCTTCATTCTTTGGCGAGCTGTCGCCTTTCAACACCTGTTCAGCAGCCTTCTCGGTTGCGCCTGCTCCACTTGTCGGGGGACCACGCTGTTCTGTGTCGTCTTCAAGCGCTTTTGTAGGTAGTGGGTCGTCCTCAAGATCCGAATCCAAGTCGTCTGCTCCGGTCTTAAACTGAGCCAAGTAGTCCGCGTCAGTAACGGTCGCATCGTTGGCAACGGTTTTTGAAGCCGTTTCATCGGACTCGTCTGCGGGAATTTCGTCGACTTCTGACTTGGCGCTACTTGATTCCGAGGTTTTCTTGACAGCCTTAGATTCCTTCTTTTCGGCGTCCCCGACCTTCTCCAGATTAGAAGATTTTTCTGTCGTGTTGCTTTTTGCAAAGGAGCTGCTGCCTTCTGAGTACTTGCTCCATGGCCGCGCGATCCCAGTGTCGCCTACTGGGCGTGCAATTTCAACCTGCATTTTGTGTGTGTCGAAATAGGTTCGATGTGAAGCGGCTACGCACTTCTTAGCCTCAGCAACAGTCTTGAAGCCAAGAAAAGCAAGCTGTCGGGACATCCCGTTTTTCGTCAAGATTTTTACGTCCGTGATGGATCCAAACTCGGCGAAGCGCTCACGGAGTCGCTTATCAGTCGCGTAGGGTGGAATGTTCTTCAGCATCACGCGCGAACTCTCCACCTCACTCGACGTAGCAGTTGTTGATGTCCCGGAAGCAGCCGCCGCCGGAGCAGTAGATTTTAGGGCTGGTGCCTTCATTGTTGTTCTCGTCTGTCGTCGTTCGAAGCGGAAGTAAGAATTCAAGGACACTTCAGTGAGGAAGATAAAAAAATGTCAATCCATGGTAAGCATAGATACGAGTCGTTGTACAATAGAATTCTATTAAGTAGAAGTATGCCGTCGATCTCAATGGTCCACTTTCGCTGACTTTCAAACAGGACTCAAATGTTGAGTGGCTGTTGACTTACATCATAGAAGTAGGAGTAGACATTGTTGCTCATCGCCAGAGAGCAGGGGATCTTCGAGTATTATCATGTTGATGAACGTGAGCGATTCCGATATGGATCGTCATAGGATCTAGTGTATCTATTGTCAATCGAACGAGGATCTTCTTAGATTGTCACGTGTAGTTGCATAAATCGTCTCGTTCTAGAATTACACTCTGATCTTCGTGGAGCATCATTTTTTCTGAGAGAGATCCAGTTTTTCCTACAAATGACGCACAAGAAATTCTGGTTCTCTCTGTTGAGCACCAGAACGATCACATCTCCACCAATTCTTATCTCACAATGTGAGTACTTATACTTATAAGAATAAGAGTCGTGTTGGTGTTCTTGAGAGCTTGTCCTTGATAGATAATAGTTGTCAAGTGACGTTCGATCATCGATTCAGTTGCGGAAGTTCTACTTGTCATTATTTATTTGTCGAGAAGATATGACAATGTTTTTGTCTTTGTTCAAATTGTCAATAATTCGAATTTCAAATACATAAGCATTCATGGCGTGAACCTGCCAGTTTTCCAATATTCAGAGGCGTTGTTCACAACGGGCGTTCGGCGCGATACGTATGGTTTCAGTTTAAAACCAGTGAGGTCTGGGACCTTGAACATGGGTATCAGTTGCGGATTGATATGAAAGAAGGCTTTTTTCGTATGTCTACCCAAACCTATGGACCCAAAACCTTTCCGGAAATGCGGCGCGCGCTTACTTATGAGAGGCCCTCGACCTTTCGTCGGACCCATCTTGCTCATGAAGAAGCGGGAGAAAGCAAGCAAACCAGACATTTTGATTGTTTTGATGATAGATGTGGATGTGCTTGATGATAGCTTTAGATGTTGTGATGAAATTGAAAGCAGGACTCAAACGCAGTTGTTGCAGTGGTGCGTGCCATGAGGAGGATCTTCTAAATCACAAACTTGGGTGCACGTACAACTTTTGTCACTGAATCCATCATCTTCACTCATTGCCAATCACGTGATCTTGCAAGCCGCGTTGCTCAGTCAACAAAACTTGGTGTTCTTTCAGTGAACCTGAATAAGCTTTGAAGCAGAACCTGAATAAATTTCCTCGATATACAGACGCCAAATTATGAAAGTGAGCAACAAGAACGATGGCGCTGCAATAAAACCTGCGTGCGCTGCTGGAACAGCACTTTTCCCAGTCGACAATCCAAAGCACAAGTGCTCTGGTTGCGCTGTGGAAATCCTGATTGTGGTCAACGCAACACATTCGTCCTGCGAAAAATCAAAATGAAAAATATTACTGTCTTTGTGATTTTATGTCGTTAGGTGTGGGGGCACAAAGATGGTTGGAATCGGTTTTTCGTGGAAACAGTCCTAGCGGGACTCGAAATGAAAGGGGATACGAGATGAATCATTGTTCAACCAGATCAAGATTACCCAATAGAATACAAGCGTCGTGTTGCGTGCTCGTTTTGTAGAACCGTGGAAAGCATTGACATTGAGAAATCGTTAATGTGCTGTCCTTGTGAAGAGAAAGCTGCTCCACCTGAATTTGGTATGCCGTTTTCATATCTGTCGACACCCGAACGGCGTGTTGGAGCCCGGCTACGTAATGTCCTGCACATGAGTTGGCCGCATGGTCGCTCTCTATCGCTACCCTAAGTACATGAAGCAGGTGCATATAATTAGTCACTTCATTCCCGAATTCCATGTCCACCCAGTGCTTGATGCTGTTGTGCGCAACTGCCCTCCAGAGGGTATTTGCGTACTAAATCGATTCTGAGTAGGTGTCCGAGTCTGCGTTCCGAGTTTCACAGGCGGCCCACCTCCGGCTCCGCGCCCAGCGAGCACCGGAGTCGAAAAATACGATCCACCCTTCTTCGACAAATACGTGTCCACTAACCTAGCAGCTCTTGTTGTGTTTCCGGGCTCTTGCAAGGTGGTATTTGCTGATGTAGTAGATCCCCCAGCGCCAGAAGTTCGTTGTAGCAGAAGTGAGGAAGGGCCTCCATGACCGGGATCTGGGGGCGTGGACGGTGAAATTGCGTAAGAGGTGTCTGCATCCTCGAGCTCTACTTGTTCGCCAGGTTGCCCTGCGTGAAGCTGTCGGTTCATATCGTCGAGTCGGGAAATCACCTTGGTGAGACCCGCCTTGACCTGCGCCGCATGCTGCAACGAGACCACGCCAGGCCTAAATGGGTGAAAGGAATGCAGTAGAGGGTTGTATTTTGTTTCTTTCAATCAAGATGCATGAAAACTTATCGGGAAATTATTCGCAAACAAGAAACAGGCACAGGGGAAGCTAGAAAAACCACGAAGTTCGCTAACAGAAATACAACTTACTGTGTCCTTCCCGCCTGCATAGCAGCAGAGCGTTCTCGAGCATTAAGTCGCATTCCCATGATCCAGTGTTCTTGTGACTGCGCGAGGTCTCCTACCCTACGCTCTTCCCTTTCAAGCTCCGCGAGTTGCGTCTTCAGTTCGGAAGCTGGTACAAGAAAAATAGTAGACGCAGATGGATTCTCATTTTCGTTGGAGGTCGTGAACTACAGATATTACCAGAAGACGAAGTAGTAGTAGCAGATGCAAAAAATAAGAATGAGTCACAACTTATAAATATGGAAGAAAAGAACGAACTCAGTCGCAAAAGTATAAAAATTCGCAGCACGGTGGGCGAGTCGGGGGCTCCTGGTCCTTAAGTTAGTTAGCTATCTCTTGAAGTAGCTAGTTAAATACGTAGTAACTTACAATGAATAGGTTTGAAGGGCTACTTTTTCAATGACTAGAAAGGTGCCAGAAGGTAGGAGTCGCGTCCGCGGATCCAACTGCCAGGGCCTGAAGCATTGGATGAAAGTGGTTGCTTTGTTCTTCCTGCTTTTTTCTACATCTACTATGCCTCACACTTTCAGAGTCTGGCTCCTCTTTGGTAGCTGATGGGGGTCGCGGATGACGTCATTGATGACAAAAAAAGTGGATTGAGTTTGAGATCGTTTTTTTGACACACCAGGTTCCGCCAAAAAAAAGTGACAATCTCAATCCTATCCCACTATCTAATTATATGCTCGACGATGCTAGAAAAGTGCGCACTTTTTGACAGAACCTAGTGGGGAGCGCCTGCCACTACATGACGCTGGAAGGCTGTCGTCGTTGACACATTCGCAGACACACCCAGACGCCCAGACAACTGGCAAACTTCCTGAGCCGCCTCAACTCTGGCAATTCTCTCAAAACGGCGATCGTTCGGATGAGGTGGCTTGGAGACCTGTACGTCGAAGGCTGGGAGTTGGATCCGCAGACACGATTTCAAAACTCTGCCACCTTTGTGGCTTTTGGCAAAGCCTGCCTAGCTAACCTCTTCGCGCTACGTATTAAGCTAGCTACCTACTTCAGTACGTAGCTGGCTTAAGCTCTAAGAGCCGCCGACTCGTTCACCGTGCTGCGAAGTATTAAACTTTTGAGACTGAGTTCGCGCCTTTCTTCCATAATAAAAGAGAAAAAATCATGGATCATGCTAGATGAGCATGAGCAAGGGGAAAACCGCTAGTGGAGAAGATGTGGTAGAGTACTTTCATGCCCTAGTCTGTCCCGTTCTTTTTCCAGTTCATCGCTACGCTCTTGGCAGCTTGCCAGAGCTATTTTTATCTTTGCGACTTTTTCTCGTGTGGAGTCCACTTCTTGCGCAAAAAAATCCTTTTTCTTCTTCAACTTTTTATTGCGGTATTCACGCGCCACTACGTCTCGCCAACGATAAAACATCTGGAACCGTGTAAACTCTAGTTCTCGCATTACCTGTAGTTTCGAAGATTGGTAAACAGTGTGTAGAGAAGCATGGAAGCGTTGTGCTGGTGCGGTACCTCATGATAGAAGATAGTTGGATATCATGGGACGAGACATAGCAGTTGCACTTTTTAAGTGAAAGTTTCACGACGGTCCTAGTTTTGAAACCGAAAATTCACGACTTGTTTCTACAAAGACAGTGCAGTCATTACCTCTGCTGTCTCCAGCTTATTTTGTTCGAGTTTTGTCCGCAACAGCTGGTTTGTGGATCTTAGCTCGATCACTTTCTCATCAAACAAAGCGACATGTGCAACCAGATCAAGCGCTTTGCTGTGCGCTTCGTCACTACCAGCGACTTTCGTTTTGTCACCTGCCGCGAAGCGTCCTCGCCGCGTGCTTGAAGACGACGCCGACGACGGTGTGGACATCACCGAAGGAAACTGCTGCAACGCGGACATTCCTTCTTTTCGCGCTGGTTGATGAACTTGAAGATGAAGATAGATTTTGTTTTTGATTAGGGGCAGATACAGTCTCTGTGTCAAGGGGACTGAAGAAAATAAAGAAAGTACTTACTTTTAGCGAGAAGAAAAGAGACATGGGAATCGAGAGCGCGAGTAAGTAGTCTGTTTGTGGTACTTCTTTTTAGTAGCGGCTGAATGTGCGGACAATTTCAAGCTCAGCATTGTTTTCATCTTCATATTTTTTTGTTTCAAGAGTTTGCCCCTAGAGATTGGCCATCTTCTTGCAGCTACGTGGCTTTCAAGCTACTATGTGGTCGTGCAAGCTGTTTTTCGTTCGTTTTTGATTTTGCTTTGAGTTTGATGTCGTCCGCTAAGTCTTTCTACCGATCTGAGTGTTTCAATTAATGCAACTCGCTCTTATATGAGTCGACACTTTGCAAATCCGACGTGGTTTTTTGCGCAACTTAAGTATTCTCTTGCGAGTTTGAAAATTCAGACGGGTCCACTTTTTCGTCCGAATATTTGAAGACTTTCCGACGGTTTTTTGCTCCCGTTTTCGCTTGGTGATCGTGCCTGGTCTCCACTCTTGGTCTCATCACATCGCTGGCCTGGTCTGAAAGTGTTGCTGATCTGCAGAGCTGCGGCGAAGCCCAAAACCACAACCCTTCCCAGTGTTGACCCTGGAAGTTGTGCCGCTTTTTTGGCTGAAAGTTTCAAAGTTTAGGGCGGATGTCTGAAACTTGCGGAAGGTTCAAGCATCCCCCAAGTGTTTTCTCCCCGAACCTTCCGAAACTTTCAAACTAAACTTACAGCCGAAAAAGAGGCACAACTTCCAGGGTCAACACTGGGAGAAGTTGTGGCTTTGGGAGTTGCCGCAACTCTTGAAAAAGCGGCTGATGATCAAGGGAATCACGACGGTGGTCACGTCTGAGAATCAAAGTGAGACCATAGGCGTGGCCGTTTCTGATGAAGATTATGGCTCATTTTTTCGGAAAAAAAGGCGCCAAATCGGGAACCGTCTGAGTTTTCAAATTCGTGCGCGAATAAGTTGCGCAAAAAACCGGGCCAGATTTGCAAAGTGTCAATTCATACTATCTTACAACCACCAGTACAGCACACTCAGGGACTCATACAGAATTGGCCTGTAACTGTGTTACAGGACAGCGCATTTCAGGCTGGTGTGATAGTGATTAATCCATCGGAATAATCTCAAGCCAAAACTCTACAAGAAATATATTGATCGTAATCAACCTGTCCAAGAAAACTATTTAATAACAGACTGCTGTCATGGACCAAAACCAATCAGCATTCAATCATCTACAACGGAAGGCAAAACTAGTATAGTCAGAATCCCTCTCAACTAGATTATACACGTAGCACAAGCAACAAAACTAGTGTTTGTTTCTGATACATAGAAGGAATCATTTGTCATTCTTTCATGGACTTTTATTAAGAAGTCACATGGAAAAATGCAACTTAGAAGTTGTAAGTGTGGTGAAGATATCTTGATCGAAGGACCATTAAGACGGCACTCTGACTAATCCTCCAGCATATTCGCCGCAGAGATCGGCATTTGAACCAGAGCCGATACAAGGGGCCGCACTGTGTCCCGACAGAGAACCGAGACGGTTACAGTGTCACTGGCTGAAACGTCTACGCACTCAAGGCGTACTGGTAAAGTTCATTAGAAGGACAGAGAAAGAGATGTACTTATCAGATAGGTGAAAGAGATCACAAACACAAGTGGGTCGTGACTGACTGAATTGAGGAGTCAGCGAGCAAGTGGAGCTTGATGCAGGAGTCGTGCTGCATTATAATATACAGCGTGTGGGGGTGCGGTTCGTTGCAATCCAGCCCCTCCCGAAAGTCAAGGGAACCCTCAAACAATCTTGGCGTGTAGATGTAGACGCAGTAGATGAACTAGATCACGATCACAGGAGCCCTCCATAAGAAAGAGTGTAGCCGGGTACCAGGAGTGGCACGTGAATCAGAGGGTTGTCGATGCGATATATCGAACCACTTGCGTCCGTTTGCACACAGAGGTCCATCACGTGGCGCTCTCCAGCATTTGATAACTGTAAATCCAGCTCGAACTCCGGACCCATGCCTTTAACCTGGTACAAGGTACAACAACAAGGAAGAGGAAAATGTTATGCTTATAACCTTGATAGAGATAGGAGGTAAACAAAGTATTATATCGTCTCGATCATCCCCTCAAGCAGCATTAAGTTCTTCAACGAAACAATCCGAGAATCAGAATCAATTACCCCTGCATTGAGTCTGAGTTGCGTTACGCCTTGCGCTCCTGTCCGCACCACTGCACCTGATGTCCCTAGAAGCTTCACGTAGGCCCGCGCTGTATTCAGCCGAAGCTTGCAAAGATCACGTAAGAGTTAGCGCCTCCTTCGTGCTGTCTATGACCACCAATATTATTTCTGTGGTGCCCCTTGTTCTCGCACTCATCTACAACAGTTGAAACTTCGAAAGGTTGAAGAAGCTACGGCGTCACGAGCGAAAAAAGTGACGCGCGGTGCTGGACTATGTCCGAATTTACGGGACAAATTTCTGAACGACGGTACCTCAAAAAATATATGCGAAAGTGTTGAAAGTGAATCTTCCTAGCAGATCCTACTTATAAATATCGGCTAGTCGACGTGAAAAAAAGTGGCTTGGCGTCCTCCTCCTCCATAATGAAATATCCTATGCATTTCTACTGGCTGTTCCCGTTCGCGTGCTGTCTGGTCCACGTAGAGCTTTGTCTTCTTCGGCACATCCAGTGGCGTATCCTGTTCCGCAGGAGGTCCCGGAGGCTGTGAACTCTTCTCCAAGTTCGCGGTTCTAGAAAGCATCTTCACAACTAAACCGCCGCTTTTCATTGACAAACCTGGCGTTCGACGTATGGATAGTTCGAGAGAATGGACGGATAAAATCCATATCATCAACATCAAGAATGCTCGGTTAGAAAAACAGACAGTGGATCATGCTATTATCGTTATCAGTACGTAGCTCTAGCTGTAAAAAGATTAGTTTCATCTTGTCGAGTCAGTTCTGCGACACAAAATCGATACCAAAAGCAAATTTCATGTATGGTGCGTCTCTGAGAGTCCTGTCCGTAGCACCTGTGGAGACATCAACAAAACAAGAAGAAATCAGTGTTGTAATAATACACAATGTCCCGTCCTCCCTACCGAACATGCCGAAGCACATTCCGACTACTGGTTCTTGTAATGCAAGTGTGTGTACGAGGAATTTCCCGTTGTATGTTCGCACTTCGCCGTTCTTCAAAGCCACCAGGAGGCACTTCGCTTTGGTTTTTGGACTTTGCATTAGTTGCATGCACGTAATAGGATGGTCCAAGTAGATGGAGTGCTGCTTTTTCCAGTCATTAGCGATGTTCATTCCAAATCGAAGTGATGTTCGGATCTCCCGTCGTTCGCGGGAATGCATATTATGTCGAGTGGCCACAACCGCTTGACCACGAAGAAAATAAAAATGTTCTATAACTATGCGTTGTGTCGACGATGTCGAAACAAATTTCTTAAATATTTGTAGCCTTAACTTTGAAATGAAAACAATGCACCACATTGTCCATGCAGCCAACGTAGATACCTGGAAGAGAACTGTATCGAATCAGAATTCTCTAACTCTAACTAGTACGAAAAGGAAAACAAAACACACAACATAGATTTAGATTTACAGAAGATCAGCGAGAATCTCGACGTACAGGGCCATATTTTGTCAATCGACGAATACTTTCACCATCAACATGGGAATGTAGGCCTAGAGGCAAAATGTACTCTTGTCTATCTTGACTAGGCCGACCGGCAGGGTCTCCAATTCGATTACCATGCTAAGAAGTGCTCCGTTTTTCACTGTGTACACTTTTCCGTCTCGGCATGCGCATATGAGTCCTATTGTCATTGTGGGTGTGAAACGACAAAGTGAAGTAATCTTTTTAGTGAATTCACATTGACTTTGACGAATGTGTTCACATAATTGAAGATCCTTCATCGCGTCATCGAGGATCAAGACAAGAGCATTTTAATTCGCATCACAAGACCACATTCTTGTGAGCAAAATATATTTTCTGCTCCCTCATCCGCGACCGCGAAGGCTATCTAACAAAAAAAAACTAAATCAATAGTGATACGATACTCCACTTCGTAGAGGCCGCTCGTCACAAGAAAAACCGGGACACTTTCGAGTTCCACTTTTTGCACAATATCGAGGGCGTTGCTGTCAAGAATATAGACGTGCCGGTTTTCCGCACCAAACGTGAGCATTGCGACGCCGCTGGGATCCTCTATGTTCACCTTCATTAGAACTTGGAGATGTGGTTATGGGCTGTGACTAGTGGTCCTAATGATTAAGCATACACATACTAAAAAATAAAATCATTATGATTATCAATCATTTCTCCACCATGCTAATGCTGTTAAGTATATTTTTCCCTGTTTTTTCAGTCGTGGACGTCTCCTTCATGGATTGTCATATTATATATATAAGCCTGCTTTTTACAACCTCCAAATCTGTTTGTAGCAAGTTCAAGTCTTAATCCAGGAGAATGACTCCGTCAAGAAAGATAGTAGCCATAAATTTAACGTGTCCATGCAAGTAATTGCGGTATTTTGCATAAAGGGGTGCTCCCTAGCGGCCTTCACGTATTCCATGCGCTCACTTTCCGGCTGATCCTCCATCGCTAGCAGGTCCATAGACCTGTTCGTCAAGGCTATCTGGTGAAGATTTTGAATGAAGGAACGAAGGCGAAGTAAAGCTATCCTCATGATCCATGTTGCTTGTGCTCCTAGTTCCATGTCCATCTGCTTGTATCACAATGATCATACAACACAATCACAAACACACGACAAAAAAAGCACTCTCTTTCGAAGTAAAAAAAGTGCTTTGTTTGTAGTCAAAATAGTACTCCTTGGTCCCGCAGATGATTCAGTTTTTCCATCGCCTCGCCAACGCTTTCTGGTCGTATTGAACTCCATATACTGATCTCTGTCGCGTTGATCTCCATTTTCGGTAGAGTGTATTTCAGATGCGGACGCAGGTAGCGGTAAACGAATATCTGATGACCGCTAGCAACAGCGAGTGTGGGTATGGACGGCGTCTTGTTCTCATGGAAAAAGCATGACACGCTGATATTAGCAGCTGAAGAGTAGATCAAAAATTTCAATTTTTCTAGCACAACCAAGAACACCCTCCAACAGCTACAACTAGTACTTAGGCGTAGTCTACTCGGACCGATGTACTAGCGTGCATATGTCACCAAAAGTCGACTATGAGTGCTGGGTGTCTCCTTATGAAACCTGTAATTGAGGACACAATAAGAGTCACTGTTTGAAGATTTTAGGGAATTAATGATCATAACAACAGGTACATCCATGAGTTTCTGCTCCCACTGTATGGTAGTTCCTTTGTATATCCGAATCCTTTTTTGCATGTCCACTAGAATTAGCCTGTGGTTCCCGTCAGCATGTAAATCGCAGAGGCACATGAAGGGGGAGAAGCAGACCATGCCCGCTACTGGGTCGCTCATCGCGTCCAGCCATGGCGACTTGACAGTCACGGTGCTGGAAGAAGAGGCTCCTTGCGCTTCCGGCATTTTCGCTAGGTACAAAAGATTCAACTTCTCGGATAAATGCCGAAGACGTGTGCGTTCTGGCCTCGCAGTCTATGGTGGCTACAAAAGGTACCACCGGGGGCACAACCAATTACACCAACTGAACGAATTTCATTCTGTATCTTTTTCCATCACCATCACTTCGCCACTGGCAGCAGTAATTGTATTTCGCCGTCACGCAGCTGCAGCCCTGCCCGGTTTGCTTCGTGTTTTCCTGTAGTACAGCTGCTGATCGCTCTGCGCGTGTTTGTCGTTTCAGATGTTTCACACCAGACCTACTTGAAATGGATCTTCGCAAGGCTACTGGAAGGAACTGAGGGCAACTGAGGAAAATCCGAACAGCGAGAATATTTTTTCCCGCGATGTGTCAATCGGCAGTGAGAGAAATCAGAATTTCTTGCTCTCAAGAGTTGTCGTGAAGTCCACTTCAGTTCATCTAGTGTTCGTCGGAGGCCGAAGAAGTGCTGGAGAACTTTTTATAGGCACGCTAGGGCCGACGTCTCCTGGGCAGCTCCATTAAGTCCATAGATCAGGGTTTTTCGCGAAAAACGTGAGTACTAATCAACGTTTTGACCGCGGCACGTCCTCGTCGTACAATGACATCAATGGTGTGGTCCGCTCAACAAAAGGCACTTGCAGAACGGCAGGAATGCGTAGTCGGCTTCCTGAATGCGGATATTTAATACTATCGAGTCCTCAATACCTGTCAGATAGCCGTAGAGAAACGTAATGGCCGTCGTTTCTAAGCATAATAGCACACATGTAGAAGAAGTTTTTAAAGATTGTGAAGATGGTCCCCTGTTTGATTCGCAGGCTATATTATAATCTCAAAGTACTAAAAAGTAAAAACACTGAAAAAGGGAACAGGCTGCCCTCTCTACATGGCGTCGTCAAGGCCATCTCTCATTCATCTTTTCGTCAGGGAATCGTCTTGTTTCTCAAGTCCTTGGCATGATGGAGCTAGTAATGAAAAAGAAAAACAAGAAGAATCTCTTTCGTTGCGTTATAAAGTAACAACTCACTCGTCTCAGTCTCAGTCTCAGTATAAAATGTCCTCGGTCGTCGACGTCTCAAGTGTGATATCTTCCAGTTGACACAACTTCTACAGAGAACTACAGGAGGCCAAACGCAATCAGACCGATCGATTTCTCGGTTTCGCTGATTCATGTACATAACGAGAGTAGTTGGTGCCTGGGCCTACAATTTCCCACAATAGTTCCACTCAATTACCCCGCGGGAAGCCTGAAGCTGAAGCACAACGGCCAGGCGCTACAAATACGCAAACGATTAAGCATGACGGCAACCGCTGCAGAAAAGCTAGGGCCCAAGCCTCGCGGGCATCTTAGTCGACGGCTCTCAAGTAGAACAATGATGGAACGGATCTGATGCACCACGAGCGACAAGAGCTAAGCCCTCAGGGAACGAACACGGATACAGCCAGAAGTTTGAGTAGTAGTTTACCCATAGAGATAAGTAGTAGGAGTAGGAGTAGTAGGACGTAGGAGGAGTAGTAGGAGAGATAACTCGTTAAATGAATGTGCACCATGAGAAGGAGACTGATTGTCTCTCTCGTGTAGACAACCGAGTGTGAGCGTGTGTTTGCTAGATGAAGCCATGCATTTGTTTCATAAAATATTATTATTATTATGTTCGCGCGCGACCCTATCGACGAACACATATTTTCTATTCCTTGACGGACGCAAAGCCTTTACGTATTATCTGTTCCTCCAGATGATGTGAAGGCGAAGGAATAAAATAGAGTAGGGGAAGCGAAGCGCGGTAGCCTAGACTTCTCGCAGGCGTTTATTTTTCGGTAGGCATAAAACATCCTTTCCGCTAACAACATCTGTCCATCTCACACTCTCTTGGTCTTGAATGAGGAATAATGATGTCCGAATGTCAACACCAGATGCGCATCAGGCCAAGAATGATGGACAAAGAAATTACAGAATTTTTTCGGGGCGCAGTAGATTTTGTTTGTTTCGGACAGCCATGTAATTCTGATCTTCGATCTTGATCTACGTGCTTGTTTTTCTATGAATATTGTTCATCTGAAGCAAACTAAGAACTAGCCGAGGCGCTGATGCAGCTGAATCGATACTACATACCTACGCTACGTAGATATATCTACTGCAACTACCTCACTCTGATTGTCCCTTTACGAGATCTCTTTCTGCTAATGTTGAAAGTATCTATATGATATTTTTGTGCATTTTTAACAGGAACAGACTGAGCTAGAACATATAAATATTTATTTGAAGAACTTCCTACGACTCTTTATTTCCAAGGCCAATCTAAGTATTTTAACAATTACATTTGTGTTTGTCAATATTTCTGCATCTACTGACCACCATAATTCCAGAATACAAATCATCAATGATAGATACAGATCTTTATTTTATCGTATACACCAAATAACTGAAGACAGTAATAGTTTCTCAATACACGATACATGTGTGGCAGACGCTATACCTGCACCAAACGGTTGTTTGTTACTTCGTGAATTAATGTCATGCTCCTTATCTTTTTATTCAAGAACAGGTAGATTGTTATGATTTTTCCTGCACCAAGACAGCTGCTATGCGCTTCCTTGCACATTCTGCACTTCGGATCGTTAAAATAATATGCTGGAGTTTCTTCATCTTCATCAGTCTTGAACTTAATATCATGGTATCCATTGATTGGTTTTTAAGTAAACGTTCCCGATTAATACAAGAAGAAGTTGAAGATAGTGAAATAGTACGCTTGAGTCTACTCTTTCCACGAAGAGCAGCTGTGCTCATCGTCTTTGACGTCGCTTTTTCGCATCAACGACCTACTAGTACACAGTCTTTTCTCGTCCAAGAGCAGCTGCGCTCATCATTCTCTAAGTTGCGTCGTAATCAACTGATTTTGATCCTAGGCGTGATCGCGGCTTGTTGCCCTTGTCGCGGCGGACAGAGTGTGCCGCTGAACCCGATCCCGTGGCGCCCAACAAGGCGGTTTGCTCTTAGAAGATAAGCAGCTAGATGATATTCGATATAAGTAGATGCATATCGCTCCGAAGGAAATGAATCATCGCAGAAGAACGAAGATAGGAGACTTCTTATGGAGAAAAAGAACAACAGCAATGAAATAGAATACATCAAGGAGGTACAGAACTCCCACTACAAGACGAATATATAGATCATGACGTTCTAGGATCTTACCCGTAATTTTCCCCTCTTCTGCCTGCAGTACACTGTTTCCCATAGCCGATTGCTGCGCCAATGAAGCACATCAGCGCCGGGGAAACATGCAGAAAGATGTTTACGAAGAACCTGGTGGAGATTATGAATGTGGTTGATTAGATTTGGTGCGAGTAAAAATTGCAATTTAATGTCAACATGAAATACAACTCTTACTTACTATAATCTGATAAAAGCAATGTCCTGCGACCCTTGGTAGGTCCTCACCACACAAGTAGCAGCACTAGGGTACTTACATATCATGAAGTTGGGCACAACAACTACTAGGCCTGTTGTTGAGGCTAGTAACATACGTATGGGTATGGCGCTAAAAATATTACCGTTGCCAAAAAGTCAGAGCGTCCTCTGCATGCTGTTCGAGAGTCACATCAGCGATAGTAATGATTACTGCGTGAAGGAAGGCCCACAGGGAAAATGCCAATGCGATATTCTTAGAAGGTCATGCATTAAATAATATTAGAAAGTTGTTCCCCAGTCGTCCGACGATCTTTGATCATGTAGTATTGGAGGAAATACCCTTAGAAGATCATGTATAAAAAAAAACTGACTCGCTTCTTTTAGTGTGGTTGAGCAGGACAAGGACGATAAAATCATAATTCAATCGAGTCAAATCTCAAAAGAGGAAAAGATTTACGGTTGCTATCAGTTGTTTTCGTGCCTTGTTTTGTGTTAAACACCTGTATGTAAGCATCTGAATGCTGAAGGTAATTACTTCTATTTCCATTTCGTTGTCGATCTATGAGTCTCCTGTCTACTCCGCAAAAAAATTGTTAGTTATACAGGAACTGACGACGCGGAAGCTTGACTACAGGAACTATTCGGCAGCTTGACTAACGTAAACGTATTCAGGAACAGTTTTGTCATAAAGAAAACCCAAAGTGCATCGAGAGGCGATCCCCCGAAAAATCGTTTGGGCTTGCAACACCAACAACCACTGACCACGCAACATGAAATTGCGCTCAGAAATTCCAGCATCTGTGTAGCAGTTACGAAAAGCAAAGGGTAAAGATCATTAAGGAGGAGCGAGTCGCAATTCAAGATACAAGAGCTTATCATGCAGACCATCAGGAATGAGGTTCCAACGTCGAATTCTTAGTATCGACGCATGAAGGAGAAGTCAGCCGTAGGCGAACTAGATGAAGACTATGTCTCAGAGGTCTTCAAATAAATATGATTCTGCACATGCAAACAACTTTGACAAGCCTAAGCTAGCACTTCTTCTCAGTGCCCCAATTAGCGTTAATATTAAGAGCAATAAAACTTTGCAAGCACATCCCTTCGGAAACCTCAACCTCCAACACCCAAACCCAAAACACCCAAACCCAAAACACCCAAACCCAAAACCTCCGACACAAAAACAAACAAACCCCAAACCCATGAACCCATGAACCCATGAACCCATGAACCCATGAACCCATGAACCCATGAACCCATGAACCC
>CAJINU010000042.1:354821-365905 GCA_905178165.1 Amoebophrya sp. A25
GAAACCATGAAACCATGAAACCATGAAACCATGAAACCATGAAACCACGAAACCATGAAACCATGAAACCATGAAACCATGAAACCATGAAACCATGAAACCATGAAACCACGAAACCATGAAACCGCGAAGCCATGGAATTGAATTTCGGGGGAAAGGGCTTAAAATCAAAAATTTTTGGATCTTAGCATTTCAAACTCTCGAGGTTCGCTCTCAAAATGGCGAAAAATGTGGAAAATTTTCGAAATTTGAAAAAACGCGAATCCAAGGAATTAAATTCCAAGCAAAGGGCTTAAAATCAAAAATTTTGGGATCTTAGCGCTTCAAACTCTCGAGATTCACTCTCAAAATGGCGAAAAATGTGGAAAATTTTCGAAATTTGAAAAAACGCGAACCCAAGGAATTAAATTTCAAGCAAAGGGCTTAAAATCAAAAATTTTGGGATCTTAGCGCTTCAGACTCACGGGATTCACTCTCAAAATGGCGAAAAGTGTGGAAAATTTTCGAAATTTGAAAGACGTGAATCCAAGGAATTAAATTCCAGACAAAGGCCGCAAAGTCAAAAGTTTTGGGATCTTAGCACTTCAGACCCACGGGATTCACTCTCAAAATGGCGAAAAATGTGGAAAATTTTCGAAATTTGAAAGAACGCGAATCCAAGGGATTAAATTCCGGAGAAAGTGCTTAAAATCAAAAATTTTGGGATTTTAGCGCTTCAAACGCACGGGCTTCACTTTCAAAATGGCGAAAAATGTGGAAAATTTTCGAAATTTGAAAAAACGCGAATCCAAGGAATTAAATTTCAGAGAAAGGGCTTAAAATCAAAAATTTTAGGATCTTAGCCCTTCAAAATCAAAGGGCCCACTCTCAAAATGACGAAAAAGGTGGAAAACTTTCGAAATTTGAAAAACGCGAAGCCAAGCCAGTCAAAAGCTTTGGGGTCTTAACGCTTCAAACTCCTGCGCCCCAATCTCAAAACGGCGACAAAATTATTGGAAAATTTTCGAAATTTGAAAAACGCGAAGCCAAGGCATTGAATTTCGGGGGCAAGGGCTTAAAGTCAAAAGCTTTGGGGTCTTAGGGCTTCAAACTCACGGGATTCACTCCCAAAACGACGAAAAACGTGGAAAATTATCGAAATTGGAAAAACGCGAAGCCAGGAGAGTTTTGGGATCTTAGCCCTTGACTTCAAACGCACGAGATCCAATCCCAAAACGATGGCAAAACGTGGAAAATTCTCGAAATTTGAAAACGCATATCGCTTACGTCTTTGCCTTGCTTAGTTTCTTATTTTGGGGAGGGGGGGATCCTAGTGGGAGGGATGTTGTCGGACGCTCCAAGCTAGTACTCATACCCCAGCACGACAGAAACCATGTAAGCAGTACCATCTGGAAGAGGGACATAATTGTCAGATCGGTCCACACCCATCTCGACCATACATCGAACGCTAGCATTCCGTTCCCAATCGTCAAAAAAGTAGCGCCAATGCTGAGAACTGCGTACTCCATTTCGCCAGCGCCTTTCTCTCTTTTTTAGAAAGAATTCCTTGATAGTCAATTCTGCTTTGTGTGCTGTCATCTGTGATGATAAATCTTCACTGGTAATGAAGAACTTCTACTTGTTGGTGGCTATCCCTATGTTCAAACTGAAGTGAAATTAGCACTAGCTTCTTCTCACAGACAGATGAACTTCTTGCTTTCCTTCCAATTATATCGGCTGTGCAGAATCCGCAGAAGGAGAATAAGACAAGCACCTCCACCACCTATCTATCGTTGATTCGTTTTCTGCTTTGCAAGGTCACTCTATTCACACAAATCATGAATTGGTACCGCATTTTGATTTTCTCATTATTGATTTAATTTTTGACTCTTTTACTTGTACTTCGCCGTATATGAATTGCAATGGACTTCATAACTTTGCGCAGAAGTACTTGCCGCTCCGTCTATTCTTAGGAGATGCAATTGTCAAATAGATGTGGTCGCGTCGTGTGGCAGCGGTGCTTCTCAAGTAGATAACATGTTCATCCTCCACTAATATCATCAAGGAACTTCCATCTTCATTCTATAGTTTCTGTAGCGTGCTATACAAAAAATAAATATGGTGTCGTGATCACGTCGGAGTATAGCCTTTTTATGTGTTTCGTGGTACTGCTCTCCATGGGCCGACATTGGGTCAACATTCAAATTTATAGGCTTGAGGGCGTACTACAGCTCTTACTCGCAAACAATTTCAAGGTATTGACGTTGACACTCTCTTGATGATCTTGAAGTTGACCTTGATGATGTAGTCTCCTCCATCATATCATGTAAATATCTCAGCAGGAGCAGTATGAATACTGAATCTATATGGCAACATACTGCAACAGGTCAGAAGCAATGACGTATCCTTACTCATAACGATTCGCCTTCATTGATGGCTACGGCACCCCAAAATATGCTAGGAGAATCTTCACCAAACGACATTGGTTCAACTTGTTTCCCGTCTTCGAGCATGTGGCCCAGCTGCGAAACTATTTTGGAGTCTGGCGAACTAGGCACAAGTGCTGACGCCATTACTGATGGGAGGGCTTGCGTCCCGTCTTCGAGCATGTGGCCCAGCTGCGAAACTATTCTGGAGTCTGGCGAACTAGACACAAGTGCTGACGCCATTACTGATGGTGGGGCTTGCGTCCCGTCTTCGAGCATGTGGCCCAGCTGCGAAACTATTTTGGAGTCTGGCGAAATGAGCTCGGAATCTCCCACGCCTGACTGAAGTGCAGAGGATCCGACACCATTATCCAGTCGCTCGATCTCCCTCATTTCGCTGCCGTCTTAGGGATTTCCGTTTGCCCCTACGGTCGCAGTTAGTTACTGATACAACCCACCAGGCAAGCAAAAGATCTGAGGAGAAGTTCGTGATGATTTGCAGTTTTCCTGCATATAATGACCTATGATGTTTATCCTACGTACTTGAGGTTAAGGAAATCATGGAACATATACATAAGTATGCTCTGCTTTATACTACTGATAGGTCAATTTGCAATCCATAACGGCTGGGAAACAAAAAAGTCCTCATCCCACTTGAGAAATAAGGGATTGGACATTATATAAAAATGCGATGCATTAGATATAGAATGAGGGTCCATTAGTTGTAACCCTTAAGTGCCAGGCTGTTTTGCAGAGAACATGTGGCCCAGCGCCGAAAGCATTCGCTTATCCTCCGCCTCACCATTATCAGGATCATTCTCGTCCCCCGTGTTTTTTTCTTTACCACTTTTAGCCTTGGCCTTCTTCACCATCGTCCTCCAGTGGTCGTGAGAACAAGGACGATCTATATTCTGTTATTATTAGTAGAAAGAATAAGAATCAATATGGTGAACGACGATCAATTCACCTATTTAATGTTGTTACCTTTAATACTTTTCATTCTTTCAACTATACGCGATGCAGCATTCGCGTTCTTCTGCTGCTTCCTCGATACGACTTCTACTTGGTTCTACTTGGTTGATGTTACGCAACACGATGAAAGAGCTGTGAACTGCATACTAGTAGTAGGAGCAGTAGTTAGCCCCTTCATGTGGCACAGTGTCCAAGTGCAACGGTTCGACGGGGGGGGGTGATCTACCTTGACAAAAAAACACGAGTTCATGGGCGAGACACTGTCACATTCTTCATCACAGTGGATAAAATGAAGAACTTGTCACATCGACATCAGGCGTTAGTACTGTAAGTACATCAAGTCAACGTCATCACAGATACCACTTCCTCTTCCTGTGTCTACAGTAAGAAGATATTTTACAACCGTGGCAAATAGGAGTGCATCTATATTGTTGTCGAAATTGATGGGACAGACGCAAACGCATCGGGGGTCGTATGGGTATGATACGGTGTGTTGGCGAAGAGTCGAATATTTGAGTGTACGAAATGATTGTGCGTCGCAGGTGGTCACGTCTACCGCGAGAACAGACATCACTACCAGCAGTGGGCCATACCAGTGGCGGACCGAGCACGATCTTAACTAACAGATTCCTTACGGCTAGGCGCTTCCGCACTAGAGTGATTATGATATAATGTTGTCCTTAATACCAAAATTGTGTTTGTGGCACAAAAGATCGAAGATACGGAGAGCAAAACAACCGATATCAAAGTTGATTTGGGGAAGCCGACCGATGGTAAAAAACCGATGGTGACAGTTAATAGCCTCGAGCTCTCTAGAAGACTTCATCTACGGTTTCACTTTAGATGGATACAACTAGTTGTGCTAGATCTTCTAGGATTAGGATACGGATTCAGTTCGCCGTCCACAGTTTTACCTGCATACTCGAGCGGATTAATGCAGCCGTAGAAGGACTACGATGTTTTAATCAAAGCTCAACTACAATGTTCGGATCTATCATGCCCTGTACTCCCCGCTAGGCTACATGACCGATAGATGCGCTACACAAGAACGCAGAACAGATGCGGCAGCATCGACTAATCAACTATTATTCCCAACCTACTCATTTTCCATCTTATCAATTGACGTATCCGATTCAGGCAGCTCATATTTCGAACTCAGTTCCAAGACCGTCATTATTCCCTCTTTATTCATAAGCGACAAAAATCGGGGTCCGTGGTCACTCAGGGTTTTAAGGCGAAGCAAGGGGAATCTCAAGGGGGGCGGAAACAAAGGCCAAGATTCCCAGGGTTTTAAGGCGGAAGCCAGGGAGTCGCAGGGCTCGCCGCTAGCCGCAAAGTCTCAAGGCTTTGGACCCGTGCCAGGGTTTTGAATCTCACGGTTGGCGAAAAAGGGCACAAATGTCAAGGTTTGGCTGCCAGGGTTGCAAACGCGTGAACGGGTCTCAGGGTTTTGCGTGTCAGGGTTTTGGAGACGCTCGCAGGCCACCCTGCGCGGCAATGTCAGGGTTTGGCGCCTCAGAGTTCGAATGTCAGAGTTTGGGAAGTCAGCGGTTCCAGCGAGTCAAGGGCTCCCACTCAGTGTCAGCGCTGTAAGGTTCGCTGTCAGAGTCACGCGGGTCAATGGCAGCGCCTGCCGCCTCTTGGTGCTGAACGTCAGCGGCCTCCTTGCCGGCTCATGCCCTCAGTGGCTGACAGAGGCGACGCCTGCCGCGCAGCCGTTAACGGCTTCACCTTCAAACGTGTCCGCCGTGCGCGTTTCGGCCGGGTAATGTCTCCGACGAACGCGCGACTCCAAGGCAAGCACCGACCGCGAGGTTTCGAACGTTGTTCGGAGTTCGTAGAAGAGCTCGGGATCAGTGCCGGTTGGATACGTTTGCGCGTGGCCTCGCCTGTCGGTGTCAGGGTTTGGCGCCTCAAGGTTCGACCGTCAGGGTTTGGCGCCTCGGAGTTCGGAAGGTCAGAGTTTTGGGCGTCAGCGTTTGGGATGGGAGGCGTTTGCAAGTGGCCGGGCCTGTCAATGTCAGGGCTTGCCGCCTCAGCGTTCGAATGTCAGGGCTTGGCGCCTCAGAGTTCGGAAGGGCAGAGTTTCGAATGTCAGGGTTTGGCTGCTACTAGCAGCTTCTCGCCCCTCATTTTTTCCTCGTCCTCCCCTCTCTCAACCACCGCTGAACACACGGGACACGACTAGTAAAAGTAACTCTACTTAAGACTTATCATTTCGCTCTTGTCTCGTGATTTATCAACTTGGAGCCCTTCCTCTTTCTTTCATCTTCAGTACTACGTCGTTGTCCCTCGGATCGTTATCGACGACGACGCAAAAGAAGAAAGCCGTCACTCGTTCATCCAAATTATATATACTTCATTTTGCTCCTATTGCGGCGAACACTCTTCAACCAAGGACACACTACTGACACCCTTACGGCTCTACACCTCGCTCAGAAGGTCTACTTTTAACGAGGCATCAACAAATCAGCAGCAATCTCGTCACAAATCACTACGCTTAGCATATTCATTCTAACGAGGAAACCACCCAACAACCACAGGCAATCGTTGACTTATCACGTGCACAGCATTTCTCTACTTTCTACCTGCTGCGCCCTTCGCGCTACGCACTGATTTACTTTTTTTCGATACAGCTTTTGCTTTCTTCTTTCTCGCACCTTTCTTCTTCATAACACGTTTCGCCTTCTCCTTCTTCGTCTTCTTTTCCGGCCTACTCGCACCGGGAGGCGCGCCCGCCTTGCCGATAGGCTTCGCCATCGTGTTAACTTCGTACTTCCTGACATATTCGGATAATGCTGATCCAAGTGCTTCGCCTTCTAAGTCCGTGATGCCCGGCACCATCATCTCAGCCCTTGCCTTCAGCGCAACGTTCTTCGCAAGAAGCTGCAGCTTCTTCCTCCGCTCCTCATCTACATTGTCAGGGAAATCACCACGGTGCTCCTTGCGCCATTCCTCCCATGACAGGCTGGTCTCCTTATACTTGACTTGACGCATCCAATTCCAAACTCCTTCCCCACGACCGAACTCACGCAAGGTCATGCAGAGACCAAACTCAGCAGCCTTTCAAGCTGCCAAGCCTTTCTCTTGGTTCTGCTTTGCCGCCTCGTCTAACCAAAACCTGTAGTGGCTCGCGGGGAACCCATGGCGCCTGTATGTTGACATGTGCTGGTCTTCATCCTCAGCAGCTTTCTCGTCGGAATGAAAGGCGATACGAAGATGCTTTTTAAAGCGCTTGATCCTCCTCGTGTTCGTAGGCGCTTCTTTGTTGAGGAGTAGCTTCTTCGGCAGCTTCAATTTCTTCGGCTGAAACGTTCTGCGCGGTCGAATCGACTGGGAAGTACGACTCTTCCATCTGCTGGGGTCAGCTAATTTCCCAGGAGGCTTGCAGGGTGCAGGCAGCTCGTCCTTTTTCCTGGCAGGACGCGGTGTCTTCATCTCATCACTGGTGCTGGAGTGAATCTTCAACAACAGAAAGACACCGACTCGACCAACAGCATCACCAGTAGCATCATCATCATAGTCACCATCCACGAGCAGGATAGGATACATAGGAACGGACGTGACTCGCCGTCCACTGAGGGAACCTGTAGTCTAGCAAAATCGTCGACCACATGAAGCTTTTTTCACCCAAGCGATGAAGCACAGTGCTAGGGTCCGAAAAACGAGCCATCGTCTCGAGGACGAGAGTGCGAGTGATAACTCACGCGTAGGTATGAACACCCTGCTTAACATTATATCAGGAAGTCCTACGAGAGATTCAAATACATAGTGACGATTGACATAGGTCAGAATAGATACCCTCGACGAGTGAGGCTGTTGTAGTTGTTCGTGTATTTGCCTTCAGATTTGGTTTTAAGCTTCGATCTACTCAGTTTGCGTTTTGATTATTTTAGCCATACTCCTTGTTCTGAAGATTATATAGTTACAGTTAGTAGTTGTGATGTTCCACTTCCAATTTTTTTATAACCTACCACCAAAATACTCAAATTGCTTACGCAAATCCAAAAAGTCCAACTCCAAGAATATTTTTCACCGACAATGTCAATGAAGAATTATGACCTACAGATTAGGTCGTGATTCCTTCGCGACTATAAGATCGGATCCGACTACGCCGCGCCTAGCTCTAGTGCATAGCGAATTTGAGGAACCAAACAATTATATACCTTTCGCATAGATTTTTTTACGTTGACGTTGGTGACTCCAAGTATGATATACATTAACGCTGCGCCCTTTCTATTCGAATTCAATACTACGAACTCCAATGAATATGCCTTGAGGTGGCGACCCATAAACGAATATTCTATTCTACAAGAAGATGAACATGAAGAACGATCACACGGGGGAGACAAGAAACGCCCAAAGAGGCCAAAGCAGATACTTATACAGGCGTTGACGACAGGAAGTAGTAGGTAATACATGATATGCTTTAACTTGTTTTCCGAACTGATTTTGAATCAATATTATGACGAAAGGACTAGACGGCGATTAGTATGAAGCCTCGAGCCAACAACCCTGGAAAATGAACAAAACGAGTACATAAATATAGAGGAAGAGTCAATAAATATGAATATTCTTATCTATCAATCACACAACATAGAACTATCGAGTTGACAGTACGAGAAAAAGTACATTATTCGTTATACATGATTTTCATGATATTCTTGATAATCTTGAGCATGAGGAGCACATGAGGTCTACGGTATTGCGTAGCCTACGGTTTTCGATCCCTTTCGCTCGTACGGCGCATTTGTGTCATATCCCAAGACCGTGAACGCTTCCACATCCACTCATTGAGATGAATGTCGATACAATATGGGGGAATGTCGTTCCCCTTCTACCGTGGTCTTAGGGCTAGGGTTCGGCTCTTCTTATCTTTTAGGTGGAACGACATTCCCGTTCCCCCTTTTGTTTGTTGTAGACCAATGAGTGCGAGTGGTATCATACAGACAGCATGTGCAGCTGAACCCGTATGCAATTTGGACAGCAAGGCTTTTCGTTCTACTTAGAAGAAGGCGGGGCGAGGGTTTCTCTAAAAATAATCTACTTCATCGTGTCTTCTAGAAGATGTTTACTTATCTATCCGGTTCTTGATTGCCTCCGGCTCATCCACCTCGTAGAAGTGGAGTGCTTGAATGTTCAATATCATGACGGAGATTTTGGAGCATACACCAGAATACTTGCGAAGTTTTCGTCGATCGCATGGCATGGAGTACATGGATCGCATGGAGTTGCACGGAGCTAAAGGGGACGCCTCGCTCTTGCGTCCCTTATGGATCTGAGCTCCATTCACTCAATGGCAAATCCATGCACCACGCACATGCTACAAACTATTCTGATTAATCATACACCTAGCGACCTCCCCAAAAATATGGATCATCGCTGAAGGATATGAGGACAACCACAGAAAAAAAGAACAGGAATAAAATGAGCCCCGAGGAGGTACACTACTGCTGCAAGACGATGGATATAGATTATGTACTAGGACGAATATGGTATTTCCTTAACTTTCATCTCTGGCCGCAGTCCACTGTTTCCAATAGCCTATTGCTGCACCTACGAAACACATCATCGCAGGGAAAACATGCAAAAAAAGGTTAGCCCAAAACCTGTTGGTGGAGATTGTGGATGTGGTAGATTCGCTGACATTTCCCTGCTGCGTGAGTGAGTGAGTGAATGAGTGAGTGAGTGAGTGAGTGAATGAGTGAGTGAGTGAATGTGCCTAGCGCGAGGTGGTGCAAGTTGTGTTTCGATAATTAATGTCAACATGAAAATGGAATACAACTCTTAGAAGTATAATCAATAGATACACTATAATATTAATAGCAGTATGCACTACTTGAGGTAAGGTCAACTTCGGCTGGAATAAAGTTCCTGTCCTAGTACAACTTCTATGAGGTCTTCACTACACGACGACGACACTTGCGCAAGGTACAACTTCTGCTAGGTCTGAGGTCTCGAAAAGAATACTCATGTAGATGTTTTACCGTCCCCAAAAAGAGCAAGCGTCCTCTGGATGCTGATCGAGAGTGAGATCACCGTAAGTAATGGCAACTGAGTGCAGGAAGGCCCATAGGGAAAATGCTAATGCGATATCATTAGAAGATCGCACATTTTTATGAAACGCTGACGCTGTTAGTGTTATGAAAGAGAAGGACGATAGAATTCAACTAAGTACGATCTCAAAAGTGGAAGAGATTCGCAGTTGATATCACTTGTTTTCCTCCTACCTTGCTTGTCGTTACACGTTTCCATCAAGATCAAGTATCCGCATGCTGACGACTCAGACTTTGTTACTCAGCCTCAGCCCTCAGGCTACAACGAACTTAACTTCTACTTCTGACGTTTTCGTTTTATCCGCAAAAAAGATTTATAGATAAAATTGATTAACTTTTGTCATAAAGAAGATCCAGACTGCATCTCTTGGAGATCCCCCGAAAAATCGTTTGGGCGTGCTGCAACAACAACCACTGACCACGCAACACGACAATACGACGATTGTTTTCAGTATCTGCGTAGTTGTTGCAAAAAGCAAAGTAAGAGTAAAGATCAGCAAGAAGCACTGAGTCGCAACTCAAGATACAAGAACATATCTTGCGAAACATCAGGAATGAATCGGGATCCGGTTCTTCCAACGTCGAATTCTTAATCAAATAAAAGCCTGAAGAATGAATCAGCCATAGGCGAATTGCATGTCTCAGAAGTATTCCAAATATGCTCCGGCACATGCTAACGACTTTAACAAGCTAGCAGTAGCTGTAGCACTTGTTCTCAGTGCCAATATTAGCGTTAGTCTTGATACCCCACGACAGCACGACAGCAATCGTGTAAGAAGTACCATGTGGAGGAGAGACATGATTGTCAGAGCGGTCCACACCGACCTCGAGTATACATCGAACGCTAGCAGTCCATTCCCCATCGTCAGGAAAATGGATCCAGTGATGAGCATGACGGACTCCATTCCGCCAGCTCTGCCTTTCCCTCTTTTTTAGCGTCAGAAAGGAAGAATGTACCTAGTTACCTACCTACCTGCCTACTTCGAGTATCTGAACACGTTCACCTTCTCGGCAACGTCGGCACCACAACAGAGTGATACAACGCACGATCACCCGGAGTTTAGTGGCGGTTACGGTAGCCCAACATAACTCGTTTCCTCGACGACATTTGTGGTCAAACCTTCTGCGATTATCTCTTCGTCACGCATTCCAACAGGCTCGGCCTCATCCTCGTCGACGCCTTCGGTTTCATTCGGGACGGTCGAATGGTACCTACCGAGTGTTAGATCGTCTTCCACGGTTGAGGGAACCGAAAGGACCGTCGTATTCTCTATGGGTCCAACAATGCGTTTTGCCGACTTTTTTCGACCCTTCGCAGCCTTCGAACGTGAAGCCGCACCTGGGCTTTCAGCGACACCAGCAGCGTCGTCGTCGTTCGGTTCTGGCTTGATGGAAGACGTCAACCCGCTAATCGCAGAAGCGCCAGCGTAGGCACTGAGTGTTAATTCGTCTTGCACGGTCGAAGAAACCGAAAGGGCGATGTCATTTTCTGTCGGTCCAACAATGTTTTTTGGCGTCTTTATTTTTCGGCCCTTCGCAGCCTTCGACCGTGAAGCCGCACCTGGGCTTTCAGCGACACCAGCAGCGTCGTCGTCGTTCGGTTCTGGCTTGATGGAAGACGTCAACCCGCTAATCGCAGAAGCGCCAGCGT